>JAHWFO010006418.1:4407352-4492178 GCA_023313115.1 Rhysida immarginata | reverse complement strand
AAACCATAAAATTATTTGCAAATATGCTGAAAGGCATAAGAATTTTAGTTTTACTTTTGAGAACACGGAATATGCCAAATTGCAAAAAATGCATTAAATATTTGAATTCACTCAAATTAATGAATTTTTAAGAAACTCCCTAGGTCATTTTCCTCATATTTACATTTCAAAACTGAAAAGAATTCTAGTGTCTTTCATTTCTTAATTGAATGACATATCAGTCATATGTTAACAATTTGAAAAACACCAACTGGTTTCTAAAGGGTGACATGACAAACCAATTTCTAAGACAAACACAGTTAAGCTCAGAAAGATTCTCTATCCATTGACACAGTTTTCGGGAAATCATACAATATACAGACATGCAGAAAAAGAGAACGATATACAAACAAAGCTAAATAAACATATGCCTTTCAACAAAAATGAAGCAAAAATTGTGGAATGGAACAACCAAAAAGGAAGTTAACCTCTAATCCACAAGAAATAATAGTTATTAATTAAAAATACAAATTAAATAAAAAATAAGATATAATTTTGATATTTATTTTGATTTTGATTAATTATTTTTGTTTATTATATCTTATTTTTTATTTAATTTGTATTATTAATTAATAACTATTATTTATTGTATTCCAGGGTTCTTGTGCCTCGTCCTTCTCTTAATATATATCCGTTCTCTAATCCACAAGGAAATTTGAAATATCAGATATGTATTTCGGCTACCAAGTAGCCATCTTCAGCAATGAGAGACAAAAATCAACTAAAGAAAATAAAGCCTTAGTGCTAGAAAAAATACAGACAAGGAGGGGGGGAGGGGCAATTGCCAAGAATATCCCCCATTGGTTAAACAGAAGGGAAAATGACTATTGGACATGTTTAAATACTGGGCCAATAAAATAATCAATAGGGGAATGGCAAGTAAACAAAGAAAATAAAAAGTAAAGAAAAGTAAACTAAACTGTAATGAACAAAAACTAAAAATAATAGGTAACAAGAAACAGTAATAATGAATAATAAAAATAAAAAACAAAAAGAAAAGAAACAAGAAGACACAGAATCAATTCAATAAATCAAACAGATCAGTTTGAGATTGGTCCTTTGTCCATATTTAATAACTTTTTAGAATCTCTTTTATAGATTTCTATACTCTCAAAGTTTTCTAATTGATTGACAGACCTAAGTAACTTAAAATTATCTGAACTACAGCTAATACCATGACCAGCGCCCAAAATATGTTTGGCGATGCTCGTTCTGTACGACCTGCCATATTTTACATGAGCTAAATGCTCTTTCCACCTTTTAATAATATTTCTGGAGCTCTGACCAACAAAAATCTTCTTCTCACAAAAATCACATTGAAATAGTTTCCCGACGTTTCCAGAGGTGGGATGGCATCTTTAGGATTTCCTAAGAGTGCTTTCAAAGTATTCCCACTTTTGAAAGCAATCTTTAAATTGCAAGCATTAAAAATCTTTTTCAGGCCCTAAGTTAATTGTGGATCATACGCAACACTAATAAATTTAGGGCTTGTGGTCTCTGGAGTTAACTTCATGGAATCCTTTTTATTTAAAAGAAGGTTATGCCTGTGGAGTAAGTAGTCGACAATATTATTGGAAAAGCCATTCAACAGTGCTATAAATTTAATGGTAAATAGTAAACCTTGTTAAATAGTTTACTTGCCTTCCCCCCATTGACAAGATATCTCCTTAGTTTATTGGCCCATTATTTAAACATGTCCAATAGTCGTTATTTTCCCTTCCGTTTAACCAATGGGAGATATTCTTGGCAATTCTACCCCTTCATCTGCACTTTTTAACCCCCAATTTTTTTTTTTTATCAAAAATTTATTTTCTCGAACTTAGTATTGAGAAAATATAAAAGAATCCAGTGTTCTTTCCTTTCTCATCATTTTCGATCGAATGATATCTTACCAAGTTGCCATAGTTCTAAAGACCAAGTGACTGCCACCCTCACAACTCCGACCTCACTAGGACAATTTGGCCCAAACTTTATAGGAATGTAGATTTTGCCTAGAGGAATATGCATATCAAATTTCAGTCCTTTACATACCTAAATACCACATAGATCACTTGGTCCCCTCTAACTTCCACCCCCGTAATTCCGACCCCAGTGGACCAATCAAAACCAAACAAAATAGTGAAGCTACATTCCGAATTTCAACCTTCTACCTCAAAAAATGCAGAAATTATGAAGGGGACAGACGGAAGATGGACATTGTGAAACCAATAAGTAGCTCCATTCTTACGTTACTTAATAATGAATTACTGAAGTTTCTTGAGCAAAAGCTTGAAAAGTTGATTCTCTAGAATGACGCTTCTAAAATCTAAAAGTGCTACATTCTTCTGTTTCTCATGATTCCTAATCTAATGGCATGCCATTTGCCAGATGTTTCCATTTGATAAATTAAACTTTCTAACCATCACATGAATGGTCCCGATATTATTAAATGATTTAAAAAGTTCCTGTCAAATAGCAATACCAGAATTTGAAAAAGTTAATTCACTTTTGGGAATCATAGGAGATACAGATGAGAACACAAACAGATGCACATATAAATCTAATGAATCCACAGGCTATATCTAAACCAGTCACAAACTTCTGGTGGTGATTCCCCACAGCGAGACGAAAACCACAGTTCATATAAACATGGTTCGGATAATGAAGCGTTTGAGATTTCCGCAGTTAAATTTGAAGTTTTCGTGTGCCTAACCATTCAGGGTGAATCACCACCTCGCTGCTGAAAGGTTGACATTGTTGTAGCTCCACATGTCACCTGCCATTCACAGAGTAGCAAAACCAGCTGCTGAAACTTCTCTTTTAACTGCGGAAATCTCAAACAAATTGTTATCCGAACCATGTTCATATGAACTTTTGTTTTCATCTCGTTGTGAGGAATCACCACTAGAAGTTTGTGATCAGATAATTTCGCTGAGATTGAATTAAGTATGTGTTGATTTTTTTAAATAAAGCCCCTTCAAAAACAGAGTTGTGTCATTCAATATTCAACAAAGGGTCCTGTAAACCCCAGTGGAAATTTTCTCTATCTCCAGTATAATAAGGGGAGATCATACAAAGCAACAAATAGATAAAAATTACAGAATTAGATTGCAATTGTTTAATAAAGGGGGGGAATATGCTAAATAGAACCAAATATAATTACCACTCCCTTCATTTTTATTCAAACTTTAAAGTTAAAACTTATCAACCTTTCTGACAAATGAGCTGTGGGAAAAATGCACCTACTAGTATAACGACTAGCCAAGGACAACACAGCAATCTCTCCTCCTGGAATCTGATGTCCATATTGGTAGGCAAGTTCTGCTCCAAATGCTAATTTTGGAGTAATCGACTGCAAATAATGGGCCACTATAACCCCCGACTCATTTATTAAATCAGGATTGCCAATTGTTAAGGATGATGTAAAATCTTTTCCTCGATAATCTGTTGTAAATTGCGCAGCTAAAAATTTATTTCCTTGCACCTTAAATTTAAAGAAAGAAAAAATTTTTTTTAATATTTTAAAATGATTACAAAGAAAAAATTTAACAATTTAGAATATTTTAATTCGGACTTCAAATTAAAACTTATTTGAACACTCTACCTGAGCAGCAAATTTACAACGTATATTGGAATTAAACTGGTGAATTATATTTGCATTTAAATTCCCTGATGGATCTATATCACCAAGAAGGACTGGAAATGCCTACCAAAATAAAATAAAGATATCAAAACTTAAAGCACAAAAAAAAAGTTCAAAGTTATCAAAAAATACCTCCTTAAAGCTTATCATCAGCTACCTCTGTTAGGCTAAATTGTTTTGTTCCAACATAAGTTGCACCAAAACGATAACCAGATGAAGTAACAGAACTCATGTTGAGGGAATGGCTAATTTGAAAATGGTTACTTAATCCTTTATTCACCATTAATTTGGCACCTTCGAAGTTTACAGGAAAGACATCTGCAATAAATTTTAATAATATAAAAAGTGTTAAAATTATTTTATATAATGTTAATGTAATGTTCATGTATTTACAAAAATGACATTTCTGAATAAGTCAGGCATTATTAACTATTATGTAATTAAAACAGTAGTAAATTAAAAGATTCACAAGATATCTGTTTAAAGAGTTCCATTTTGATGAACTGCTGTAGAATTTAGAGAGCAGCTCATTTTTAACTCTGCTATCTTCTTTATTAAAATAAATAAATTTTAAGTTGATGTGTCAATTATTTAAGACTACTGTAAAAAGTTGATGAAGGCCTTGCAGTACACATCAAGGACACAATTTTGATAAAGCCAGGAATAAAAGGCCGGCCCGGTGGCCAAGAGGGCTGGGGCGCAGGCTTCAGTGCTTCTAGTGATCCTCGGGTCGCGGGTTCGAATCCCACTGTGGCATGGATGTTGTGTTTGTCCCTTACTAAACATGCGGAAGGCAACGGAAAACCACCACATTAATATTCCTAGTATGCTATTAACAATTTGATCGCCAACCTCCAATAGGAGATGGCACATTAAGAAGAAGGAATAAAAGGCGAAACCGCTTGGAATTGTGTGTGATTTCTTTCTCAATATGTACCTCAAGGCCTCCATCAACTTCATCAAGAAGGACAGTACAGAGAACTCTCCATTCATAATCTATATCTATATAGAGAGTGTCCCAAATTGATGTATACACTCTTTGAAATGTTATAACTCAGCAACGAAATGAGATAGAAATATAAGGTTTGTTGAATTTTATTCCTTAAACTTCCTTAAGCCCGTACATGGTCGAAATGTCCACCTTCTGCCACAGTACACTCCCAACATCGATGTCGAACAAAGTGTCGTAATCGACTGGATTGTAGCTAATGGAATATCATTGATGGAATGTTCATTCTGATCTCTTAATTCCATCAGTGTTTGTGCCCAAACTGTGTTCTTTCAAGTTCCCCAAAGGTTGCAGACGAGAGGGGTTAAATCGGGCGATCAAGGCGGGAACTCTGTAGCCTTTCCTCTCCGTCCTATCCATCTGTGATTGAATGTGTGATCGAGGAAAGTACCGAATTCAACCCTCCAACGTCGTTGAACCTCAACAACATTCTCCCCTTTCCAATAACACTTCAGTATCCACTTACGTTCATCAAATGAAAGTTGCACCGCCATTTTGGTTTATAAAGAAATGAACAAAAATGAATGTATAACTATGCTTCTCCAGCGCCTAGGTGTAACAAAAAAGAGTGTATACATCAATTTGGGACGTTCTGTATATAATAAAATTGTAGCGAGGTGAAAACTGTACATTAAAATTTTTTGAGAAAAAGTGATTGCTACGTGTATTATAAACATCCTGAAGCCCAAACAGTTTTTAGGATTTTTGTCTGTTTGTCTGTATCTCTGTTTATATGTTAGAAGTTAGCACCAAATTACTGAAGGGATTTAGTTGAAATTTTGCAGTTTTATGTGGCTAAGGGTGGGTCAATAAGGCTATAAAACATCACTCTCAGTGCTTTAGGGAATGAGCAATCCTATACATAATCTATACTTATAATAAAACTGTAACATCTGCCCGTCTGTGGATACATTATGCAAAAACTGCTGGATGGATTTTGATGAAATTTGGTGTGAAGGTTATTTTTTTGATGAATAAAAAAACAAATGTCTTGAGAAATATAAACTTGGTTATTTGACAAGAACATGGTACCGTATGAAACTGTGACTTTAACAGTTTTTATAAATATATGTGCAGACAATATAATTACCTAAGGCAATCCAAGAATACCACAACAAGGGTGAAAAGTGAAATTTACACCCACCGACATACAAACCGGTCAGACCTTCATGCTCATTTTCAGATTATCTCAAACAGAATATACACAGAACAATGGGACAACTTACTGCATCTTCACCTCAATTCTAACCACATCATAGATGAGACTAAAGACCTAATGAGTGCCAGAAGAACAGATGGCAGCCTTAAAGAAAAAAAATAATGGCCTTTAAGACTTTTCATACACCAATGTTTCAAGAATGTTCGGTGAATGATGTGATCAAGGATAAACCACCATACAAAAAGGTCATCTGGGATGTCCTATGGAGGACCTAGATGGATGAAGAATGTTTAGGCTCATCAAGAACAACCAACATGCCATCATATACATTCAATGCAACACGGTGCTGGTTATGTAGATGGCATTTTGGAATGCACAACCTGTAAAAATTTTGCATGGCTGAATTACAAAAACAAACTCCCCCGTCGGATTCCTCTATCATAACAAAACAGGAGCAAAACAGGAGCAAATGGATGCAGCCAGCACATGATCAATGGATGGAGGATTAGACTGTGGTTGAATGGAGGAGGATTGCCTGTTCAGATGAATACCATTTCCATTCTAGGCAGGGGCATGTCAAGGCCTGGAGGCAGCTGAATGAGGACATCAACCCTTCCTGCCTGATTCAAAGATGCAGACTGACATGGTAAAACGACTGTTTGGAAATCTTTTCTGTTAGGGTTGATCAACACCTGACTGGTACCTTGTACTTATAAATATCATCACTGACCAGATGCAGGGCTTGATAGGAGCTGATGGGCAGATTGAAACCAATCCTGTCCCATGCTTATTGTTATTTTCAATGTATACAGGGTGTTTCAAAATTATGTACAATAAATTTACTGACATATTCTTCAGGTCAAAAGACGAAAATGTTCTATAGCACTTTGTCTGGAAACGATTTATTTACGTGATATAACTAAACCCGTGGCTCCAAATTACAGGAATTGTTCAAAGTGCCCACCACCAGCTCGCACGCACGCTTTGGCTCGTTGCATGAGCGACCGTCTGATGTCATGGAAGAGTTCATCGCCAGCATTACGAACGGTTTGGCATGCATTTTCAATTCGTTGTCGCAGATCCATAATGTTAGGAACTTCTGTGCTGTAGACGATCGTTTTCACATGACCCCACAGAAAAAAGTCCAAGGGATTAAGGTCGGGTGATCTTGCAGGCCAGGCTACCGGTCCACCTCGACCTATCCACCGATTCGTGTATGCAGCATTAAGGTGTGCTCGCACAACATGGCTGAAATGTGCTGGAGCGCCATCATGCATGAACCACATGTTAGATTTTATCAAAAGAGGAACATCTTCCAGTAATTCTGGCAATGCATTCTGCAGAAACAAAAGATACGTTCGCCCAGTCAATTGTGGCGGCAACACATAAGGGCCAATTAAGTTATTTCCGGCAATTCTACACCAAATGTTCACGGAGAAACGCTCTTGATGCGCTCGAGCTCTGGTAACATGAGGGTTAGCATCTGCCCAATGGTGCTGGTTGTGAGAATTTACAATTCCTGTCCGGGTGAAGATTGCTTCGTCCGTGAAAAGTATCTGGCTGAGACAACTAGGGTCTGCAGCATGAAGACGTTGTATCCATTGGCAAAATATCGTCCGCTAACTACCGTGCTTCCCTACTGTATGATATTGGATTACTCGCAAACAAATCGTTTCCAGACAAAGTGCTATAGAACATTTTCGTCTTCTTTTGACCTGAAGAATATGTCACTAAATTTATTGTACATAATTTTGAAACACCCTGTATATCCTGTAAATATAACAAAAATAATTTTTGTTTGCATGTACATTTATAAGGAGGATTTAATTTGCGACATGGACAAGGCCAAAATTTACCGACATGCCACTGGAGGGACTCCACACAAAAAATTCCAATCGGGCCTCACACTGAATGGATCCTTAAATAAACAGTGTTCCCATAGGATGGCAAGATCTTTCAGCAGGACAAATGTTCCATGTTGTAAGGCCCAAATAGTCAGTAAGTAGTTCGAAGAACACACAACAGACTTTGCAGTGATCAACTGGCCAGCACATTAAGTCAACTTAACCCAATTTTAAAAAATTTGCTGCATTTGAAAAAATTGGAATGGGTAATCTGACATACTACTACTACTACTACTACTACGACTACCAATACCACTACTACTACAGCACCTTTGTGCAAATTAACTGCAACAAACAATTTCCAGTCTTGCAGGGATCCTTTTTGTTTTTTCGAAGCAAATCAAGTGTCATCTCTAGGAGTTCTTTTCTTCTTCAACTTGATGACACGTCTGACAGTTGCTAAACTCACACCAACCACTGAAGCAATCACTCGATATGTCTTAGCTGTGTGTTTGTGCAGACTTACAATCTTCGTACTATAACATTCCGTTTGGGAGCGTTATTAACAATACGATTATTTTTGAAAAACTTCTGTTTAAACTACATTTTATAACTACCCTTAATAATACTGTTGAAAGAAGATTCTGCACACTTGCTCCTGGATCAACACTTCTAAAATTTTGTGCTTGTGTGTGGGTGTTATGTGTGTGTTGGGGGAGGGGGTAAGTATAAGTAACATACAGGGTTATAAGTAACATAGAAAGCTTTGTTTCAATTTATTTGCACAAGGGCATACTCATACTACTACTGAGTAACTGATATACAGCATAGGCCAGTATTCAAACAAAATATCTTAAAAGACCTTCTGGAATCAAGGCCTAGAAGAATCTGCATTATATGCATAACAAAAAATATTTTTCCTTTAGTATTTTCCCTTTTGGAGAACAGAAAATTATACTCACTCTTGTATGCACACGATAATAGCCCAGTATTTTTCTGAATTGGAGGAGAAGTAATAGGAGAAATAAAAGAAGATGAAGGTTGGGGGTTATAGGTGGGGGCAGGTAGAGAGAATCACAAGGCGCTAGCTACACTGAAAATAAAGCCGCCTTTTCCTATCTCGAGGCAGCAGCGCTTCAGGGCATAATATAATTACTGGATCCTCATAGCGTTTCAGAGCAGAGGGAATTAAGGCTTGTGAGTTCAACGGAGCAAAAAAATTGAAGGTGGAAAATTCAGTTGCCGACTACCTCTCTAAATGGTTCACAAAACGAGTTCGACAGGAATCTGTCCCAAAGCCTGGCATAATAATGACGATAATTTTTAACAAACTAGGCTCAGCTTGATTCATTAACACTCCACCATTGGGGTTTCTTTTTGTTCCTGGATTATACGAATCATGGCTACTTACTTTTCAAACCCGCTTATCCGTTACGAGTCACAGAGGCAGCAGCCCTATGGAGGATCTCCAGCGATTGCGATCTTCTGCCATCAGATGCATGTAATACCCAAGCGACTCGAACCCAGATTCTCCATGTAGTCTAGCCACCTGGTTCTAGGACGACCCCTTGGTCTATTACCCACTGGGTTGGAAAATAACTGCCTAGGAAGACCAGTTTGCCTCATCCGTATCATGTGACCATACCTGTGGAACTGAGATCTCTCAATGTGGAGAAGTAGTGGCTCAACACTTAAAGAATCCCTTATTGTGCTGCTGTGCAGTCTATCTAGTAGGGTAACACCTGCCACACCTCTCAGGAATCTCATTTTGGCCGCTTGTACCCGTGATCGGACTCTTTCAAATTATGGATAATACATTCAAAATTTTGGTTTGCTTAGAAATCATAACGAAGTTTGATTGCAATTAAGTATGAAGCAGTAGTTAATATGGAGTTAAGGCCTTATTTCATACAGTATATGAAAAAAAAAGAAAAATCTTGTATTAAGGATTTTTTTTCCTAAGATGTGTATTTTTTTCATATAAATTATGTAAGGAAATTTTGCTTGTTTGTTTGATTTTTTTAAACTTATTTTGTATACTACCAAGTAAAAAGAATTCCTGATAAAATTTTTATTGAGTGAAATTGTGTTTTATAGTAAATCGGCATTCTTATAGCTCAATTGAATGTTAATAGAAACCCTCCCAGCATCCGTATTCTAGTTCTTTTTATTATTAGGGGTAAGCATCCATTCAAAACCTGGGAGCAACATAAAGCTCTAAAGACCCTCAGGTTAATGGGACACGGTCTAAGACAGGTCAGGGAAAGAAATTCAGGGCGGGATGGCGGGATTCTCGCCCAAAATTTTAAAATCGCTCCCAAAACAACTTTCAGGAGGGGAGTTTCCCACCCATGAAATTTAATCATATTAAAAGTTTTTACGATTTTTTATTAATATTTTTTTTCTCTGTATCTTACAATATAAGTTTTCTCAATATAAGTTTGGACACTATCACACTTTTCCATCCGTAAATCATTAGATTACGAGTTTAACTTGTCATCAATCAGTATTGTTGAATATTTTCATAGAGATTTAACTTTTGAACCAATGGAATTTCCTAATTCCAATCGTCACTGCATAGTATCGTCAAGAGAAAAATAACAAAGTAATAGGAATTTATTGGGGAGATTCTTATACAGTATTCTTAACACTGCCGAGATTTTCTCCTCATTTCAACCATAGCGTCATAACCTCAGATACATAAAGTGTCGGCGCTGCCATCTATACTTAAATCAACTTATAGCTAAATGTAGTTGTTTGACAATTGTGTAATGTGTTCGTGGCATCAAGACCTTTTCTTCAACTTTTTTTTTTTTTTTTATCATTTCGCAGGATTGCAAAAACAGACGTCTAAATCACCGATCAGCGAATTTTCATCATCAAATAATACATTCGGGCATCTGGAAGTCCGGAATGTATGAGACAAGCATTTCAAGTGAATATGGAGTCAAAGTTGGCCTAAACAGACACGCAACTTAGTGAACAATTCTAGATGAAAAGTTACACTGTGGATGATCACCAATACAGAGGAAGGCTGTCCACATTGAGACACCAAGAAAACATTGCCAAAGCTTTGGGAAACTTTTGCAAGAATGCTTCCAAACTCACTCAGAATGCTCGTCTCAGCTGCCTGAATGTATTCTTCGATGATGAAAACCCTGCGCTCAGTAGCGTAGGTGGCCATTTTTTTAATCCTGCGAAATGATACAAAAAAAGAAAACGTTAAACAAAACGCCTTTATGCCAAGAACCCATCATACAATTTTATAACAATTGCATTTACAGTCTGTCCAAGAAAAGAAAAACTACGCCAAGGTCAGGAAATTCAAAATTAGCCAATCAGAGCAATTTAGGATCACCCAAGCAACTGCTTCAGGAAGTTTGTAAAACAGCTGAAATAAAACAACCCCGCTCCCCACTCCTCCCCTGAAAAGCTATTACAGTAGTACCCGCTTAATACAATCATGGTTAAGACGACTTTCCGCATAATACGCGGCACTTTTTACACGCAATTTGTCCCGTTTAATACTATTGTTCCCCCCCCAAATATTATGTTCCATTGTGCTGCTGTGGGTTCATGTTTATGCTCATTTATGCCCTGGCGACTGTCAGTAATGCAGGCAGAGAACATGCTTATCCAATCCTGCACTCGTGTTCCCATCTTTAATGTGCCATCTTCAGTTGTTTGTTTTAATTCATTAGATCCATTGTTCTAAACTAAAGGTAAAGCGCTTTTGCTAGATGCTTATTCAAGTAGAATACTATATATATTAAAGTGTAAGAATTGAATGGTCTTATGAGGATTTTTACACGCCAAACCTCAGATGTTTAAATTATTTATTATACCTCAATATCTCGAAAAATTTTCATTTCCGTACATTTTCACTATTAATGAAATATTCCCTTGTTATCTCTAAAACTATGTCGGATTTAGATTTCGTGTGCCAGCGAAATGCAAAGCGTTAAAAAAATAATAATAATAAATTTTTTTTCGTAAAGAGAAATTTTTCATATAAAAACAAAAAAAATCTGTCTTTACTTCCATTAAAGTCAGGCAATTCTCTTGCGTTACAAAAAAAATTCAAGAAAAATTTTTTTTTATCTCGTTGGCAAGTCTCCGTTGTGTACGGGACGATTGAGCATGTACAGTTTGTGCATTTCTGATGCTCCACTGTTTCCGTGAAATTCGAGATATCGAGATTTGACTGTATATACGTATATAATGACAAAGTACGTCTTTAAAGTATACAATGATTCTATGCTATAGAATAATAAAAAAAAAAAAAAAATGAAGGAGTAATGCGAGTTTTGCATGTTTCAGAGCTTCCCACCTAAGACGTTTTCCTGCTTAATACGTCTTTTCATACAGTTATTACAGACTCGTATTAAGCAGGTTCCACTATATTAGATGATGCCCAAGAACATCACTGAATGGGTGAATAGATATCATGAAGCACATTAACCTAGTTTTTTTTTCGTTGGAGAGAGCGTATTATAACTGAGAAATTGACGTTTAATTCTGATAGGTAGGTTTTGGGCCATGACGTATGATGAAAGGGGTGGGAGGAGAATCTAACTTAATTCACTTTACGCAAGCCACAGGACGGAATACTTACAAGCCAGAGAATGAGTTGTATGAACAATTTACAAAGGTGTTTAGAATTTTAGTTGAGGATTCAAATGGATAAGAATGTAACAAGATTTCATTTGACTAAAGTTAGGCTAACTAAAGTGAACTAGAGTTGTTGCCCCCTCCCCCTCCAAAGTGAGTACTCTGTTAATCTCTACAGAATTCTCCCTCCCCTCTTATATAGTTACCTTATGTATGTGGGGTGGGGTTAATTTATATATTTAATCATAGAACACTCATGTGAGGTATTCAAGTTAGCAAACGAGATAACAGGAGATGAATGATTAAATAACCATGATCACTTGTATTACAGTAGATCAAGGATATTAAAGACGATTTATAAAGAATTTTTTGGAAACTAGTTTTGTTGGAGAGAAATCTAATTAAAAAATCTTAATTTCTCTTTTTTTTTTTTTTTTTGTTTTTGTTTCCTTTTTTCTGATATTTCATTCTTTAACTTAAAAAATGAAAGCTATTACCATTTAGATTACAAATCTGTCACTGTTCTAATGGTCATTTTAAATGTTACGCTTCACCTTTACAACTTTTATGCAAGTCTTCCATCGTTCCCGGGTTCAAATCGTCGGATTTCTCTTCGTTCAACGAAGCCGGTTTGTCGGTTTCAGAACTCGCGTTGGGGGAAGCCGTAGGAGGCGGCGAGGGCGGTAGACCCATCAGATTCTGTCCCGTCGGACCGCTGGCCGCTAACACATTGCCCATTCTGACTTGCAGTAAATGTTAAGGACGACTACGTAACTTTTACCAGGACTTCTTCTACAATAATAAATAATAAAAATAGAAATTGCTGTGAACCTCGCCGAACTTATCTCATGGAGGCAGCCATGAATCGAAGACGAGCATTATGGGAAAATTTTAAAATTAATTATCGGCAACCTTTGTCGCCAGGGGGCGGAGTCGTCAGAAAATAAATCTCTCTTCTTTTTATTTTTTTATTTTAACAATTTCTAATTGTTGCTCGGAGACTTATGTAACAGTTGTTGCTTATCAAGGACTCGAGCAAGTGATAATTTATTAGGAATTTAATCTTTTAATTTTAACAATCTCATTCAAAATTAGGGAATCTTTACGATCAGACCACATGTTTGTCCTGAAAGATCGGTTCCGGAAGCACAATTAACAATAATCGCACTTGCGCATTAAGGAACTTCCTTTTTTTGAATCCATGCGGTTCCTGTGACACTATGCACTGCGTTTAAGTAAATGTCATTACTTTATTATTATTTATTTGATTAAAGAATGTAAACCACGTTTTCTGAAATTTTAAATCGCTATGATCAATCGGTGTGATGTTTGGAACGTTATACTGAAAGTATATCATATTGTCAACAACTTTACATATGCGGAGGCTACGGGTTAGCGAATCATTAGCGATAGTGGTGATAGGAATTTTTAATTGGCATCCTCGCTCAGAGTGAAATATACCCAGACCAAACTCTTACTTTAAATAAGGGACATCGATCACAAGGTAAAAGTGATGATCCTAGCTTTTTAATCGGATACGCAATAGCGCAACACGACAACCACGGTAGTCTTGTTATGGAAGTAACGTGAGCAGAACATGCCATTGATGAGCAGTTTAGAGCAGCAGCGTTCAGATTTTATCCGACTTTTATGTTGTAGCCACCTAAAACAATATTAGCATATAAACAATGTAGCCCACGCTGTATGGCCTAGGCCATGTGAGCCAATACCCTATTCTTATACCGCTTATACCGCTATGACTGGCTGTCATCAATACGTTGCATCATACTTGGGCTGATTTCATCAGAACCCAGATGAAATAAAATGAATGGTGCAGAATGATGCCGAATCGTGTACTCAGATGAATCCTATTATTAATTCTATAGAGCTGATGTTAATGCATGAGACTGTGGCTTTATCTTGCTGGATCAGTACCCTGTAAGGTGATCTGGAAAGCCTTTTCATAAGGCAATTTATTTCTATAGTTTGTCTACACCATTCTACTAGAGTGCACTAACTGATCATTTATTTAATCCTCCCTCTTGGCTTTGATGTACCCTGGCTGCAAACAATCAGACATGGCTTGAGGAACGTTCATTTGTGTTCAGAATAGTGACTCACAAAATATTAGAACCCAGGATCAGTGTCTACAGTGGAGTTGTTGACATTAGTTTAATCAAGGCTGACTGGCACTAACTCTAGAAACACTCCAACATCTGATAACACTAGTCAACAAAAAAAAAAAAAATATTTTGGATTGTCAAGGGTATTTCAACAATTTCAGGGTAATTTTTGTGTGCAGAAACCAAAATTGACATTGGTTTTGTTCGATTGGCTCTAGTTTTTGAGATACAGTCAAACCTCAAAAATCTGGCATTCAAAAAAACGCACTCTTCAGGGTTCAAAGTATTCCCCCAAGGAGGTGACAACCGTATATATCTGTGTTTCTTGTTTTTATTTATTTAGTACATACAGGGTGTTGCAAAAATATACTGCTGGGTAGCCTATCCTTTTGCTTCAGGGGTCGCTTCATAAAATGATAATTGGGAAATTTTATTTTGTTAACCCATTTACGCTGAAATTGTTAAAAATGGAAATTGAGACTTCATATCATAAATTTATATTCTGTAGCATGTAAAAACATAAAAAATAATTTACAAAGACATAAAATAATTACAAGAATATAATTAAAAAGGAACTTAAAACTAATAAAATTTAAAAGATTACTAAATAACAAAGCTTCTAACTGTCCAAGTAATCTCAAGTCCACTGTCCTGGCAATAATTTTCACACCTCGTAGAAACTGACTTGATTGTTGACTCGATACTTGTTTAAAAGGTGACAATATGAAATGATAACTATGATAACATTTCAGTGAATTCACTAGATTCTGTACCTATGAACTACTGTGCTTTTGTTCTATTCAAAAAGGCCTTGGGAAACCAGGGATCTCACACATTAGATTGTGTGTATGGAAAGCCTGCAATGAAGCATTGGTCACTATTCTGCTCTGTGCCCTTTAGCACGTAATGTTGCAGTGGAAACTTCAACAGAGTGTCTACAGGTCAAGAAAGTCCTGAAAAAGTAGCGAAATTGGAAAATGGTCACAAAAGTCATGTAAAAGTAGCGAAATTGGATAATGGGTCACGAAAATTCCAAGTCACAGAATTAAAATTTGGTCATATAACAAATCTGGTCACTCCAGTCCGGAAAAAATGCTTACAAGTTTTTTTGGGCGTTAAAATAATTAATTAGGTCAGGAAATTTTTTTAAGACATCCCCAAAAAGTCACTAAAAAGTCACTAAATTGACTTTCAGAAACTCTATAGACACCCTGTTCAAAGTTTTGCCATAGCCATGATACAAGGCCAAAACATAGAACACAACATATAGGATTTCAATAGCAGTAGAAAACCTTCCACCTGCAGCACATAAAAGTGAATCAATCTCTGTTCGTATGACTGAGATTGCTGTCTTGAGACTTGTGTAAATGAATAATTCTGATCATCATCTCATCTAATCTAAAAAAAAAAAAAGCCCTATATAAAATATCCCTGGCGACTGAAAATACGAGGGTAGGCTGAAAAGTAATGCCTCCATGGCTGTAACTTTTTTATTTTGTAACCAATTTTCAAAATTCTTTTTGTATCTGATACTCACATTTCTCCTCTAATGCACTATTCACTTTTCGACAGTCCCCATCCCTTTCCACGCATTGTACCAACACGTGACTAGTCGGGTGAACCCGTCGGAGGGGAATTCCGGGGTTGTTGTCGACACCAAGACCGATCGGCAGGTTTCACCTCGTCGTCAGAACGCAACTCATGCCCCTTAAGGTGCCCTTTCCTCTTTGGGAAGTGGTGAAAGTCGCAAGGTGCAAAGTCTTTCATTTTTGAACTGTAGGCGCTGCAACCCCCTCTGATGTGTGGCGATCGTGTGCGGACGGGCGTTATCGTGCTGCAGAAGAGGACCCAAAGCTGCCATTCAATCCTCGTGTCGACGACAACCCCGGAATTCCTCTCCGACGGGTTCACCCGATTAGTCACGCGTTGGTACAATGCGTGGAAAGGGATGGGGACTATGTCGAAAAGTGAATAGTGCATTACATAGAGGAGAAATGTGAGTATCAGATACAAAAAGAATTTTGAAAATCGGTTAAAAAATAAAGTTACAGCCATGGAAGCATTACTTTTCAGCCCACCCTTGTATCAACCAACACCAACTGCATGATAATACTCATTATTGATCATGTTTGGCATATTTTGTATGCTATAAGGAGAGTTTGTTTTTAAAACAGAAACTTGAAATTGCATTATTACATCACATAATGTTTTGTGATAAGTTACTTAATGGTAAGCATCGGACCAGTTGATACATTAGGACAGTGTTCTTTGATGAAGTGTCCAAGACCCAGCGTAAAGTTTAGGTTAATGATCCGAGGTCTATTGTGAATTTCATTGGGAGGAAAACAAATCAAATTAAATTGATGTAAAATCTTTATTTAAATTAATTTATTTCATTAATCTTTTCACTCATACATACAGATTGTTACTTCTAACCATGAGTAACGAAAGCAAGTCTCTCTTTCAAGAATTGAAACCTGAACCTTCTGAAGTTTCAGAGCTAGAAAGTCTTTGTATGAATTGTGGCCAAAATGTATGTTTATGTTATTTATTGTGGAAGTATTTTGCTGAAATGTTATTTATTTATTTTTATAAAATTAACTTTTTTTTTTTTTTTAAGGGCATAACTCGTATATTTTTAACTAAAATACCTTATTACAAAGAAATAGTCTTGATGTCATTTGATTGCTCTCATTGTGGATTCACTAATAATGAAACTCATTTTGGGGGACGTTTCCAAGATAAAGGAATAGTCATTAAGCTTCATGTTCAAAATGAAAAGGTAGCTCAAAGAATTTGCAATTTTCTTCTCTTTTTTAAGATTTATTGTCAATTAATGATGTGATAAATTTCAAAAATGGTGATAAATTATCCACAGGATTTAAATCGTCAGATAATCAAATCCGATTTTGCTGAAATTTCAATTCCTGATCTAGAACTTCAAATCCCTTCCCAGAGTCAAAAAGGAGGTATAAATTTGTTAATAGTTTGTTAAAAATGCTTAGCATAGCAGAAATAAGGATTTATCGTTTTTGGATGCAGAGATCACAACTGTAGAAGGTATTCTTCAGCGGGTCATCCAAGGACTAGAGCAGGACCAGCATGCTCGCAAGGTAAATTGCTGCTATTTTTTTTACTTGCCTGCTTTATTTCTTGCTTCTCATAGTTGTACTGTAAAATATTTTAGGAAATGTGTCCTGAAACTGCAGATAAAATTGCAACATTCCTACATAGACTTCATAGGAAAAAATCCCTCCAAGAATCTTTCCATATGGTTTGAGGATTGCTTAAAATTTACTTTTTTAAAATTGTAATTATAACTTATTCTAAAGCTTTTTCAATGTTTTTACAGATTCTAAATGATCCAAGTGGAAACAGCTTCATTGAAAATCTGTATCCTTAACATTTCTGCAAAGAATAACAAAAATTGTAGATGGAAGTATGGTGAGAGTTCATAAAATTGCATGAGTAAACTCACTAAATAACATGTGATCAATTTCTTATGCTTGTTTGTCCACTAAAGAGTTGCTTAAAGTTTTTGAGACAATTAAATTTCGTATTTTAATTCAATTTGATTTTTGCTTCAATATCCCATAACTGTGACACCTGAAAGTGCAAGGACTAGATCATTTTTATCATTTGTTATATGGTTTCTTCATTCATTGTTGACCACATCTGCTCTTGTCTAAATATGATCTCCATATACGAGGTCTGTTCAAAAAATACGTAGACTGTTTGAATTGCGTGGGCCCTGTTGGTCCCAATCAAAATGGCTTGGTGTCGCCATCTTCTGACAGATCCGCTGATTACAAGGCAATTTTTTGATTGCAAATATCAGTGTTGGTTGATTAGCTACGCGGTTGTTTGTGAAGTGTGTTTTTTTTCGTTTGGCGGATTTTTAGAATGAGTGACTTGAACGAGTAAAGAGTTGCTGTGAAATTTTGTGTTAAACTCGGAAAAACTGCCACTGGACGAGTGGAAAAGGCCAGAAATGTGGACGAGAGGTGACTGGTTGTTTCATCACGATAACGCTCCAGCCCATTCAGCCCTCAGAACTCGAGAGTTTTTGGCCAAACACTCGATCACTGTTCTTCCTCACCCACCCTACTCACCTGACCTCGCTCCTTGTGACTTCTTCTTGTTTCCCAAACTCAAAAGACCTTTGAAAGGAAGGAGATTTGAGACGATTCCCGACATAAAGGCAAATGCGACGAAGGCGCTGAAGGACATCACAAAAGAAGCGTTCCAGGACTGTTTCCAAAAGTGGAAACACCGTTGGGATAAGTGTGTGCGTCGGGGAGGAGAGTACTTTGAAGGGGACCCAGATGTGTAACTTCTGAATAAAGTATATTTTGTTTTATGACGTCAGTCTACGTATTTTTTGAACAGACCTCGTACAACTCTGATTGGTTTTTCATCTTTCTTCTGTTTTTAATAAATTGTTAATATTTTTGATTGAATATTTGATATATTGGTAAATGAAGATTTTGTTACAGGATTTTATACCTTTTTCAAAAATAATCTAAGAATTTTTTTATCACTCATAGTTTTAAAGTTATAACCTTAAGATTACACATTACAATGTAGAGTATGAGATATGTTCCAAAGGTAATAAGAGTGATTGTTATAAATGTACTTTTATTCAAAATTTTTACAATTGAATGTACTTTTATTCCTTCCAAATAACACCCATGTGAAACAATACAAAAGTCCTAACAGCTTTTCTATTTGTCATAGTACGCCTGAAATCTGCTTCTGTAAGGTTGCTGAGAGCACTCATCATGGCTTTTTGGATGTTCTCAAATAATTAACAATAATGAAGCATTTGGGGAGAACAGAACCAACAAATGAACCATTAGCTGAAGGTTTGTGAATGTTTTCATGTGGAGATACAAACCTGCAAAATAAGGTACCTGGTCACAGACCTGTTGCAGTTTCAGATGATATTCCTTTAAGTTTAGTTGAAGCTGACCCATGAAAATAGTGGCCCATAATTGTGTGAGCATACCAGATTCCTGCTATTGGGTCACTCATGGAGATCATGCATGATGTCTGCAAGCTGACATTACAGCAAAGGTTAGAACCATAGGTTTCCGGTTTCAAATGATCACTTAGAAGGGAGCAATACTGAAATACAGGGTTAGCACAAATGAATGACCGGATTTTAAAAATTTATATTTTCGAAACTATTACACATATTACAATAAGTGATACACGAAATTGAAGAAAAATATGCCAAGTTTTTTTTTATGGGGTTATGTCAAAGACACTGTTTACTGTTGATGAACCACCGATGCCGACAACACTGCAAGAACTTAAAGAATGCATTTTACAGCATTAGGAACCATTGACAGTGTGATACGTACTACAATATGTGTGGAACGAACTTCATTACAGATTAGATGTTTGTCGTCTAACAAAAGGGTCACACATCGAACATATGTAACTGAAAAAAAAAAAACTTGGTATATTTTTCTTTATTTTTGTGTATCACTTATTGTAATATCAATAATAGTTTCGAAAATATAAATTTTTAAAATCCGATCATTCATTTGTGCTAACCTGTATTTTACTCACCTAAAGCTATTATTGATGCTTGCAAAATAGGAAATCGCGGCATTTTGTTTCTTTCAAAATAAACTGCAAAAACAAAAAAATTGGTTACAGTGGTAAGTGTATTAAGACACTTGACGGAACTTCTTTCCTCTACCACTTAACAATACACACGAATCTGCTTCAGATGAAAGCAATAGTAGACGAAATAGAATTAAAAGTCGAGTATTAAGTTTCTAAACAAGCTTATTTTTTAAAAATAGATTATTAAAATAAGTTAATTACTATCCAGTGAAAAAAATTTGCATAGTAATTAATAATCATTTCCTTATTTATTATTTTATTAATTAATTCTGTAATCTTCGTAAATTTTCTGGGGCTGGCGTCGTGTATTTGTAAGTGAAATGAAGGCAGGGCTGTCGATCTAATGGGACAGCCAAGAATATGAATATGCATTGATGAGGGGGTATCGATCACAGTGCTTTGTAATTTTATATAAAATATTCATGGATGCTTACCTCATCTTATAAATTATTTTGAGATGAATAATTGTACAGCAAAATTAAGGTTTTGTGCTAGTAACACTGCTGTAACTGCAATTCTTTGGCAACTGCTGTTAACGATTTTGCTTTCCCTTTACCACCTTGTTTTTTTTTTTGTTTTTTTTTTCTTTTCACTCCCACTACCCGACTGTGCAGTGCCATCGCAGTGCCAAGGTTTGCTTACTCACAAACAAAGAGTTCCGTGTACAGGTTCGAATGGTTCCCTTGTTAGTGAACAGGTTTTAGTTTATGCATTAAGCTGGGGATCAGCAGTCATCTAGACCAGAAACTTGGATCTTTTTATGAAACATAATTCTTTAAATTATAATATTGTTTGTGCAAACAAGAAAATTAATAATAAAAATTTGATTTTATTGCAGTTTTTAACATTTCCTTATTTTTCTAATTTATCATTTTGATAAAGTAAAATTCTCCTGGCCTCTATTTTAGACAGCCTGCCTGCTTGCATCTGTGCTTTCAATTTTTTGTTATTTTCAACAAGGTTTATGTGGAAATGTTAAAAAAAAAATTAAACGGAAGTTGTTAACTTCAAGATTTACTTAAACAAAAATTATTTAAATTCTTACATGTTTTTTCATTTTGAGAATTAAAGAAAAATGTAAACATTTGAAGTGATGTAACATTTATTTAAAAAAAAAATGTTTTAACCAGAAACTTGTGAGTTTGCCAGAATAAACAATATAAAACAAAACAGTATTTTTATATGGATAATACACAATGGAAAATTGTACTTTTCTTAGAAGAATCATTAAATATTGTGCTATTGTTGATGTTCAGTTATAGACTTGTCAGTGAAAATAAGAACTGGGTAGGTCCATTTAACATCTAACTCCAATTGTTAGATATTGTTGCAATTAAAGCTAAACAATGTGCAACAATTAAAATTTGAAATAAAATTGGACCCACCCAGTTTTTTATTTTATATTCATTCATTGGGCAGCATAATTACCTTGGGGTACTTTGATCTGCTATCTGTGGCAAATAGTTTCAATTTTTAGAAAATTTTATCCATAACTTGTAATTCTATTTCATTTTACTTCAAAAACATTTTACTACCTTACTTTTTGAAATGTAGAAAGTAAAAGTAACATTCAAAAACAAAAGGAAAATTATCATTATAATAATAAATAAATTGTGTCGACAAATTAACTTTGCCGAGTTGCTTGCTAATACAATAAAGCCTGCCTATAACATTCACCCACGGAACCAAGCAAAAATGGTCCTTATATACAGTTTCAATCAAAAAAATTACAAATCAACAGCATAATTAAAAATGGATATGTTTATTTCTTTATAAAAGAATCTGAGTTACTTTGTTTGCACTTTCTTGTCTTCCTAGTAAAAATTAAATCTTCAAAATGTTTTCCAAGTGCATCCAGGGTGTTTCCATAAGATCCAACCGGTCGCCAACAGGTTCACGTGTTACAGTTGAATCATCCTCAAGCGGGCAATTTTGTCTATTTGTGATGAATTTTTTTAAAATGAAACTTCGTCATCAGAACTCAATTACTATGGTTACCATTAAAAACATTCGATTATCCAGATACCTAAAGGGTTGAATTTCTTGAATTTTCTTGAACAGTATTAGTAGGCTGAAAGAACCATGGTTGCATTTTTGTATCTCTTGACACTGTTTGCTTGATTACAGAGAATAGTGTAGTGAAATAATTGGCACTTTGGTTAGAACCTGATTGGTTGTTATAGACAGGTTTTTTTATACTATGAGTTTAGGTACATAGGGGGTCGTTAGGCTAACAGATTTCCCATATAACTGTCTGTGGGATCAAGCAAATGTGGTTGTTAGCACAGATTTTACTGTAGCCATTATATTCTGATTTAGTTTTTAGCAATAAGCTTGAAACAAAGTTTCAAAGAATTGAATTCTCTTAACATTATCTCAGTGTAGCACCTGCAAAAGATCCAAATATGGAGACAGAACATTATGCAAGATCAAAAGATGATGACGTTCTGCTTGGAATTGTAACATTTCCAACATAATTTTTACAATTTTCACAATTTTTTGTTGTTTAGATACAGATTCATTTTAATAGTGTATCATATTTTACAGCTACACGATAGTGAGACCATGCCCACTACGCAGCAGTCTGATGACGACATCCTTTCTGATGAAGTAATTATATCAGTTTGTTCACCATTTAAAAAAATGTGATGAATTTGTTTGCGAGGATGTTATTATTAATTATATGAATCTGCTTTATATCAAATTGAATGTGTAAAATATGTTTAATTATAGATTGTAACTTTTCCATCCAACTGCCATCTCTGCAATTCTCCATGTGAAACTAATATGAAACCAACAAGTAAGTTTTTTCCTTTTCTCTTGTTCTCATCATTTTCCATTATTAATCAATGCATATCTTGCTATAGAGATACCTCATTTTAAAGAAGTTGTTATTATGGCAACAAATTGTGAAGCATGTGGTCATAGAAGTAACGAAGTGAAGTCTGGATCAGGAATCGAGGCATTGGGAAAGAAAATAACGTTACATGTGATGAACCGTCTTGATTTAACTCGAGATGTGCTAAAAGTATGTAAGCAAATTTACCTTGTATACAATTTGTGTGTTTGATTTACCTCTCTTAGTGGTAATGGGGCCAATCCATAATCGAAAACCAAGCATGGTCAATTTAATGCATCAAAGATATTAGAATTAATGTCCTTTTGGCAATGTCCACACTTTTTGAACAGCCAGAAACAAAAACTACTTTTTTTCAAAATTTAATTCAAAAGAAATATGAATCATTGGTTTTTCTAATGTTTTTAATTAGTTTAAAAAAAAAATTCAAACAGTCAACCACATTATTTTCAATGTAAACTCATGATACTGCAATAAAAATCCAACATTATAGTAGTTGTTATAATAATAATATTGAGTAGATTTTCCTGTCAAAGTACTATAAACTGAAAGCTAAGTAAATGTATAGCATGTAAATTTAAGCTATTTAATTAAATAATATTACAAAAACAAGAAGAAATAAAAAATTTATACAATGTTTAATTTATTTTCTATAGTAGTCCAAAAAGGCTTAACCTCAGATTTGCCTTGACGTTTATTATAATCACAAGAATATTATAGAAAAAAGTTACAATTTTACACTAATAAGTTCAAAGAGCTTATAAATAAAATTTGCATAACAGTTATAAATACAGTCAACCCCATAAATTCGCAGGGGTTGTTCCTAGAACATCTGCGAATTGTGAAAAATTTTGTTTTTTGGATGTGGTCCAAAAAAAAAAATGCATCTATACATACGTACTTTATAGTTTAAACTCTAAATGTGCCCCCAAAACGCTTTAATTTCGTTTCAATCTCGACGAGAACTTAAAGCATGAAGTGAAAAGCAATATCCTTATCCTTTTTGGAGAGAAAAATGCAATAGACCACGGTTTACTGTATCAAAAATATCTTAATGTGCAATTCATTCAAATGTCCAGTGTTGGATAAAGAATATACAGTTGAACCTCGTTAATGTATAACTGCTTAACATATAATCCCACTTTATGTATATTTGTTTCTTGGTCCCGACCCCTCGAAAACTATTTCTTTGTTTATCCAACTATTTAATATATAATGTTTTTTTCGCAAACCCCACAAAATTCATTTCAAAAGAGCAAATCATTTGACATGTTTATTGAAAAAAAAATAATAATGTAAAAAAAATTTCTGTTAGTCATGCGGTTGTATGAGCATGTGTCATGCAATAATTCCGTTAATTCTGATTGGTCTATTAAACACAGACATCGAAAATCATGTTATTGTATATAATTCTAATTGGTTCTCGGTATTTATATAAATTTGTGCACTATCGCAATATTCATAACCCTATTCACCTACGAGCATTTAGCATACTCATTTTCTTATTTAGACCAGGTCCAATCACTTATTGTGTGTGGAGATATTGTTCCACCTAAACTTCCACAATTGCATAGCACTGTAAGGAATGTTATTTCTGAAATTATATACATTCTTGTAGACAGACTTCGATAACCGAGTTTTTTCCCAAAATAAATAAATAAATCCGTGGAAAATATGTTAACATACAATAGTTTCAAGTTTATTTCATAACATAACACAAGACAGTCATTTGGGGAAATAAAAATTCATCCTTATAAACAGTGCTCTTTTATCCAGAGTTCTTATAAGCGCAGTCAACTGTTTTGGGATTTTCAGCGAATCATATTTCCACCCTGGATAATATACAGGGTGTCCATAAAAGATCCGATACATTTATCTGTGTATTAACAAAAAACTAATAAAGATAAACAGAAACGGATTTCAATATCGGAAACTGTAACTGAAAAAGTTTTATTGTGTTTCACAATTTCACTGCTAGAGTGCGAGAACTGTACATCCGGGTTATTATAGTGCCCGGCACGAAAGAGAAAGGAAACTGGCGCAAGTGTAAATGAATAAAACTCGTTCAATCAATCAGAAACGGACAGAAATCAGGGCATTACTTACTACTGATGTCAGGAATAAGTATATCTTCTTTCCAGTCAGTTTCTGATTGGTTGAACGAGTTTTATTCATTTACACATGCGCCAGTTTCCTTTTTCTTTCGTGCCGGACACTATAAAACAAAAGATGGCTACTCCGCTGGAGAGAGCACGGACAGTGTATTGCTTTATTGCTTTGGGCGAAAAATTTCCATGTCGTTGGATAAGAAGAGATGGAGCTATCTCTTGGCCCCCTCGATCACCCAACATTACGCCACTGAACTTTTTCTCGTGGGGGTTCGCGAAGGACCAGGTGTTCAAGACAAACATTAAGAACATTACGTATTTGAAACACCGAATCACGGTTTCTATTAACAAGGTGGATGTTGATATGCTCAAAAGAACATGGAAAGAAATTGATTATCGGCTGGATATCCTCCATGTGACCCAAGGAGCACACATTGGGGTCTACTAACTTGGTTTAATAAAACTTTTTCAGTTACAGTTTCATATATTGAAATCTGTTTCCTGTTTATCTTTATTAGTTTTTTGATCATACACAGATACACTATGTGTCAGACCTGTTATGGACACTCTGTATATGCTCGTTAAAGTACTGTATGTTTTTTGCTCAGTCCCTTGAAATATACATTAACGAGGTTCGGCTGTATTATTTGTTATTTTGTGCATCTAAGCTTTTTTATTCTGGCTTTTTTGTTATGTACAAAAGATTCTTTTCTTATTCGTTAAATGCATGCAGTCCACTTTTGCATTGTGTATTAAATTGATGACTGTTATCTTTTAGTCAGAAACGTGTAGTATTGCCATTCCGGAATTAGAATTGGAAGTTGGCCCTAGAGCACTTGGTGGTCGCTTTACAACCGTGGAAGGGTTGATCGAGTCCATGAAAGAGCAACTAAAAGGATCTCATTGCCTTTTTTTTGGCGATAGTGTTGAAAAGGATAAAAAAGGGAAAATGGAAGCATTCTTTCAAAAATTAGATCAGGTAAAAAATGAAAAGTAAAACTACCTATGACCATGGTAAAAGTATAAGTGGTATAATGCCAAAAACTGAACAACTAATAGTAACAATCTAAATATGAACAGAAACCACAAATCATTATTAAAAACCTTACTTCTGGATTTGCGATTTCTGTTCATATTTAGTTTGTTACTATGACCACAATTTTGTTTTCTAATAGAGGAACCACAATGCATTGTTCTTGCATGGATCGTTTTCTTTGCTCGATCGTTTGCTTTTTCATCCCCATGATTTGAGCCATTAAAATAATGTTATCGTTTTTTTTACCTGCTTGCGTCATTCCCTCCCACATCAATCATTGGGAAAACGGACTCCAGCTCTGATGCAAAAAACTTTATTCTGATCGCATCAATCGTTTTTCTACTCTTCCAGGAATATTGCCTCTGCCACAGCATTTGTTTTGCCCCTTGCATTCAGTGCCAGTCTTAACTTTATTGCATAAACATTTTGGAGGCAATGAATTTTACTGCTGTTGTGTGCAACAAGAAACATGATGCACTCATGAAAGCATTTGTATTTGCACATAGCAACAAAAACAGAAAACTCAAGTTCTCGTCTCAGACAAGTTGCTGAAACTCAATCAAGGATCACAGAATTCTTTATAAAAAGTAATTAAATTTTAAGACATATTTTATGGTGATCTGCATCCATCAATTTTGGTCCCCTCAAAAACAATGCATCGAGGTTCCCCCGACTATTGTTTGCAAGTTTATGCTATTTTTTTAGTATACATGTACAATCAAATAATGCAATTAATAAACTCAACAAAATGAAAAATATGGTTTTCTTTTTGCAATGCAATTTTAATTAGGTTAAGGATGGGACATTAAAAATCCATCTTGTTCTTGATGATCCAGCCGGGAACAGCTATATACAGGTTAGCAATTTTAAAAAAGTATTTACAGTATTGAATGTAAATATACATTATAAAAAGGGTTTTTTTAACATAGAATTTCTGTGCGCCTCAAACCGATCCCCAATTGAAAATAACAGAGTACGAGAGAACGTACGAACAGAATGAAGAATTGGGTTTGAACGACATGAAGACTGAAAACTATGAAGACTAGCATCAATATTCAAAAGTCCATCAAAAAAAAAAATAAATAAAAGTTGCAAATCTTGTTAAACTTAAATAGTTTCCATGGTTAGCTCAAATGTATCATCTTGTGGCAGAGATTCAATGGCAAAGAAAGTTGCATGCAGCATAATGAGGAAGAAGGAGGCTCCTGTAAAAATTTTTGCAATCAATTATAAAAAAACATTCCTTGTAAAAATTGTACAGAAATAAAAATATATATATTATTGTTAAATTTTACCTAAGATCCAAAAAATTGCAGATCCAGCACCAACTAGCATAAAAATAGGAACAGAACATAGGGCCACTAAAATATACTGTTGAGCTAGCTTCAGTTCATGACCTGAGAAAAGAAAATTCAAACTCTTTAATGCATCATTTAAGTCGACAAATAATGGCCAATTTTTTTTTATTTACTGTACAACTTGTTATGCTTTTGACAAATGTTTTATGCTCCCTTCTAGGGTAGACTATTCAATTTCCTTAGGAAAACTGTATCTTTGATTGTTGGCATAGTTGTATTGGTACTTTTTTGGATGCAGAGAGGAGCCTAAAGTGATGGTTCTCCATATGCATTGCAGTACTGCAATGTTTAGAAATGAGAAGTTAACTCTGCCTAAATTTACTTCACAGCTTGCAATCTATGTACAGAATAATTCTAGAAGGGGGGGGGGGGGAAAAGTGTTTAATCACTTGAATGTTGCTTGTGTGTATCTTGAAGAGACCACTATTCCCGTCGGTGGTCACAACACGCCTTAGGAAGCTGTCACCTTCCCTCTCATATCGCTCCAGCAGCATGAAACAGTTTCCACCCGGGTGATTTTGTGATAAATGTACTCCCAACTGGTCACATAGTCAAGTGGATCGCAGTTACTTGTCGGTTAAATCCAGCAAATAGGGTAGGAATGCTATTGCAGCCTAAAAACTGAGTTATTTTTTTTGGCGAGTAGGTGCACTATCATGATGAGCACCCAATTGCTATAAGCCTGCCGAATAATTTTTAAGGTCTATGATCCAGTTTTCCAAATTTGATACTCTGCTGAAATTGCCAATGTGCCCATGTACACATTCCACAAAAATTTTTACAGCACAGCTCTTAAGCATGATGTCCACTAAATGATGCTGTTTGATAAACTTATTATAATCTAATGAACTCTGCCATCTATGGACTTTATGGAAGTGACGAGTATTTCTTTCAACAAGTCAGCATACCATCACACCTTCAGCGAGATGTGCAATAACTTAAGCAATGCTTGGCAACTCCTGTATTCATTATCAGCACCAGATCCAGTTTGTGCGGAACCAGATTGAAACATTTTTTGTGGGATCCCTCCAGTGAAGTGTCGGAAAATTTTGGCTTCATCCTTTCTGTGAAAATTGAAAATCCCTTGTAAATGTACATGAAAATAAAAATGTACTTTTACATTATACATAAAATATTTTGCAAAAAAAAATAGCACGGGATCCGATTGAGCCCAATATGCTCTTATCCAGGTATGTTCGTTATATCTCCATGTACACTTCCTTCATTGCATGGATAATATCTAGCCGATTGTCCACTTCAATCCAAATCTGAAAAAGCACATGGATAAGTCTCCTTCCTCCTGTAAATGATGTCCTTCAGAAAGCTACAAAGAAGCAAGCCACACAAAGAGTATGTCCACTAGAGAGGGTGATCATTCTGTCTGACTTCTAATCTGACCAGGATGCCAGGAAGTGTTTATCTAAATCCCCCAACAATCTAAGACTGTTCACAATATGGCTCTAAATTTCTAAACCCACTTGTCTATGCTCTTACTTGTTGGTGGATCCTTTATGAACTCTTTGAAAGTTTTGCTGCATTTGTGTTAGTGATTTTGATTCTTCAAGCCATAAGATTGGAAATTATATTATTCCAATAATTAAATAAATAGTGATAAAGGGAAAAAATTCTGCAACCTAGGATTGAACTAGGGACCACAACACGATGTGTTACTGCTCTAGCCAACAGTGGGCAGTCTAAACGGGTCTTAATGGAGTTTCATGGACGTGTGACACAAGTTTAATTTATAAATTAGGCACGAATTTTAAAATAAAACTAAAATGCCTTATCATTTCATCTTTCATTTAAAATAAAAGAATAACTATAAAGTTGATTTTTAAACAACTTTTTCTCTCGCACCCTCCAAGGAAAAAGAAGCATAAAACAAGTGTTTAAAGTATTTTTCACAAGAGTAACTTGTAAATCAATTATCATAAGGTTTAAGAACCTAAGATTTTGATCCTATTATCTTTATTTTTCAATTTGATGATGTAGCATGCTCCAAGGGATGCCGCAATTGCAATCAGCAGTAAGGGAGAAGTAATTCTGTAAAACGAGTTATGAAAACGTTTTCACTTTGTTTTTCTGAATCTATTTTAATATAAGTTTGCCTCCTATGTGATAGCTTCATAAATTTGCAAAATATGAAATTGGTATGAAATTAAAGTTTGATTCACTGACCATCACAACATCTAGCAACACCCATCTACAATGTCATGCATGTGCAGAATAGTTGAAAGAATAGCAATGTGCATGAATGTTTGGTTAAAACAACATACTGTCATTGAATTCCACACTGTGGAGGGTTGTGCACATCCACTGAAGGATGAGTGTTGCCCATGGCAATGCTTGTCTAGATGTGGGTACTAACAGAAGGTGGGCAATCCAAATGAAGGGTCATGGTTACACCAGTAACGAGGTGAAAGCAACAATGCATCACTGATGCCGGCAATAGACACCAGATTTCTTTGCTGACAGAATGAAAAAAACTTGTCCAACATTGGCACAAGTACGTGGCACGGACAGCAGCTACGTTGAAAAATAAAACTTTGTTTGATAGAGGTCATGCCAAGCTTACATCAGATTAGTATCTTGCAAATTGCCGAAGCTATCGGTTAGGAGACAAAACTTTTCAAACTGCCTTCGTAAAATGTAAAAAAACCTACAGGCAATACAGCACCAAACCCAAAAACACAAAGAGATAGTTGCTCTGAAAATGCTCAATGTTTTTGACAATCCTGTGCGAAAACTGCACGGTGGAGGAGGGTACGCTGAAGTTGTTGCTGTTGATGAAGACGTTCCACTCACGTAAATTCCTCCAGCGGATCCGCAGCCATTCTCTGGCAACAGGGATCGACACAGGTACTGCAAAACTGGGTAAATATACATATACAGTTATTGTCTTATTAATTTTTCAATTATCGTTTTTAAATTAATAATTTGAACTTTCATATTTTTCATTGTCTTCATAAGGTGTGTTTTGATAGACTGGCGGACCTAGCAAGAATTAACTCGTGTAAACTGTGGTCAGTGAGCTCCAGTGAGGATCGTGACAAATATGCATCGTAAGGCAGTCTTTATTCAGGCACAGTTTCATTTTTGGTGTTTGCGCCTTTTTTCCAAGCATTTTTTCGGGAATTTCTTGCTCATTATTGTTCATTTCTTGTCCAGTTTCAACACTTGATGGTAATTTTCTTTTGGTGTTGTTAAAAAGCACACGTCGACATATTGTAGCATTGCATCAATAAGCTCTGCGAATACCACAGAACTGACACAAAACCCTTTATGGGTGCCACCGTCTTTAAACACAACAGGATATGTTCTCTCAAAATAAAAATTTTTAGGTCATGTTTATCGGGGGGGGGGCGGACCACAAAATTCAAGAAAAATGGACCTCTTTTTCAAAAATGTCACTGAAGTCAGACCTTTTTCCATATTTGGGAGGCGGACCTTTTTCCATAATGGGTTGGTCGTCGACCTCCCCCTGGCTACGGGCCTGTTTATGGCTTTATTGAAACAGGCAAGACCACTCATGAAATCTGTCAAAACAATCCAGTGATGAAAAATGCTACTACCACCAGTTGCGTGAGTCCATCAAAACACGCCCATTTATAGCTTATTATGGCCATAATTTACGAATGTTTGTTTATTAATCAACTTAATCTAGCTCTAATATAAACAAAATTAAAAGTATTTATTTATTTATTTTTAGTTTATGAAAACTGAAGAAAAATTTAAAAATTAAATTTTAAAAGAAAAGAAAAGATTTAAAATTTATTAATGTAATGATTGTTGTATCAGTAGAAGATTGCCTTCCAGCATGGGATTCATATGGAGCTTTGTTGACATTTTTAAGCCTGTTTTCAGGTTAAGGTTAGATTGGGCTAAATTTTTTTTTTTCAGATTAATTTATTAAATTTTTAATTAATATAACATATTACAGTTCACTTGATGTTTCCTCTTTTCTCCTGGCTCTCTTTTTTCTTTTGCGAATGAAGAAAATTAAGCTTAATTGTAAGAACTGTAAAAAAACTTCAAATTTCGTTTTTACATCCTGCTCCATTTACATTCGAATGTTATTGTCAAACGTCATCACCTCGTTCGTTTTTAGTGTCAAAAAGCTTAAAGCTAATCTGCCGTCGCCTCATGATTGACAAGTTCGGCCTCCTTCACTCATAATTTATCACTCGCTACATTGAAAGGCCCACCTGGTCTTACTGTCCTTCAAGAAGGGCTCTCTAATCTCGATGTTTCCGGACAAGTCGATCGCTGTGGAATCTGCCATTTTGAATTTCCGCCAGATTGCGTGATGTCACCGCGACACATCATCACAATTCGCTCTTCTCCCAACACGTCATAAAAAAATTATAAACATCACGTCAGATTTTATTTGATTGAATAAATACTACAATTAAAATATTTTGTTTTATCCTTTTATATTTTTTTAAAGAGAAACTTTTTATTTCTATTATTTATCCTTTTAATTGTCGTTTCTATTAGAAATGAATGAATCTGTGCCAGTCGTTAATTTTTTGCTTCGTTAGTGATTTATTGACGTACGGCAGAAGGTCTCGCCACAATAGAAATTCCTGGAATGCTTTGATAAAATACGCTGCATTTAAAATAATTTGCTTCTGCTATGTGATGCACAAAATTGATCACATGTGTACAGGACAAAAGTTTTTAACTATTGCAACTATTTGTATTTAAAAAGGTAAAATAATAGGAAACTGGCTAAATAAAGGAAAAAATAATTTAAAAAATCGACCTTGTCATTCATTTTTACGTCTAATGAAGTAATGTATATTAACAAGCAAGTTAGTAATAAACAATATAAAAAAACTAAAAGAGTAACTAACAACAGAGACAAAAGTTTGGAAATTTGAAATTATATATGAAAAAAATATACAAATTTAGTATTTTGTCTAGCCTCCCCTGACATTGACAACTGCCTTTGTTCCCCTTGGCATAGATTCAATAGGTTTTGGCATTCTTCTTTCGTAATTTTACACCAAACGTCTTGGACAATAGTTTGAAGCTCATTGATGTTGGTTGGCTTCAAACTTGAAATTTCTTCTTCATGATGTTCCATATCTCCTCAATCGGATTCATGTCCGGGCTATTCCCAGGCCACTTTAGCACCTGAACTTGTTGGTCTTCTGGCCAGGACATTGAATATTTAGATGTATGGCAAGAGGCCCCATCTTGCTGATAAATAAAATCACTATTACCATAAAAAAACTGAGTAGTAAGGATCAGATGATCTGCCATTATTTGGGTGTAGTAAGCACTATTGGCACCTCCCTTGATGAAGCAGAGACTTCCAAGTCTATGAAAGCAAAGAGTACCATACACCCTAGCACTTGGAGGAAATTTGACTCTGAGCAATGCAGGCTGGGCGATACTTTAGGTCTTTCTTCCGAATGACTCTTTCTTGGCCATCATTAAATAATGAAAATTTCGATTCGTTACTAAAAATGACATTTTTCCATTCATCAGTTGTCCAAAATTGATGGTCTTTAGCCCATTGCTAGCGTTTTACCTTCATTGCTTTTGTCAACAGTGGCTTCTTTACTGCAATGTAAGATGTATAGCCCATTGATCTTAATCTTCTTGATGCTGTTTTTCAGATACATCTTTTCTCGTGATTTGATTCCATTGTCCAGTCACTTGTTTAATCGTCGTTTTTTATTTATTCGCATTAAAGCCCTGAGATGCTTATCTTCCTTTGCAGTTGTAACGCGTTTTCTTCCACAGTGAGGCAAAACATGGGTCGTTCCAAGTACTTTGTACTTTTTAATGATTTTGTTGAGGGGGTAACTTTGAAATTCTTAATAGGAACCCCTATTTTTAATGGTATCTTCAGATTGTACACATCATTTGAGAAATGTTTTATTCTTGGTGTATTTTCAATTGATCCAACCGTTTTGGAGATAAGTTGTATTATGCTGTATTCTTGCTGCATCCAACTCGATCAGTGTTGGATACTTGTGTGAGAAGAGGGGCAGAACTATCAACTGATCACCACCTTGTTGCCTGCACTTTGCGGTTCTCTGAATCCATGCCAACCAAGCGAGATACTAGGCCCAGACAGACTTGACGCATCAAATGTGAGGCATTGGAGGACAGAGCTGTGAGGAAGATCTTTGCAGACAGCTTATCTTCAAGTTTCAAAGAACTGCCCAGTGGTGGGGGCATTGTTGATGACAAGTGGCAATTGTTTAAAACTGCTTGATAACTTCGTGTGTATTGTGATGTGTCGTAAGCATTGAGTGTGGAATGGTAAAGTTCAAGAAACTGTCAAGGCAAAGAAGGAAGCCTATTGGCTATGGCTTGCAAGTAAGTCACCTTCGAGTCGAGTGCGGTACACGTGAGGCGCGAAAAGCAGCAGCAAAGGCAGTATCAACAGCTAAAGCCAAAGCCTGGGAGAAGTTCGGGGAGAAATTGGAGGCAGACTATGATTCAGTAAAAAAAAAGGTATTCTGGCAGACCGTGCATCGCCTCCGTGGAAAGAAATCTCTTTCATCACAAACTATTAAGAGTTCAGATGGGAGGCTTCTGAAAACGGAGGAGAGTGTAATGCATAGGTGGAAGGAATACTTTGCATCTCTTCTTAATCCAGTAACGACAACAATTGAGGCACATGAGGTGCACCTTGGAGCGGAGAATAATCATGGTAGTATCACTGAAGAGTGGCAAAGCTGCAGGTGATGATGAAATCCGGTCTGAGATGTTAAAAGCTTTAAAGCAGTATGGTATCTTGTGGCTCGAGTGTGCTAGGTTGCTTGGATATCTGACCAGGCCCCTAAGAAATGGCAGACAGGAACTGTCTCTATCTTCAAAAAGAGAGATCGAAAAGATTGGAACAACTATCGAGCCATCTCTTTGCTCAGCATTCCTGGGAAAGTGTACGATAAGTGTCTGGAGAGAAGAAGTCGGGAAAAAGTACACTCCAAACTGTCGGGGGAGCACTGTGTTCCCGACCTGGCCGAAGCATAACGAATCACATCTTTGCTCTAAGGCAATTCTTTGAGAAATCCTGGGAGTATGCAAAAGATGTCTACGCTTGCTTTGTGGACCTCGAAAAAGTATATGATAGAGTTCCTCGGGAGAAGCTGGCGAGTGTTGCAAGAGTACGGAGTGTATGAGCAATTACTGGTTGCTAATATGTCTCTATATGAAAGCTCTGTGATAGACTGTCGCCCCTCTTGTTCATTATCTTTATGGATAGACAGGGGTAGACGAGGCAATGAGCGTGTTTGTGTTGGCGACTGCTTCCGTGGAGACGACCTTGTCCTCCTTGGGTCTTCTCGCAGGGATGAAAATCTACAGACCAATAAGACTGCTGCCCTCGCGACCCTAAGGCTAGGGTCCCACTTCCGTAAAAATCAGCTGAAACGTACAGCGGAATGCGGAATGCGTAAAAAAATTACGCTTTTTACTATGGAAATTCCACGGAAAAAGGAGTTCAACTTGACTTAACTTTTCCGCGTAAGCTTTACGCGTACGCTTTCTTTCAGCCAATAGGAGATCGTAATTCGGAGACGTCATAAACGGCATTTTTCGCCTTTCGGCGAATTTAAAATGGACATCGGCCGTGGGCGTCGCATATCGATAGAACTTTTTATTGAAGAGCTGAATAAATACCCCAAATATTTGATAAAAGGCATCCTCAATTTAAAGATGCCACCTTTAATAACAGGTATGGGCGAAGTGCGAGTAAAATCACCCATGTTGACCACGCTAGAAACAGGAGAAGCAAGAGCACATAAGGAGAAGTGAGCAAGTGAAGGAAGCAACGATTGCGATGCTAAGGTACTGTGACGTCACTGATTGACCCGACGATCAAATAATGCAGGAGAAATGCTTGGCATACGCTGTATTGATGCCGCATATAATATAGTTTAATAAATACTAAGAAAAACCCAAGCATGCAAGACATTTCAGAGAAAATAAACTTAGTAAACATTGGGTGACCAAATGTAAATGCAACAAAAAGTTCAATCAGAAATCATGCCAAGTTTTGCATTGAATATTTTTGGAGCAGACTATTTCGAGCGAGATCTTCAAAATGAGTTGTTTGATCTGCCACCTCGAAATATTTGAAAGAAGACTGCTATATCTTCACGGAATTTAAATTATACCAGTACTTAAATTTTTAATATCAAACACTAGCATGGACTAGCCAAGCGCGCAAAATAAACATATTTGGGCTTGAGTGAGCATCCAACTCCTCTCAATGTTTATAAATTAAGAATAATCATCCGCATTAAGTACTTGAATTGTATGCTTGAAAATGTCAATATTGGGAGAAAAAAAAAAGATAAAGCAGCAGGACCTACAAAAATTTGCTAAAGAAATAAAAAATAAAAAAGTGACAAAATGACTCTCAATAAAGTGTTGATCAAAAAACATAAATTTGTGAAATGTTATGCTGTGATGATAAATTTAAAAGCATAATTGTAGAAAATATAACACATTACTTGAAAATGAACGGTAAAATCAATTGATCAATAGATAAATAGTGGCAGGCTGTTGTATTTTACTTATAATAAATAAAGTGTACAGATCCTTTAAATTATTGCCTTACAATAAAAGCGATTTTTCCAATTCATGAATTAAAAGAAAGGTTTTCATTTATGAAAATAATATAAAGGACATATTAATACATCAGATTAATATATAAAATGTATCTGCAATTTTTTGATTAATTTTAACTTAAATTTCAAATAAATAAAAAGAGCATATTAATTGTTGTTGTGTTCCTTTGCTTATCGTTTGGAAGTGAAGTGAAGATTGCATGAACTTGTCACTATGTGGAGATTTTTTTCAAATACTTAGTTCTGCTTTTGCTTTACGCAAGTGAGAACAGTTGACAGTTGTACTGAGGCGGAAAACAATTTTTGCTGAAAGCGTAAATTTTTGAAATTCAGTTTTCTGCTTTCTGCCTAATTTTTTACGCAAGTGGGACCTTAGCCTTAGAGACCAAGAGGTGGGTAGACTACATAGAGAATCTGGGTTCAAGTCGCTTGGTTATTACCATTGAGGACATGCGCCTGATGGCGGAAGATCGCGAGTAGAGACCAATAAGGCTGCTGCCCTCGCGACCCTTGCGTAAAAATCAGCTGAAACGTACAGCGGAATGCGTAAAAAAATTACGCTTTTTACTACGGAAATTCCACGGAAAAAGGAGTAGTAATACAGTGGGCTTTGGCTTGACTTAACTTTTCCGTGTAAGCTTTACGCGTACGCTTTCTTTCTACCAAAAGGAGATAGTAAATCGGTGACGTCCTAAAAGTCATATTTCGCCTTTCGGCGAATTTAAAATGGACGTCGACCGTGGGCGTCGCGTATCGATAGCGCTTTTTATTTACGCAGTGGCTACGTACAGTGCAACCTTGTACGCCTTCCGTTCAATACAAAGGAAGTGGCAAGCTGTACCGCCATCTGCCGACAGAATCAAAACAGTATTGTATGGATTCCGACATTAGAGGGCGTGTTTTGGCTAGCTGTTGTTATAGCAACCACACAATTGGCATGTCACGGTCGTTTCGGACTATTTGTGGATTTCAGATTTTCTTTTTTTCTGCTTTCTGGATGATTAGCCATTGTCGAAAGGAACCATGCCTTAAAGGTAAGCCAGCATTTTTTGAGCGTTCTAGTGTTGGGTTAGGTTAACTGAGGTTAACTTAGGTTTAACCATAAAATGAGATCCCGTAACTTTCTGGCAGCCATTTCTGTGACCACTAAAATATATGGATCATTAGCCTCCTGTAACCGGCCGAGGGAAAACCAACTGCCCCCTGTAAACAAATAGGTTGGGTACGTATATAAATCCACGTCGCCGTGAGCGAAGCGAGGGAGCGTGCGCCGCGGGCAGGGGACGCTGGAGCGGAGCGATGGCGTCCGCGTACTAGCATTGTAGAAGGGGAAACCAACTGCCCCTGTAACCGGCCGAGGGGAAACCAACTGCCCCCTGTAACCAAATATGTTGGGGGTATGTTTATAATTCGGGGTCGCCGTGAGCGAAGCGTTAGCGTCCACGTACTAGTATTGTAGAAGTGGCGGCTAGTATTGCGTCGTGGTCAGATAGTTCAATTTAACCAGATAGGGGAGATGGTAAAGTTTTTCCCAATTAACAATATTCATTCTATCCCATATTAGCTGCTTGAAGCTAAGATAAAATTGTTTAAAACGTTGCATTTTTCCACTAAGCGATGGGAATCTGCCATATTGCTTGTTTCGAAATTAGAGAAAGTTTGGAATCTGAAACTGTTGGTAGATGGCGGTATAGCTAGCCACTTCCTTTGTATTGAACGGAAAGCGTACAAGGTTGCACTGTACGTAGCCACTGCCTTTTACGCAAAGGTACCACCTTGAAAAAAAAGATATGGGCAAAATGCGAGTAAAATCATTTATGTTGACCACGGTAGAAACAGCAGAATCAAGAGCACATAAGGAGAAGTCAGTAAGAAAAGAGCAAGTGAAGGAAACAACGATTGCCGATGCTAAGTAACTGTGACGTCACTGATTGACCCGACGACCAAATAATGCAGGAGAAATGCTTTATTTCCACTAATTATAATTAGACGATGGTTTTAGTAATAGTAAATTTAATATTAACTCAATTGGAGAATTTTCTCAAAATTTTCCAGTGGATTCAATATTAATTATAGTATTACTAAAATCATCGTCTAATTATTTAAATGTATAACACCGCTTATCATCTGCCAGCCTTCTATTGCCGCCATTTTGTCTGAGTGAGCAGGCCTTGTCTTTACTCATGTTCGCGATCACGGGAATGCTGAATTCAATGTCAAATGTAAAAATTGGAGCCACGAAGAATGTGCTGGAGTTGACAATATTCTGTTCAATTTATCTGATGTACTAAATAGTTCATTAAGCATTGAGTTTTATTAAAGCGCCCATTATTTTCCAATAATGTTCTTTAAACTGACTGTTTTGCTTGTTGGAAGACATAAGGGCAAAATGACGATACACTACGTCATAATGCCCTAGCGTTAAGGAGAAAATGACACGAATTTTTTTTAATTTTTTGGGAGCCCAATTTAAAACCTGAATATTTGATAATTTTTTTATTACTGGGAATAGATAACTAAGATGTTGATTATTTTTAATTGCTTAACAAATTTCCAGTTAAAACGAATTTCTTTAGCTATGTCATTTTGGGGTACTTTCCCCTATCATCGGATTGTCTGTCTTTATACACTGAGTGAGCATATTATTATGACCACCTGACATGTTTATGCAAATGCGCGCACGGACGTCGCCACTAGGCTTGCCAACTTTCAGACTGCCAATTCCGGGAGACTATGGGAGACCCCATGTTAATTCAGCGCTTGTTCCAGTCTGATTCCGGGAGACTCCCGGGCAATCCGGGAGGGCTGGCAAGCCTAGTCGTAACAATGTTGCTAGTGGGCCGAACCAATATAAAAAGGGAAGCCGAGTGTCGTCGACAACAGTAGACGTGTTCCATTCTTCAATTATGAGTAAATGACGCGATTTAACAGCCTTCGAATTATGGAGCTATGGAGCGAGTATCAGCATTCGTAGGGTGCTCTAGAGCAGCCGTCGTTAAAGTATTTAAAGACTGGACGGTTAGCTGGAAGACGGGGTCTGAACGTTCGCGTTGTGGCCGCCCGCGGATGGTTGATGATCGGACAGAAAAGACTGTCACGACTGGTAAAGGATAACAGAAGGGCAACTGTGCATCAAATCACTGCTGACCTTAATCGAGGAATGTTTTCCTGGCATGCGTTGGGTCCGTTAATACGTGTTGAACAACGTCTGGATGGCACAGCATACCCCCGTAACGTCGCCGATCAAGTCCACCCTGTCATGTTGATGGCGTACCCCAATGGAGATAGCCACTTTCAGCAAGACAATGCGCCATGCCACAGAGCTCGTATTGTGCAGGAGTGGTTCCAGGAACATGAGGGTGACTTTACCTTACTTCGGTGGCCCCCACAATCCCCAGATCTCATTCCGATTGAGCATTTGTGGGACGAAGTCGAACGAACCATCAGACGGCTGGATCCACCACCGTCCAATCTAGCACAACTAGACAGTGCTATCCATCAGGCATGGTGTCATTCCTCCCACCATCAATGCCACGAAGAATCACCGCAGTATTAAAGGCAAAAGGTGGCCAACGAGAAACTGACAGGATGGTCTCAATAATATGCTCACTAAGTATACAGTGGACTATGCATTCAGCCAAGTATGTTAGTGGCTGCTGTGTTGCCAACTTAGCGGTTTTCCCACTAGGTTTAGCGCATTTTACCAATGCCGCCTAGAGAGAAAGCCTGCTCACGGAAAAATCATCACCTACGGTAAGGACAATTTCGGGCTTATTGGTTGAAATATGATTAACAATACCCTACCGTATGTGGTGTAACAGTGTATGACGTTTTCGCGCTCGCTTTGAGTAGAGGTGGTATTGATTTTACAAGCTTATGCAAAAATCCGCCAAAAATTCATAAGAATAGAATCTAGCGCATTATTTTTTCGGTATTACCGGGAAAAATTTGAGTTGGTAACACTGGTCAGTGCAGACGTTGCCTTGGACTGTGCACAAACACATCATACAGACTCATGTTTAATCGTATTTCTACCAATAATAATCCCTAAATTATGAAATTGAGTCAGAGTAGAGGTGGTATCGACAACACGGCGCATCTCCACTGCTGCTTGACAAAGGGCTTCTTAAGTTACAGTACATCAAAAAAATTTTTAATAATTTAGATTAATAATTCTTTGTAGCATATTCACCTATGACATTACTCTCATCACTTTCATGGGCAACAAATTTTATTTAAGAAAGTATTATATTTCACCATTTACAAAAGACATTGTTTATTTGATATTACAGAAAAAATTTCATCGATAACGATCGGTTTCATAAGATAGAACGTGTTCAAGTTAAGAACTTAGGTGATGGTTATCTTCTGGTCACATGCAGTCGAGTTTTGTTGATTAAGCTATTTAAGAAAATTAAAAGAAAACATTCAAGTCCAAAGCTTTTAAAGTCAAACTTATGTTGGTTACTCACTTGAAATGTAGGCTATATACAAATAAAGTATTTAAATTCAAAGCTTTAGTGGTCAAATTTAAGATACAAGTATACCAGTATACTATCGATCAAGAGGTTGTTTGGAATGATATATCATGAATATAAGTAATTTCCTTAATAAAATACAGTACTATCACCGAGAACGTTGTTTGCTTACCATCTGTAACCGAAAATGGTTTTGCACAGACATGTCTCCCCCCCCCCCCCCAATCTTTAGAGACTGTTAAAACATTGTTGCAACTGAATGATGATAGAAACAATGTTCGATCTAAGGATCTCATATGTCTCACGAAGGCTTTGAAGATCGGATTGGTTAGCTTAGGATTGAAGATATCATGGATTGGAAAATCTGGTTTATATTTTTCACACTGGACTATCAAAAAAAACAAAAAAAACGACCTTTTAAAAATTTTTAAAAATTAAAATTCTCATGTCACTTTTACTTTCAGGAAAACTTTATTCACTACCCTCTTCCCATCTGCTTACAATAATAGCCAGCCATGACGTGTCCACTTTCACAACAATAATAAGTGAAACGTTTCCAAAGTTGGCTGATGCACTTTAAATGACAGACAGTTTGAGGGACATTCTGGTAAGTACAGTAAATTATTAGCTTCATTCTGGAGATTGCTTCACTCAAAAACGAAGACCTCTTGAATTCTTACATTTCGGAGGCATCATATAGTCTATAGCATAATTGACTACCACTCAATTTGAATAAATTCTTTTCAGAAACACGAAAGTGGTTGATTTACATTCTCAAATGAAGAAAGACTTACAACCAATAGATTGTAGTCACCTCGTTGACTGAGGGCTTGTTTGCTTACCATCTGTAACAAAAAGGATTCTACAGACAGATGGGTCCTCCAATCTTTAGAAACTTCAATGGTGGTAGAATCGATGCTCCGTTCCCTTGGTTTTCTTAAGGTTTCCTAAAGATCTAAACCCGTTTGATCTGCATACCTCACAAAGTCATTGAAGAATTTATTGGTTAGCTCAGTATTGAAGATTTATATGCTTGGTTTGTTGGTTTGGTTTGTTTGGTATTAACGTCCTGTTCAACTGCCATGGTCATTTCAGGACGGCGTTATAGGGGCCGCAAATTTTGCCTCGCAAGGGTTCTTTAACGTGCAGCCGGCAAACGACTACACGGGACCAACGGCTTTACTTCCCTTCCGAAGGAAGTGCGTGATCTCAGGATTTCCCCCTGAAAAATCCTCGTCGTCCTCGGCCGGGATCGAGCCCGCGTACTCGGGCATCAGAGGCGATCACGCAACCGCTGAGCTACCGAGGCCGATTTTTATATGCTTCAAATCAGACTATCCAAAAGTCTCTTAAAAATTTTTATAATTTTGAAATATAAGCCTTTAAAAATATCACATTTACATTCAGGAAGGCGTTACGATTGCTCCTTTAACTATAAACGCATTCCGTCAATAATAGCCATGAGGTGTCCACCTTTTAAAACATTAATAACTGAAATGATTTCAATGTCGATGCATTTTAAATAGCAGACAGTTTAAGGGATGCTGGTAGGTACAATCACTAACGTCATTTTGGGAACTGCATCGCTCAACACGGGGGAACACTTGGAAGTCTTACCTCTCAGGTCGTCATTTATAAACAATAGCCTAACTGATTATCACTAAATTTCAATAAGGTTCAAAGCATTTCTATTGTCGCGTTAAATGGTACAATTTCGATCAACTCTTCAATTGTAGAAACTCCTGAGAACACAGATATACAACCCACAGATTGCAGGCGCCTCCTCTCAAACAGCATGCTTGCGTTGATATTTCTTCACATACCTAGTGGATAAAAGGATATTTGTCAGATCTGAAATCAATATGCAATCAAGTTCAATGATATTATATAATTTATTTTTTATTGTGTAAAAATAGATTCAATATTGTTTCTTTAAACATACTGTAAAGTCATTTAAAAAAGTTATTACGTATTTCTGGACTCTGGTCTTTGTCCATGAACCGCTTAACTGAAATATTCTATTCCTAACCTAACATCTATCACCTAAGTGACTTCTTAAATTGTTATCTTAGCAGTAACACGCAGTAAATGAGTCTACAATGGTGACTACTGAGATCGAAATTCGGGCAGCATTGTAATTTGAATCCAAACTAGTTCACAGTGCAACTGAGGAATGCCGAAATGTACGAGGTCTATTTATATATAAAAACTTTTGCCGTAGCGAACCGATTGAGCTACCAAAATGTTGTATCATTTCACTTTTGTCCTTTGGCGATCAACAGGTGCCAAAGTGATCTCATGCAGTCAAAATTCTGCTAAGTCAGAATGGACCGTGGTATGGAAAAACGAGAGCTGGGTTTTTATACCACGACAACACACCAAGTCACCCGAGTCTGCTTATTAGCCAATTTTTGACCGCAAAAGACGTGGCCGTTCTTCCCCACCCTCCGTACTCTCCAAACTTGGCCCCCAGCAGACTTTCCTCTTTTCAAAGTTGAAAACCACCTTAAAAAGGCCAGTTTTCAAATTGTAGATGAGATTCAACAGAATTCGCAGAGTCAGCTACGCGCTATCCCAAAAAACGAATTCCAACATGTGGCAGAAATGATGCAAGTGGGACTATTTTGAAGGCAACCATTGATGAAGATGCACTGAAGGCAATCATTGAGGCTAATCCATGCCAAGCACGTTATAAATTAGCCAGACATAACAGTTTTCGCTTATAGGGAAAAATAAAAAAATTGGACCAATGCTATGTTCAGCATCCAATAAAGTGTAATGCCTGACCACTTGGCTCTTCCTTTTTCCAATATCAGACCACTGCTGGACCGAATCGTTACATGCGATGTCAAATGAGTCTCCCTCTACAATAGTCATCGCTTCTACCCATAGTTATCAATGAAACTTCCTAGAAAGATCCAAAAGCAGGACCTACACCCAAAGAAATGTTGCTGACTTTTCTCTATTAGTGCACGTTGAGGTTAGAGTGAAATGCATCAACGGGCTCATCAGAAACTATTCCAATAACCTGCATTGATTAATCGCAAAGGACCCCTACTTCTACAAGACAATGCAAGATCCCACCCAGATTTACAGATCCATTTATGCAGCTTGGATAGGAAGCTTTGCCTCATCTTCCATACTCGCCTGACATCTCTCCCACACGTGCATGGGCCCCGAGAGACGTGTCAAGAACCACCTGGCGTTGAATACAGTAAGCTGAAGGGGAATATAAGTGAAAACTCTTGTTATAGTGCAATCGAGAAAATCGTGAACAAGGTTTTGATTTCATGACAAGAATTTTCAGATTTTATTCTAAATTGGTATTATTGTAAAATTGTGCGCATTAAAAAAAAACTGATTTAAGAGCACCCTGTATATTTTAAAAGATCCCTACTAAAAAAATTTGGAGAAGCACCATGAACACGCAGCACTATGCACAATTTAAATTTCAAGCACGAGGGTTGGACATTGAATGTTGATCACAATGATACTGATTAGACCAGGAAAGGCGTACCACATGTCTTTAGAATCCCAACATTCCCCATGCTCTTTTTCTATCATCGTGCTAGCTTCATAATTTTGTCAGCAGCCTCAGATCTGTTAATGTCACAGATGGAGCGGTGGACTGCCCTGCATAACTTCGGGAACCAAGAGGAAATGAATGCCGCGCAAGGGTTCCTTAAGTTTTGAGAATAAATCAAAGTCACAGGGACTAAGAGTATGGAGGGTGGTACAGCAATTTCCAACCCCATGCGAGCAGGCCACGACAACACCAGCCACATGACAACGGGCATTATCGTGGAAGATAACGGGTGGAGTGACGAAAAAACTGCTGCCTTTTCTCCACTTCACGAAGGTTGAGTTGCATGAAACATTTAGTTGTCCGCTGGGTACTTCGTGAGTAAGGACCCAACAATCGCAATTGTATACATATTAACATGATAATGTTTTAAGGCTGGACATCTATCTACAAAAAACGTGATGCGAAAAACGACACCAAAAAGTCTTACGGAAACAGTTTTCCATTGTTGATGCACGTTTAACCATTGTTGGCGCCGGCTTGAAGCACACGCCGGAACTGAAAAGACACGTGACCATTGTTGTTGAGCAACAGTTTTTATTAGCACACTAGCAGAGGTACCCGGCGTACTGAGCACGTCGGTTTGGGTCTGCACGTGATCAAAACGTTAATGAGATGGTGCGCGTGGAGGATGCACGTGAATGACGATTATTGAAAGGGCAGAACGGTCTCTAAATCAAAAGAATTTTATTATTCGTACGGAGCTTATTATTTATTACGATAACTTGAAAACGAATTAACTTTTTTACACTCTGTTTTCACCAAACCAGAGCACGAACAAGTACGAACAAATTTTATTTGTTCAAATAAATAAAGAATAACTTCACTCTCCATTTAACCTTTCAGTTCTTCAAGTTTATTTGTTCAAATTCTCTCTATACACTTGTTTACATAAATAGTAATTTACAATTTAGTTTTCATATTTATATATTTTTTCTAAAGTGTTTTAAAATGTTGGTTAATTCTATATAACCATGTATGATGCTATAACACGAAAATGTGCTCCATTTATCCGCTTTGGCGGTAAAACCATTCTTGTTTAAATCTTTACTACAGAGATATTATGAAATATATTAATGTGTGGCAACAGATAGCGCAACCATACTTCGTCCTCTTACCTAGCCATGTAATGGCCTACTGTTTTGTTTTTAGCGTTTTGAATGAAGACTAATGAATCCTAGTGTATTGGAATAAACTCATTTCCATTACAATAAATATATTTTATATTTCACAATTTAATTCATAATTTATTATTTTGAAACATTTAGATCTTTTGATGGTTTTTGAAGTCTTCAACTTATCTATAATTTACGCCCTGGTTACATAATTTCTATGTACATTTACTTTGAAGTGCTTAATTTATTTCTACAAATTCCTTCCTCTTTATAGTTAAGAATAACTTTCCGGCTAAAAAGAGCGTTACGCGTAAATAATTCTAATTTTTCGTCACACAAAATACACTCTTTTTATTATTTTAGATACTGAAAAAAGCTTACACGTGCCGTGTTTGTTGTCCCGCATTCGATTGTGACCACAGACGCGAGTAAGGAGAGGAACTTTCAGTATAGACACTGTGTTTACTCGACATTTCGAGAGACTCGATACTCGTGCTTATATTTCATACATCAGTTATTCTAAGCCCTTATTCAGTATTACCGATGTACATGATTCTGTAGACTCGTCCATTGATAAATAAATAAAAGGTTTATGTACTATATAAAATATTTATTTATTTGTTGCATCTAAAAACATTATCATGATTCAATGTTTCGGGTTGCAGATTCGAAACTAAGTCATTTTTTATGGGGTTCACAAGCACTTTTTTTTGGATGAGGAGAGTGTAACGGCACCCCTTCTAGCCATTATACTCTTCAGTTTAACTCTATATGAGCTGCCCATGTTTCATCCCAGGTAATGATTTCTGTTGAAACTGGTCATCTTCATCTCGTAACTGCAAGACTTTAATCTCCATAAGCATGTAAAGAACCCAGCGCGTCAAAATATTTCGCATTTGTATCCTCTTCTTAAGGATTTTAAAGACTGTCGTATGACTGATAAGAAGCCTCCACGTATTGGGACTCGCCAATTTTGATAAACTGTACGTGTAGCTTTCGCCAATTTAAACACTCATGCAAAGCCATTCAAAATTTTCCGAGAAAAAAAAAATCAAAGTTTGTTATAATTGCCTACACTTTATAAATGTTCGAATTGTACTGTAGTTTTTTGTCGCTTTCAGATGGTCTAGTGGTAAAATGCTAGAGTTCTATCTTGCAGGTAAGGGTTCAAATCCCGTCTTCGATAAAAAAAAAAAAATTTCTTCGTAAATTTAACATGTATGGAAATGTGTAATTCATTTACTAAATATATTTCCGATGTTCCAATTTGCTACCATCATTTTTTTTAATATAAAATCCACACACGACTTAGTATAATTTCCGATTTGCTAAGGTTATTTTTACTTAAATTGAAAGGTTGTTTCAAGTTACTTTATTTCCTTTTTTTAAAAAATCCACAAAAGTTATAATTCACTTGTAGGTAAAGACAGGTAATAAATAGAGTTAGCTTCTGCTCCTAGAAATAGGAAACTAATTTTGTGGCTAAAGTGCTAGTTAAAAATGTTAATGAAGGGCGATTGATAAACTATAGATACCTATATGACGCATTATATTTAATAATATGTACATGGTGCAATAATTATTTAATTTCTGTGCGAGTTAAATGTCATTCCAAAAGTTATAAAATTTATAAAAATTAAATGTGGATAAATAAGCTTTCTTTTTTAAATGCTCATTTATCATTGTGGTTCATTTACTACAATAATTCGTATATGCATTTTATATAAAAAATGATGGTAGCAAATTACACATTCCCATACATGTTAAAAAAAATTACGAAGAAAATTATCGAAGACGGGATTTGAACCCGTACCTGCAAAATAGAAGTCTAGCATTTGACCACTAGATCACCTGAACACGAATCTCTGCTACAATTCGGGCATTTATAAAGTGTAAGCAATTGTAACGAACTTCATGAATTTTTTAATCGGAAAATTGATAAGTGCGTCAATGGCTTTCCATGGGTCTTTATAATTTGGAGAAAGCTACTCGTAGAATTGGCGAATCCGAGTACGTGGCGGGCCCTTGTGAGACTAATTTAGCAAGCGTTCTCACAAACAGTCCATTATCGATCATTGACCAGCAAATCAGAAACTGTTGTCACTTGTGCCGTTTCGGCGGGTTGCCCAAGCCCAAGAAAGCTCAAGACTTTCTCACGTCCATCCTTGAATACGTTCACCACTTCCTTATCGTACTATACGCAGGGATGAGTTTTAGTAAAAGTTTTTGTGCCGTATCACTGTTATACAAACTTTAAATAGCACAGCAATTTAGTCAAAATATGTAGTAGTGTATTAAAATAAGAGCACAATTTTCAGTTTACGTAAGACTAATATTTCAAATTTTGGTACTTTCTATAGAGATAAGTAGATTACAAACACTGCGTAATATCTTAAGCACTTTATTTACTAACACATTTGCATTTAGCGGCGTGTTTCTTTGCAAAGTACACGTAGTCCACTGCTTTCTTAAGAGTCGTAATCATAATCCCCTGGTTCAGAACCATCTAATGTGGCCCTAAGGAAATTCTCTAGCGTTTTTTTTTTTTAATCTAACCATTTTGCCAGTCACTTGATTCGGTTCATTGCAGAAAAGCACCTTCCCAACTTTGCATTAGAAACAGGTAAAAAAAAAAAAAAAAAAAAAAAAAAAAAAAAAAAAAAAAAAAAAAAATATATAAAACACGAGCTATATGTGTAAAGTTTTTATAATAAGACTGAACAATACATTGTATGAAGTCCTTCAGAAAGATGTTTCAAAGACAACCAAAGATTTTCAGCCGACTCCACTCAAAAATACTGTATCTACAAGTGTCCGAAAAGAGACGCACCATAGGCGAATTGTATTTCGACAGGTTTATAGGTGGAATTTCAGGTTATTAAACAACCTGGGGCTATAATGATTGTCTTTATCATGGTATTCGTCCTCAATCCTTGTGCATAGGTGGGCCATATCGTGAATCTCCACACAGGATACCTGTTATTTCAGATACTCCAAGAATGAAAAGTCAATTGGATTCAAATGACCGTTGAGCCCATTCAGCAGGTCCTCTGCGACCAATCCAGTGTTCAGAATAAAAGTTTCATCGAGTCAGATAAAATGAAACGAGTATTAGAATTTTGCCTATAGCTTGGGACTTTTCGGACACCTCGTACATCAAACAGTTTTTGTGCCATTAAGTCATTAAAGTAATTGAAAGTTCTCGTTTATCGAAATCTTCCATTTCCCGAAATTGCGACGAGATACCGCTCGTACGGTAATGCATCAGCTCCACAGACCTCTACAAGTCCTCGGTAACACCCTTCCAGTTTCAATTTTAAGCCAAGAAAAAGTATTTCTTTAAGTTTTTGTTTATGAATATCCTGTGTAATATTTGGTGAAAGCACATGGAAAGGCAATGTCCATTATTATCGTGGAGAGGGGAAGACATGTTCTTGTATGTGCCATACTGTTAGGATCACATATCGTTATTCCTCTCCTCACTGCTGACATCACTATTCAATTTCCAGCCCTCATATTTACGGTTTCTGAAGAAGATGAAAAGGTCAAATATGTGAATATCTCAAGGAAGCGTTTCCCTGTATTACTCTTGAACGCTATTAGATTGCTTAATGATACAAGTTAAGAGAAATATTAAAGATTTAAATATCAATTTAACAAAAGCTTTTCAATATACCAGATGGCACAATCCTTCAAGGCTTGAGCCGTTTTTCCAACTCCATTTCATGATCGGATGCCTAGCCCTCGTCTTCCGTTAATCGATACGTTTCACACCAGAAGACGACTGTGCTGTAGCTCAGTGTCACATGCGTTATCCGTCTACGTCAGTCTGAAATTAACAGCTTGCGATTTTGATCAGATAGTAGAAATTAACCTCGTCTTTCTACGGAAAATGCATGAAAAGGAATAAGAAAATTAAAATTAAATCCGAAAACTGGATTAGGTAGAAGATGTAATTAACAAATAAAATTAATATTAATGATGAATTTCTTGCAAGAATCCTATTTCTCCTCCCTCATCTAGATATCTATTATCTGCCATTTGTTGCTGTAGAGAAGACAAACAATCTACCAATATTTGAACACTGAATAATATTTGAATAAATAAGACATCGGATGATCGTAGAAGTCGAATAGAGGCTGCATGTTATCACGACGGGAATCAAGCGACTTTGAGAGAGGTATCATTGTGGCTATCATGTGGCCAGTATAAATCAATGTATCACCTCTGCTAAGCTAGGCAATTCAAAATCAACATTTGATGTGGTATGCAAATGGCAACATTCCGACATTACCAGTGCAGGAAAAAATCTGAAAATGAGATTGGGAGAAAGGACGTTAAACAGGGTTGTGCGCACAATCAGGCTAAAATCAGCGCAGAGCTTTTGAGTTCCAGAGGACCGGCAATATTAAGCATTAAGACCTTGATACAATGTGTGCAGCATATAAGCCAACAGCACAAGAGCAAACAGGACACTGGACCAGTGGAAGGTGGTATGCATTAGGCCCACTGGTTGTTTTCGTGGAAACACGAAGGCCAATCAATACATGGACATAATGATAATCAGATGCTTCCCAACCTCAAGCAGTTCTATGGAGAGGGCGATTGTTATCATCAGGACTTGCCACAAAGCTGCAACCGTCATGGAGTCCTATGACGAGATGGACGTTCAAAGACTGCCCTGGCCTGTACAGAATCCTGACCGTCCCAAGGAACAGCTGTAGGACGAACTAGAACGACGGTTGAGGTCGAGACCAGCTTGTCCGAAACCAGTTGCTGAACTCGGTACTGCTTTGGTAGAGGAATGGAGACTAATTCAAGTTACTAATGTCTACTAAATATTAGTGGACAGCCTTCCACAAAGGATACAGATGGGCATACCAAATATTAGAATAAGTGGTTCGCGATATATGTTTATTGGTATACACTCCAGACAATTAATAGTAGATAGTGTAGGCTTGTGTATTTAGCAAATTCTAAAGTCAAAAATCGAAAACAACTGAATTTGCCTTTTTCTGTATAATTTGCGGCTTTAATGTATTATTTTATAATGAATTAAGTGGACTTCAGGTCATTTTTCAGTCAATATTTAAAAATATTATTTTTGCAGCTTGTTTCATTTCTTCACCTTGACATTCTTTTTAATTTAACAATCATGGCTCAAACGATGCACAATATGCCCGGGCTTAAAATTTTCCATAAATTCCTCTAAAATCAAGTGGATCTTATAACTTTTAACGCCTTTTCATTTAGGAGCCAATTCTGAAGTCGCAATTCTCCGCCATTAAGCCTAATCATCACGATGACTAGGAAAATTCTTCAATAAAATAGAAGACCGTCAAAATTAATGAATACCAGTGAAATTGCACTCACCTTCAGAAAGAAAGGGAAATTTGCTTTAGATTAGACGTGGAAACTCGGATAAATTATCAATAGGAGCGGGATTCGAATTCGTTTCACAGCTTAGCTCAAGAAGGATGCCAGAGAGCAATGTTGCCTTCTTCTTCTTCTTGTTACCGGTCCTTCCTCCTGTTTTCGGAGATGACCTAATGGTGTAGGCTATACTTCAGTACAAATGGACAATTTTATTAGGCTATTAAAGATAGAGCGTGTGTGACCGAAGCCATTAATCTTGGAAGGAGGTTAATTTTGGATAAGAAATCTTTGGTGGTGGAAAGGATGAAGCGTTTGTGGGTTGTTAGGTTAGGGTTAATTAATAACAGGATGGAAGAGCAGAAAGGGATATTTCTAGCCTGGTAAAGAGTTTTTAATTGACGACGAGGGGTGGTGTAGAGTGGACAATGGAATATGATGTGGTCTACAGTTTCAGTAAGGCCGCATTGACAATCAGCATTGTTGCCACAAGGGAAAAGGTCTTCTTCTACTCTGGTAACCAGAGTCTGGTTTGCCACAAGCGATGTTTTGTAAGCGCGTGGCCACGTGTAAGCATCTGTGGTTGCCACTTTTTTTTGCCACCAGATGAGACCTGGAAATGACGCGAGGCCAACCAACACCTCCTGGGCACTGAAACGTCATACATTGTTCTTATGAAGATGATTTTTTGGTGCCAAGGCTTTCGTTTTAGGAGGTGTTGGATAGACAGGTATTGTCTCCATCTTGGATTTTAACAATCAGCATTTTTTCGTTTGTTGGAAGAAATGAAATTTGGATTGTTGCTCAGACTCATATGTTATAATTATAAAAAGTTGTCCGCAGGCCTTCTCTCTAGGAAGTGTTGGTTGAAGACCCAGACGTGTGCAGCAGAGCACTGGTTCGAGATTACAATTTGCAGGAACCCTTTTCGTTTTTTCGTTGCATGAGCAAAGCCTACATGGATTAAGAGAGAAGGCTTAATCCATGTAGGCTTTGGCATGAGTTTTCTTACAAATGGTGGCATTCATGAGTGAAGACGATTTTGTGCAAGAAAACATACAATTTTCGTTACAATTAGATACTGACACGGCTAAGAAAGTTGTAAAAGGTGTATTCATAATTATGAAAAGAGTTCTTATCGAGATGTTTAATAATGGGCAAATGTGTTGCTTAAGAGCGCACGACCGAAGTGGAAAAAACTTCTATGGCGATTGTAACAGATTCTAAGTAATATATATGTGAATGATATAAAAATTATTATGGATGTTATTACTTGGGCGAATCAGTAAGAATCCATAAATTAATATTATAGATGTATAAAACCATTTATTTTCATTCGTTTTCTCATTAGATCTACACTTACACTCACTCACCAAAAGTCATGTGTAGCCAACACCCTGCAATTGTCCCGCACAATCGTTGCAAGGGTCGAGAGTACACCCAACATGGGGTTACAACCCATGTCGGACAGCAGACGGGCCGCCCCGCCTCATCGATGCCAGAGGTGTTCACCGGGTCACCTGGCTTGCCACTTCTTATTGGTGGCTACGCCACTGCTGACCGAAGATGACAGCGGGCCAAATCACCATGCGGTACAACCAGGGATGTCCCACAACTGTGTCCATGACGACAATACGACGAACCTTGGCAGCTGTGTGTGACGACAATTTCGATAATCACCGCGGCAGTTAATCAAGCCTTACCTTAATCGTTAAATTGGTATGTTGTTAAATAGGATGCAGCGTTATTAGCAGTGTGGCACTTGCCTGCACGTTTACGGTACTTTGACTTGTAACAGCGGGTGCGCGCCCATACTTTTTTTTTTTTTTTTTTTAAATAATAAAGCCACTGGAACTACAGTCGACCGTCAAGAAGTAGACCCCTGAAGCTGCCGGTCCATCGATAGAAATAGGGGTGAAAGGGTTTCTGATGAGTCAAAATGTAACGACCGAACGAGAAAAAAAATCAAAACAACTGGCAGAAAGGAATCACTTGGACAATGCAAATCATAGCATCGTTCTAGCAAATAGGCTAATAGTAAAACAAGATTCAAAAGGTATATATATGTTAAATCTTCTGAACCATAGTTTATATACAGTATACATAATTTATATATGAGAGAAGGTGTTAGGCACACATGCTCCTGGACCATGGAAGAGGTCTGTCAGGCAATCACCGAATCTTGTGCACTGGTTGACAATGAGATGCCAGGTGCAGTGCTGCAAAACTTCACCCTCAGGCTTCGTCGTATTGTACACATGAATGGAGCACACATCGAGCATGTTGTTCATGAGGTGTGAAATTTTAATGGGTAATGTGTATTGTACGATCTATATGACATTCCTATGTTTATTACTTTCTGAGTAATAAACTATTAGAATCGTACGTAATTGACTAAATCACCCTGTCAAATTTAAAAAAAAAAAAAAAAAAAAATTGTCAAATTTTCTAAATGTTATTTATTTAATATATTTTTATGTACAAATATTTTATTTCAATGTTTTCTTTATACATGTATTCAAATTTTGTTTAAGCAAAACTAAAAAACTTAAAAAAATATAATAAATCATCATGAAAGAAGGATTCCCGCCTTTTTTTTTTTTTTTTTTTTTTTTACTATCTGCAGAAAAGTGATGAAATTTGTTTAAAGAGCCAGCAATCATACGCAAGCTCAACACATGGCATCATATACACACATCGTTAGGAAACAATCAAGCAATTCTTCGATACATCCTGTCTGTCTTCTGGCATAAACTTCTTTGGATCTTGATTTTTATAAGGAGAACACATGGCATCGTTCTCATGACAAAATGTCGTTTCTGCACGTAAATCAAACTTTTTGTAAAAATAAAAGAAATTAGATAAATAAAACTCAACATCTTATATAAAAAAAAAAAAAAAATACGAAAACACAAATCACATTCCCCCCCCCCTGCTTCCACTTAATGTTTTTCTTCACATATTTTGGATGCTGCTTTATACAATTCAATTCTTTTAGTAACAAACTAATTCCATTCTCCTAGGGAAGAGAAGATGAAAGAAAACAAAAACTGCCAATGGTAATGTCAATAATCTTTCAAACCAATAGTACACAATCAGCTTAGGAACCTAGTTATTTTTAAAGCAGAAGCCAGAGACCAGAAGTTTCAGAATACTTTTTCCAGGTACATAAAAAAAACCTCTTGACATATGTCATGCCAGTTTTTTGTTTTTTTTTTTGTTTTGTTTTTTTAATTTTATCATATATTTTAAACATATGGTCCTATTCATGTTTACTTGTTAGAATTGTCACTTTTTAGTTGATAAAGAATCACAGAAAATGTTCAGGTCATCATTATCATCACTATCTCCAAATAATGAATGTTGGGCCTTGCTTTTATCTGTTCGTGATAAAGAGCTTTTTGTTGAAGAACCTACAGAGTTATGATGCATTGTATCTTTCTTCAAAGAAGTGTCGGCAAACAGATCATCTTGAAAAGGACAAACAAAATATTTAAATAACATCATCAATTTATATAAAATTTTAAGTAAAAGTTACCATTTGAAATCATTAATAAGTTATAAGGATTTATTACAACCATTCGCTGAACAATGACAACTGTTAACTTTGTTTTAAAAAATTACTTTTATGGTATATTCAGTACTGAAGTCACCACATCATTTCTTATACTTATGGAGGGTCATTTCTCCTTAACTTAGCCAATTTTGAACACCCTTCCCCGTCAATGGAATGCACCCGAGGCTATGTAATTCGGGTGGTTATCCGTGGGCTAGAAAGATTTAAAGGCAGAAAATTCACAGCATGTCTAGAAAAATTAATGGTTTTTGGAGAGGGTACGGTACATACAAGCTCTTTCCAAGGCAGGATTTAGTGTCATACGGATCGTGCGACAGTGCAAGATGGAAGGAACTTCGTTATCGAAAGCTGATGTTAACTCCATTCTGGCTGACCTAAGTAATTTGAGCATTTCTGACAAGCTATTGGTAAGAGACCCCATGAAAAGTTACCTCGGAAGAGACCCCACCCCAGCCATTCACCTGACACTGTCAAAAAGATCAGGAAGATAGTAGAACAGGAAAACCCTCCGACACGGAAGGCCAGGAACATCTGCATCAACAGTAAACCGCATAATTAAACGCAACTTAGGCCTGCGCAAGTTCCATAAAACTTGTCCATGAATGCAAAACCAATGCCCGCCAACTCTACAAAGGCTTCCTTGCAGGCGAGAAATGGCGATTTGTTGTCACATTGGATGAAGCGTGGGTTTACTTCACAGACTGTGGTAAAGTTCATGAAATTGCCTACTATCCAGCAAATGCGAAAGGGCAGATTGATTGGATGCACAAATATCGTGAAAGTTTTCCGAAAGGGTTTGCGGTGGTGGCCGGAGTAATGCTCAAAAGGATGGTTGCAACTTCGTCAGATGGAGAAAAATGCTAAGGTGAATGCAAATTACTACCAAGAGAACATTTTGAAACCTCTTTACATGGAGGAGATCCCAACATTGTATGGATAAGAGAGTAACAAAGTTTGTGTTCATCAAGGTAAGGTGTCCAGACACACTGCATGCTCCACACAGAATTTCATGGCACAAATGGAAGAAGCAACCGTCATTCGTGCAATACCCTTCTCTGCTATCCCTGTCAAGTCATCTGAAGCCTCCCCCATGTACCTTTGTGGCCTTGACCTTTTCAAAATGGATGTTGGAAGGCATCGCCACAAAACCATCGTGGACTTGGAAAAGTGTGCAAGGATGTATGGAACGAAATTCCACTTGCCGTCCTGCAAAGAAGTCTGCTAGCATGAAAATTACGCTGCCAGGCTATTGCCAGGAACCAGGGCAAACACATTGAACATAATTGGTGGTGGAGAAGGGGCTTCACGTGAAGTGACAACCATCCAAAATCAGCTAAGTTAAGGAGAAATGACCCTATGTATATCAGACTCCATTTCTTTCTGACAGAACTTTCAATCGATTCACATTTTCTCACATACAGAGGATGATTCAAAATAAAGCATCACTATTCAAAGCACTGGAATAACAATGCGTTTAGAACTTCAATGGCACAAGTTTTAGAACATGGGAAATGATTGGTACAATTAGAAATTAGGGAAAGTTCAAAAAAATGATTACTGTATATACTCATGTATAAGTCAAGAAATTTAAATTTTAAAATTCATCCTTAAAAGGAGGGCCAACTTACAGTGCGTCCCATAATCATAAGTCCACCACTGATTCTGAACATATTAACAGGAACATAATGTAGGAACGCTTATCTCGAAACTATGAATTCAGGAACTATTTCAAAGCAAAATAAACACATATTTAATTCAAAAATGTCACACATTAAATTAACAAGTGAACATTAGTATTGAAGGGTAGTGTTGGAATGTCCCATAATCTTAGGTCCACTCCTCCAAAGTCTTGGATGTAGCTCAGAATGCATTGAAATGTTTGCTTATTTGTTAGAAAACACATTACGGCCTTACCTCTGTATTCCATCAAAATGGCACATGTTAAGCCGCTGAATGAACATGAGAGAGGGCAAATTGAAGCACTCAAGAGTGAAGGATATTCTGGCCACCAAATAGCTTTGAACCTAAAGCGCTCTCACAACATGGTCAACAATTATTTGAAGCTGGGAGTTATGGTAAAAAGAAGTCTTCTGGACACCCAAGGAAGACCACAGAGCGTATGAAGTGGAACATCATAAAACAGGTTGTTTCAAACTCTGCATCATTCCGGCAAATTGCACAATCAACCAACATTCCAGTATCAAAATCAACTGTTGGAGGATTAAATCTAATCTGAACATTGTTTACAAGAAACGAAAGCCATCACCTCCTCTGAAATTGACACATGAGCATAAAAGACTGGACTTGGCCAAAGAAAGAATTCAGTGGTCTGGTCAATGGAAGAACATAATTTCTTCTGCCGAAAAAAAAATTTAATCTAGACAGTCCAGATGGATTCCAATATTACTGGAATGATATCTGTACACCAAATGACAAGTGGATGATACGGCCAGCTTTCTGTGGTTGTGTTAAGTCCCCTGTTGTTTTAATTACAGGTCAATGAAAGCAACAGATTATCAGAATATGCTACAGGATAACCTTCTGCCCATGATAGAAAAACTGAACAATTCTCAAGTAACATTTCAACAAGATAATGCACCTCTGCATACAGCTAAGGCAACCTTTGAATGGTTTCTCTCCAATGGTGTGCCCAATCTTGACTGGCCAGCTCTATCACAAGATCTCAATCCCATAGAGAATCTCTGGGGTTACCTAGCGAGAGCCATTTACAAAGAAGGGAAACAATATTCTCCCATTGTGGGCCTCAAAACTGCAATCATTAAGGAATGAGATAACATTCCTACAGTTTTACTTGCAAATTTGGTGTCATCAACGCAAAAACGATTGTTTGATGTTGTTCTGAATAAGGCTGGGAAGATTGCTTATTAAGTAGCGGAATAATGGAGCTACTTATTGTTTTCACAATGTCCATCTGTCTGTCCGTCTGTCCCTTCATAATTTCCGCATATTTTGAGGTAGAAGGTTGAAATTTGGAATGTAGCTTACTATGGGCATGGGCACCTTCACTATTTAGTTTGGTTTTGATTGGCCTACTGGGGTTGGAGTTTCGGGGGCGGAAATTAGGTCCACACGTATTTATGCACAAAAATGCATGAAATTCGGTATGTAGATTCTTCTAAGCATGATCAATGTTACTGTAAAGTGTGGGCCAAATTGTACCAATAGGGTCGGAGCTGTGGGGATAGCAATCACTTGGTGTTTACAGGGTGACTAGCGACCGGGAAAACTGGGAAAAGTCAGGGAATTTTTTTAAAAACCGGGAAAAAAACAGGGCACCAGTGTTGTGTTTGCTTCCAGCCAATCAGAAGCGAGAATTAAAAAAAAACAGGGCGCCACTGTTGTGTTTGCTTCCAGCCAATCAGAAGCGAGAGTGCAGTGGCATTCGACATCCAATGGGCTCTTTAAGCTAAATTCGCATTTCATTGTTTGGTCAGCAATTGCTATATAAGCTCTGTAATCTCAGCATGGAATTCAGTCATTTGGTCACACTGCTGCCAGTGCACGACGAATCTGCTCTGATACGATTCTATCACTCAACGGACGACGACCAACCCATTGCAGTTTGCCTGCAACTTTCAGTATCCTATGTGTAAGGTAAGATTATACCAACATTTATTTATTTATTTATTATTAACATAGTTGCTAATAAGGACTCTACACTACAAACTGCCTTATTAAACTTTCTGTTTTTTAAGTTATACTTCTGTTATACCCCCGACACATTACGTGTACATTAATCAACAACATATAATTTACGGAATTTTCATGTGTTCGTCTTCTTCCGTTGTGACATGAAAGTTCACTAACGCAGAATTCCAGTCTGATGCACCTTTAGCCCCTTTCCTTTTTGACAGTTTGAATTGCATCCTTCAAACCCAAATAGACAGAGTTGTCAAGCCCTGTGTTATTCAAGAGGCACAATCGATTAAAAATATTTATTTAAAAAAGGATGACTTGCTTGATGCCAAACATGTAAAGTTGGGAATTGCTGTAAAAAATGCTTTGCGGAGAATGGAAAAGCAATCTGATATAAAAGTGCTGAAGTTCCGTATACTGACTGTAAGAATGCAATAGTGAGACTAATTGAAAATTTGTTAGAGAGATCTCCTCTCAAATATCGCCTAACAAGAGCAATTTCCTGTTTTTCTCCTTCAGTAGCTGCCAATAGTGACATTTCCAGCAAAAGAATGGAACAACTGTTGACTATTCTGTTGGATTCACATTGGATAAATAGTGTGTGTGCTGATATGGCTCTACGTGAGTTTGACGCTCTTACTAAAGATGCTAGTAATTCAGAGTGCTTATTAGAAAACATGCATGAGGAACTGTTGATAGCTCAAAGAATCATGTAGTAGCTGTTGGAAGAATACATAAAGTGGATCTATGCAAGCCTCTCATTCATATGGCAAGAAATTCTCATCAACTAACTAAGGAAGCAATGAGAAGAAAGAAAACTGAGCTTGAAGCTGCTTCGCGAAATCAACTTAAGAAGAGGATTCCCGAAAATGAAGTTAAGAAACTTCAAGTGAAAAGAGCAAAACTCTTAGAAGAGGCTTATCAGCTATCTGATAAGATACACAGATTGAAGGAAAATTAGAAACTTTGTCAACATAAAAAAGAAAATCATCCTGTTTTTATTTGTAGTGAAATTTTGTATAAAGTTGTATACATGAAATCTTTCAGTTAAGATGAGAATTAAAAGCTTAAATTAGTTTTCAAATTTGGCGTACAGTTTTTCTCTTATTTACATTGGGTCGCTGGTCAGGGAAAATTACTTGATCAACCGGGAAAAGTCAGGGAATTTTACGAAACCGTTTCGCTAGACACCCTGTGTTTAGAACTATGGCAACATATAGCATGTGATATATCATTCGATCGGAAATGATGAGATACGAAAGAAGATAGAGCTCTTTTTCATTTTCTAAATACTACGTTTGAGAAAATCAATTTTTCGATTATAAAAATGGGGAGGGGGGTTAAAAAGTGCAGATAAAAGGGAAAAAATAGATGACCTCAGCACTTCCGCTACTTTCCTATACCTTCCTCAGGAGGATTAATTTCTTGTTAATATTGCATTTCCTTCATTTATTTATGTATTTTGGAGGGGTGGAACAAAGATTATGGGACACTCCAATACTAATGTTCACTTGTTAATTTATTGTATGACATTTTTGAAATAAATATGTGTTTGTTTTGCTTTGAAATAGTTCCTGAATTCATAGTTTCGAGATAAGCATTCCTACTTTATGTTCCCGTTAAATATGTCCAGAATCGGTGGTGGACTTAAGATTATGGGACACACTGTATCAATGGGTCAATGCTAGTTTTCAGAGAATTTTAGAGAACACAGAAATAAAAACATATGCTTTAATAAATGCCATAAATCTTCGCATAAACAAACACAATTTTCCAAATTTTTTAATGCAAAAAATTGGTGTGTATGTCATAAGGGAAAATTTTGCTGGAAAATTGTTTTTGTCAATACTGTAACATCAACATGCCAGGGAAGTGAAAGCTTCACTGCAAAACGTCAATTCCACTCACTGCAACAACTACTGTGTAGGGAAGAATCCCACTGTATTGAGAGCACGCTCCATTTGTCGTGCACTGTCTTATTTAAGAGAACTCAGTTCTGCTTTCAATTTACAAGGTTATTGACTACGCAATATTAAACAAAATTTCATAATTCAACTCCTTAGTTTTATCATAAATCTTCCAATTTACATGTACTCTGTATCTAAAGTTTCGCAATAAAGATTTCTTTTAATTACATCCCAGCGTGTGCATTTTCTTATCACTTAGCTCGATACATTCCTTCCATAGCGTTTAAATCTGATATAGTCGTATTAATGTTATGACAATTTTTAAGTTACTTATTGATCACACAAGATAATATAGATTGATAATCTTGATTCATTTTGCATCCCTCCACTCTTTCGTTATACAGTAATCCCTTGCTATCCATGGCTTCATCATCTGCATTTCGCGTATCAGCATCAAATATTTTTTGCATACTTCCCTCTTCATACACGATGGGAAATTCGTGTATCCGTCGTTGTCCTGATCTATTTTTGTCAGGGCTCCAGTTTTCACCTCCTGTCTTTAGGGAATTCCCCTCTGTTCACGTGGGAAAATGTATTCAATGCAAAAGTAGCATCAGTGGCATTTTACGAACCTCCTATTAGCAAACACGGATCACTGGCACAGCTTATCTTTTTATTAATAAGAAGAAAAACGGTAACAATCTACTTCGTGCAAAACAGGCAAGAAAGGTTTTGAAAATAAGTTGAAAATTCTAGACATGCTGACTGAGGGAAAGAGCAATACTGATGTCATCTTTAACTTTGAATCGACTGGTAACTTGCATCCCCTAATCATCGTTTTTTCATAAGACTTTGTTCTTGTTATCACCTAATTCAATATATGGGAGGTTTGGGAACTAAACCCTTGCAGATAATGAGGGATTACTGTATTAGTGCTTGTGGCTATTTCCAAACACCCCTGTACTCCCCTCTTTGGTTACATTCTAAAGAACTACCTATTGCTGTTCTAACATTTAATATTAACCATGTCACATAAAAATTCCTAAAGCTACATTACGATATTTGAAAGGTACTTTTTATATAGTAGAAACAACATTTAATGACCAACCTTTCAATTGTCCCACTTACCACTATCACTATCATCATCATCAAACAACGACTTGGTCACTTTTGACTTGTTATTTGGAGAATTAGTTATTCGATGGTCTACAAAAATATCGTTTTCTTTTGAATTCATAATTAAACGGGAGGCACTTGAATTAAACAAACCGTCATCAGCCTTTTCTCTGCTGCCCTTTAAATAAAAGACATTTCATTAAAACAGAAGTAGAAGCAGGTTTATTTGCATACCAACTGCAATATTTTTCAAAATCAACTTACTTTAACTTTTTCCTGGGTGTTCCCTGTTTAAGAAATAATAATCAAAATAATTCTTCTTATCAACGAGTATTCGAAAAAAGGATATTTTAAGAAATCTTTCTCCTTCCCAAATAAAACATTTGCCCTAAGCAATCTCTGCATAATTTCATTGCACTTACCTTTTGGAGTCTTGTGTTCCACATTTAAAGAATTCGATAATTCCACCTTGGAATTTTTATGCATAAAGATATCATTATCTTCATCAAAATCTTCAGATTCACTAGGGTATGTGACAGATATATCTTCTTTTCGTGGAACCGAATCAATCCTAGATACTAGAACAGGTGCGACTTGATCGGTCAGTGAAAATAAATCATCTTCCTCAGTTGAAGGTGAAGTCACTAACCCACCATTTGTATTTAAAGTGTCTAATTTGGACGAAACTGAATTAGCAGAAGAGTTTGCAACAAGTCCATCAGCCTCACCCGAAGACGGGCTCCTAATCAAATTTTCTTTTGCCAATATCACACCTAACCCGTCGTTTTCCATTCCTTCACTTAAATCTTTTGCATCTTCTTGCATTGCTACATTGCTTTTACGTGCATTGTCTTGACGATTCTTCCGTGAGGGTGGACGACGTTTTACTTGTACTTTAGCACGTTCCTAAAAACACAAATGAATTTCTTTATAAAAATATAAAAAAGAAACTTCATTAATTTTTAAAATCTTTAATAACTATGTTTATTATTGATTAGTTTTGAAAGTTACCCATTAAAAATTAATATTATTACTAATTTACAGGGATACCAAAGTCACATTGCAAAATCCCACGACAGGCCCAAGAGGCTCGTGAGAGGGAAGGACAAAATAAGGTGACATCAGAAGAACTAAAATCAACCTGTCGGAATTTCCTACTCGTTGTGTTTAAAATTGTTGCTTTCTGTAGAATTGTATATGTGCACTGGCATTATCAAGGTTTTAAAGCTTTGTATAGGTGAATGCAGAATGATACCTGTCGCAGAATGAACAATAAGCGCTAATTATGCTCTGCCATTTTTTTTTTCCACAAGCTTTTTATCTTACATGAGAAGTCTGTATATTTCATGGCCATTAGAACACCCTGAATGAAATTTTGGTAGTGGCAGAAGGGTGAGGGTAGGTTTGACAAATAAAAATGCTTTTAGATTTGTAAAACAGTACATAATTACAAACCCAACACCAAATTTTCACTTTTCATAAATTACGGGTGTTTTATGAGTAAATTTATAATATATTTTCCAATCTTAAAAAAGAATAAATCCATGAACTCATACTGCATGCATCAAAATTTTCTTTACAAGATGAGTAGTCTGGTAAAACCATATCTCCTGTTGGAATCATGATTGCCAAGACTTGGGGAAAGACATTACGTCAGTTTGTTCACTTTACTTGCTTTCTGTATGACCGAGAATGATTGGTAAAATGTTGCAAGTAACATCCTGAATATAGTTGGCATCATAGTATGCAGCAATAATTTGTGCTGTTCAATTTATATAAGGAGTATTCAAAAAGAAACAAGCCATAGTCTGGAATGTGCAAACCGGTGAGAGAATGGCGATATCGTTGCGTGTGTAACAAACAGTGGTTCTGACAAGAGCGTGGAAGTTCACAGCCCGCCGCTAGAGGGCGATGGTGGAAGTCACTTGACTATACAAAAGAAACAGAAGCAAGTGTCAATCGTCCAACGGTCATTCACGTTGTATAAGTAAAACGGAGGCGTCAAAAGAAAAGGAAAGAGGTGTTGTTCATTTTCTGACAGTGGAAGGAGTAGGGGGAATGGACATTCATCAAAGAATGTCACAAGTGTACGGTGAACACTGCATGTCCCTTGCAAGGGTCAAGGCGTGGCACAAGCGGTTCAGGGAAGGACGGGTGTTGATACAGTCTGGAACACCAAACCGCATTAACGATGACATTTTTGTTCCCCTAAAAAAGGCTCTGAGGGGCAAACGATTCACCTCAAACGACGACGTCAAGCAGTACGTGTGGAACTGGTTCACAACGCAGCCCCATGAATTTTACGAGACAGCCATTCACCGCCTTGTGTCGCAATGGGACAAGTGCCTCAACAGTCAGGGCCAACATACAGGTACTAGTTTCTGTTCTTAGGCCTCCGGCTCCTTTCGTTTTGAATGCTCCTTATATTTATTATTATTATTATTATTATTATTATTATTATTATTATTATTATATGCATGTAGTTTTGAATCAAGTCTGGAAGCTAAGTTCCAGAGGCAGATCCAGAGAGGGCCAAGCTCAAGGGCTCAAATGCAAGGAAGAGAAAACATACGAGTCAGTGGAAGAGTGTGGGAATTTCCTTATTATGTGACAAGTGTTTAGGATTCTGTGTACACGTAGGTTTTTTAAATATACTATTAATGTTAATTATCTTCATTTACTTTGACGACATTATGTAGAAGATCCACAGCAACAGGTTCTTCAAAACTGATGGCAGCTTCTTCATAAACTTTGGTCTTTAATAGAGTTTCTTTAGCTGAAGATGGCACTTCTGACACCTTGGAAATTCATAAGAAAACACCATATTTATTTTTTTTCTTTCATATCCCCGTATATACTTCTAGATTTAAACATTCACATAAATACAAGATTTCTTACCAAGATTGGAACTTTAGTATCAGAGACTACATCAGTTTCAGACCTTGCAGCTTTCTCTAGCTTATCTGAAAACAACAGAAGAGGGAAACTCTGATTAATATAAAAGCAACTGTAAGGAGATAATGCGTACTTTGTTCAGAATATAAACAAATACTTTTTTGGGTATTTATTCATTTATATGCACATACATTACCAAATTAAAAAAAAAAAAAAAAATCAAAATGCTTAAGACCAGTACTGCTTAAGACTAGTGAGCTTAGAATATTTCCTTCCTCTTCCCACCTTTATTAACAATGTGTCCTTGGGCCAGAAGAGACTGAACAAGGGTAATTTGTGAATGCTCTAATAATCATCACTTCTTTCTGCTTAAGTCAAAGGGGTTTTTTTCAATCTCCCCTCACCAAGTTACTCTGGATCAAGTACTTCTCCCTGGTCTATTAATTTCATCATAAAACGTACAGGTTATCATCATGAAATTATCTTAGCTCTGTGCATCAATTCCCATAATCTGACTTCTCTGTTCCTTTTCTCCAAATATTCAGGAGAACTTTTAGAGAAAGAAACAGAATTTGGAATAAATACACCAACATGAACTACAATTCAAAACCAGTGCAAGAAATTTGAAGAAAAATATGGCACTACTGAAAGCAGCATTCAAAGTGAATTTTGGTTAATCAAAAATTCATTAACAAGGTGAATAAGGTTTACATCAGAAATCTAAGGAAATCAAAATGCCCCACCTCAATGGAATTAAATATCGCCTTAGCAACTGTTCAGAAATTTGTCAAGAAGATATTGAAGTTTACATCATACAAAATTCAGCTGGTATAAAAGCTGGAGGCTAATAACTACAATCAATGGATAACACCGTGTGCAAATATTTTAGCATTGATTAACTAGAACTCAAAGTGGCTAAACCAAAATAACTTTTTTCTGTGAAGCTATATTCATTAAGCAAAGGGTGAATAAACAAAAACTGCAACATTTAGTAGAAGTGATGGAGCATGAGTGAGATTCACTAAACATTTTGTTTGGTGTATTTTGTTTTGTTAGGTATCATTGGGTCTTTTTTTTTCTCTGACAAATTAACTATATGTGAGACCTAGATTGTTACACTGACTATGTTCTCCGTCCTAGAACTTGCAGACATCATCTAAGGCAGACAATCTTTCGACAAAATGGCACCCCATCTCACTTTGTTTGGCAGTTCGAGCATATCTTTACAGGCATTATCAGGGAAGATGGATAGGGTTTACCAATCCCTTTGGTTGCTTAGGCATCTCGTTCATGCAATCTCATCTTTTTGAGGGTGCTAAAGCACAAACTACACTACAAAACCTATGGGTTTAAATAAATGAACTAGGGATAGCCAATGAGATCAACCGTATCCCTGTACAATACAGTATTAACACCATGGAATGTTTTCAGAAAAGGCTTCAACAATACCAGGTGCTTTGAAGACGCCAGATTGAAGTGAATCATTAATTGATTACAACAGGACCAAATTTAAAACACTGAATGAAATTTAATCTACGAAATGAATATGATTAAAGACTTTATTTATATACATCCAGTAATTCTTATTTTGCCTCCTGATTGACTCAAGTACATTATTAAATAAACCCCTTGCAGTTTACTCCATTAAGCTCCCAAGAATTTAACCTTCTGCTATCAAATAAAAACAAAATTTGTTATTATTTTAAAAGCAGATATTTCAAGCTAATCTCAAAACATGATAAAAAAAAATACAGTAATGCACAAAAACTTATAGAAGATTAAATTTAATACTAACTGGACAGTTCCTTTCCGTCTCCTTTCATTTTTCCTGCAAATGGGTCAATTCCTTGAAAAAGTGCCACTCCGCCAATGGGTTTTCTAATTGGAGAATCTTCTTTCTGCATTACATTTGGATAGAAATATTATTTGTAGCAAAATACTGTTTAAAGGCTGATTGTTTTAAACAACAAATTTTTTTCTCCTAACTTTGACTGGAATTGCCGCCTCAGAAGAATCAATAAATTTTACATCTTCTTTTGGTAAGGATGCTTTTCTTGGTGTAGGAATTGGTGGTTTTCCAATGGCCTTAGAAAGAAATATAATAACAATCTATCAATTAAAACCTCTCAGTCCTTTAAAGAGCAAAGACATCGTCAAGGAAGACAGTAAAATTATCAAAAATCATATAAAAATAATTTAATTAAAATTAAATTTCAATATCAGTAAGTTCTAAATTGAAATCACCCTAAACATTAAACACCCCAAACACTTACAAAATTAATTAATATTGTTTATGTTTTGTACTAGGAAATAAAATTAGCCATTCCTTCAATCCAAATTAAACAATTACCTTTGGTTCTTTCACTTTAGATGCAAATATATCATCATCCACTTCATTAAACAAATCAATTCTGTGAGAAAGCTGATCAGTGCTAGCAATTGAAGGAACAGCATTTTTTTTAGGTTCTGGTGTATCTGCAGTCTGAATGATGAAATAAAGTAAATCTAACTTTGAATGTTGTTATGTCTAAAAATAATATTATGTACAGGGTGCGTTCACAAAATTTCAAGACTGGTCTCAGAACAAAAAATTTATTAAACATTTTTGTAAAGCAAACTAAAAGTCTTCGAAATATGACCCTTGGTCATCAACACAATGCTGCCCGGAACTCTTCGCACGGAAGGCTGTCAAGGGACCTCATCGAAGCTGCCTGGACCGCTGGAATCCTGTCGAACTGCTTCCCTTAATTCGGGGGAACAGAAAGAAGTCACTGGGAACTAGGTCGGGGCTGTAGGGTGGCTGGGGCAGTGTTGCCACATTGAACTTAGCCAAAACTTCGCCGGCGGCGAGCGACATATGAGAGGGCACATTGTCATGGTGAAGAACCCAATTGTCTTTGATCTCCTGGAGTCGATCATTCAAACGCTGGAGCATTTGAAATCTGCAGTTTGGACGCACTCTCAGAGTTTTCGATGGGGGTCACTGACACGCACTCACGCCACTAGCGATCTGCTCACTCCAGCGTCTCAGAGGTAACTACTGCTTGTGGTGTCGGTAGCTGACACCCCCCACTATTTCACCCTGTCAGGAGTCTGTGCACCCTGCCCTACTCAGGAAAAAAAATCAGTCTTGAAACTTTGTGAACGCACCCTGTATATTACAAATTAATATTCTTACAAGGATTCTACTTATATCTTACATAGATATCATTCTTAAAAATATCAATATTTGGTGAATCATCAAATGACTCTGCAAACAGATCATCTTCCTTTGCAAATATGCTTTTACTTTTTCCCACAGGCTTAAAAAAAAAAAGAAAGAAAGAAAAGAATAGAAAAAAAAAAAATAAAACATTTTAAAAACTTTTTTTTTTTTCAAATAATAAAAAAATTTTAACTGTTAAAAATTTACCAATGATTGGTCTTCTTTCATTGATGAAACTGAAAAAATATCATCACTTTCATTATCATCATCATCGAATAAAGAAACAGTCCCCTTCCTTGATGAGGTAGTAATTTTAGAGAATATGTCCTATTGTTAAATGCAAAATGGCAGAAAAAAAAATTAATCCTAAAAGACAGTTTAAGTCTTCAAACTTCATTTATAGAGAATTCACATTTATATTCAGATTAAAATAAAGTTAACACCTTTGCTTCTTTTCCATCCAAATCAGATGAAGACTTTTGCCTAGAAAATTCAAAATTGTATTATCTTATTTGGACAAAAACAGAGAAATTCACTTAATTTTTTTTTATGACAGATTTCTAATGAATTCAAAATTATATTAAACACAAAAAAGATAATTTTACTGAATTATTGTCTCTCTTGATAATATATTTCCAGAAAACGGAAACTAGAAAATTTGATACCTGATGGTCACAACGTTTTTAATAACCAAATACTATATATTTGTAAAAAGATGTTCAAACTTAAAAATTTTCTACATATATCCCTTCCCTCTCCACACACACAAGAAACAACATCCAAACAAGCCCTCAAAGGCTGTTTGAAAGTTTACTGATGAAATCCCATTCAGAACAGCAGTCACATTCCAATAGATCAGTGATCCAAAGTAGACCTTAAGCCTCTCCTTTTAATACAAAATTAAGCTTGGGGATGAGCATGAGGCCTGTGGAGTCTATGCATTCAAGCTAAATTGGATCCAACATAGACCTTAAGAAACTAGTAGGATCAAGAGTACATCAAGGATGTTCCAATGGGCAAGTCAGTGTATATTCCCAAAGATATTATGTTATTTTAACAAGAGCTCAGAAGAATACATAGATGTTCGATGACTGTCACTTTTCCCCCCTTACCAAAATACACATGGACATGAACCAACGAATGTGCTGGTGCATTATCATGCAGCAGAAACCATTTCCCACACATTTTTTGCTTATGCAAAATATATGAACGACATGGCAAACACTTCCTACACTAATGGCAGTCTCTTTGGCTAACACTTTGATCCCCCTTCAGTGGTTAGCAACATGCATAAAACTTCCAACAGTTTCATCAGTAACGCTTGTTCTGGGACACCGCTCTCTTGGATCGTCTTCCAGCGACTCACGCCCATTCTTGAAACATGAATAGCATTCACACATTATGTTGCAACTCAGTCAATGCAGCTTGTATATCATTTGGGGAGTTTCCATAGTCTATTTGTTGCATATAAATCAAAAACTTAATGGCTGCTCTTTATTCCTTTGTAAAACTTTTTACACCGTAAACAAAAATGAGAACTTCACATCATCACCACTAACTAAATATAACTTGAAACGCTACAAAACAATTGCGGGATATCAATAATCAATCCCACAGTGTCCATAAAGATGGCCTCACTATATGCTTTATAAAGAATCTTTTCCAGAACCTTTTGAATGCACTGTGTACTTGATAATTCATTAGTAGTAAGATATTTCATTAATTAAATTAAAATGCTCAATATGCATAGACCCACTGTATAAAAGTTCATTTTAACAAATTTTGCTCCTCCCTTACATATATTTTAACTTACCCATTTTTGCTTGTTGCATTTGAAAGCGTTCCTTTCTGAGAAATCTTTTCCTTAAAAAGAAAAAGAAAGAATAAATACTTGCTCTCTTACATCCCATTCACAAACATTAGCATTTGCAAAGGTGAAGTTGAGCAAAATAACGTCCTACAAACATAGGTCATATTAGATACAGAATTACAACAGATCAAACTTTTATTACTGTAGTAGCAAATAGGTAAACAAAACACGTTAAATCCATATTATGGTTTTCTTCTTTATAAAAACACACATTATCAACTTAATATTTATTTTAAAAGCATAAGAGTATACGATTTACTATAACAAATGCTCAAAATGTGCCCCTTCAGCCTAAATACAAGCACGGCACCTATAAATCATCAAATCATAAGAATGAACTACGGCACCATTCCTGCAAATTTGACTGGCCGCATCAATCCAAACATCTGTTCACGAGTACTGATATCAACAAACTAGTGATTGTCAAATGTTAATGAACTGTATTTTGCGTTTTTAATGGAACTACTTGCAGATGTATGGATTTACTGGTATTTTTTCAAAAGTATGATCTCTAGAACCTAGAATTCATGTATCAGTTATATGACCTCCCCAACAAAATGCCAATTTGTTACACTTACTATAAATCAATACTCCAACAGATAATTGATGCAGCCAGAGATGAAGATAATGCTATAATTCGTCTTTACGATTCGATGATTCGTAGGCGTCATGCTTGTATTCAGGCTCAAGAGGCCTAATTTGAGCACTTATTATACTAAATTGCATACTTTATGTTTTTAAATTAAATGTTAATTATAAGAGCATATGTTTTGTTTACCTATTTTCTATTGCTATGACACAAATCAAGCTTTGATCTGTTGCTAATAGCCAAACTTCTTATGAGCCAACACTACTATTGTTAATGAAAAATTGCAACACCATGAAGAGCAGATAAGATTAGCTCAGCAAATGAGCTGTTAATTGTAGGGTGAATAAAAAATGGTAAGATTGCAAATACGATAGGTGATCAGCACCCACCCAAACTTCACTTTTCCAGCCCCTTCTTCCTAGTTTTATTACTGGAAATATGAAACATAAAGCTACTATTAAACAAAGTTTTGTAGCTCTGTTTTTCTCTCTGTGATTACACTCACTTATTTGCTCCAAGTCATGTGATCACATCATCAGAGCACTAGGGTCATGGCTTGGAGCGCTTTTAGAGTCGACATGACTTCACAAGATTTTGATTGTTATGGTTATTTGAAAAGGATTCAAGACATTTTCCCCCTCTTCACAACCTCTAGAGACATCAGAAAAGCATGAGCGTATAAAAATTAATGAATCATGCCGAAGAAATTTTCTCGAGACAAACTTTCAATCAAGGAAATCCACGTGGGCACATTGTAACAAGTTGGCAGTCCATATCCGCGGTAGCTCAATTGGTTAGAGCAGTGCCAGCGGTAGGCATGGTTGCTGGTTCAAATCCAGGTTGTGGAATTTTTCGTTCCCTTTTCTATTTGTAATTGTGATGTGTTTGAAAAGTTTCTTCAGTATTATTATTATTATTATTATCTTTTCTTTGAATTAAACTTTTGATCAATTTAAAGATCATGCCATAGCCTACAACAATAGAAGGTTATCCAATTATAGTAAGCTATGATCGTGCACTTTCGAAAGTTAAGGACAGCCATGTTCAATGGTTAAACAGTGCACGCGCTACCTTTTGACTCCAATGACTCCAGCTTGAACAAACAAAATTTTATCTTCTCTTGTTGGTGTGGTTGCCAGGGCTCCTAGCAAGAATGCTTGCAAACGTTATCTCATTGTAATAAAAGCAGCCATCGTTAAAGTTGCAATTTTGTTGACACTCTCCATTGTTGCATCATCTTTCTCATTACAAATTTTAATGATTCTGATGACTCCAAGTTGAATGGAACTCAAGGGAGTTAACTCAAGTTGCACTCCGAGTGAACAGGTGAATGCACCCTGGTGATGGGAATCAAGGGAGTTAACTCCAAGCGAATAAAGAAACGAAGTCTGACTGAATGAGTCACTGCAGTGACTTCGAGTGAATATATAAACACAATGACCAGACTCAACATTGCAATGGGGGAATGAACTAGTAAATAAATAATAAGTAAAACATCCACTGCAGGTCAGGTTTGTTTGCAAGCAACTTCTCTAGTCAAGTTCTCTGCTTCAGAGAAGAGCATTTGCTTTCCAAACATTCTTTTGATTCTAGACATGGCTACACTGGCACTTACAAGGGAATCCCTCGAACATGTACGTCAGATTTCTACCAAATTGAAATATTTTACTCATCTGAAGCTACTATAGATGTTTGCAAAATAAGAAAGCGCGAAATTTTGTGTCTTTCAAAATAAACCGTGAAAACGAAAAAAATTTGAGCACACACAGCCATACAAGGACTCCATTGTTAAAATGGTCTATACTGTCCGCACGCCACGAGAAGACCGCTGGGTTGCTTAATGTGCTCTTATGGTGTCACTGGTAGTTGCAGATCAGTCTATAGTTATGAAGGGAGGAAAAGCGCTAAAATCAAGTAGCGCAAAAATTAGTTCTGGCCGTGTTTCCAAACGAATGAAAACGTTTGCATGGAGAGGTAAATACCTGAGAAATATGAAAAAATAAGAGAAGAAAATCATCCTATTGTTTACATCGATGAAACATGGATCGACTCAAATTTGGCTGTTTGTCCCCCAACACTGAATAGATTCATCTGCAACTGCAACGACATCGTATGAGCACATTAAGCAACTCAGCGGCCTTCTCGTGGCGCGCGAACTTGCTTAATGTGCTCATACAATGGGCTTAACAGAACTTCTTTCTTCAACTACTCAGCAATAAGCACAAATCCATTTCAGATTAAATCAATGGAAGTAGACAGCAGCAGACGACAATTGAATGGCTTCTCAAGTTTCTAAACAAACTTAGTTTTTAAAAATAGATCATTACAATTAGCTAATTGCCTTCCAGTACAAAATGTCTATAGTAAATGATAACCATTTCCTTAATTTATTATGGAAAGGTGCTTTATGCTATCAGTGTGGGGAAACGTGTCCGTCCGTCCGTCTGTCTGTAACTCTAACTCCTCCGAGGCTATGAAAGATTTTCAAAATCTGTTTTCGTCAGTCGATGAATATAGTTCATGGCACGAACCAGTTACAAATATTATCTACATTGGTTCATTGGCACGTGCACAAATGGTACCTCTATTTTCCCGCCTAGCAATTTTCAATGGGAAGATATATTGAGTAATATATAAAACAAATCGTAATGACGAGATAGATGCGGTTATTCATTATTATTTTCGTCAGTCGATGAATATGGTACATGGCATGAATCAATCACAAATATTACCTAAATCTGTTCAATAGCATGTGCACAAATGGTACCTTTACGACCCCCACGTGCAATTTTCAATGGAGAGATATATTAAGTAATATATCAAACAAATCGTAATGACGAGATAGAAGCAGATATAAATTACTATTTTCGCCAATTAATAAATATGGTTCCGGGAATGAACCATTTTGAAAATGGTTGAAATCGAAACAATGACACGTGCTCTAATAGTACCCTTATGACACCCTCAAAAATTTTCAGTGCTAAAATATGGCATGTAATATATCAAACAACTTGGAATGATGTGTCATGAATGAATATAACGTAAAATTAACGATAGTTCCAAATTGGTTCCAAGGGACCTGGTTTAGTGGAACACTTATGGTTCATGGGAATTTTCAATGCTATAATATGGCATGTAATATATAAAACAACTTGGAATGATGTGTCATGAATGAATGTAACTTAATATTAATGATAGTCGAAATTATTTCAAAGGTACGTGGTTTAATGGTATCATTATGGTCCATTAGAAACTTCGAATGTTAACATAGGGCGGTTTAAAAATATAGTTCCGCAAATGGTTTAGTTTAACCTTTCGGTACTTGGTTATGTCATTCTTTAATGGTTTATTATTTCATTTTATTAAGTAATTCGGTAATCAAACACGGGGCTGGCTTCGTGTGCAACGTCGAGTAATACGTTGCGTTGGTGAGAGGGTATGTATCGCGATGCTTTATAATTTTAAATAAAAATAGTATTCATGGATGCTTACCTCATCTTATAAATTATTTCGAGACGAATAATTCTACAGAAAAATTAAGGTTTTATGCTTAATAACAGTGAACTGCAATTCTTTGGCGACTGCCGCTAATGATTTTGCTTTCCCTCTTACCGCCATGTTTGTTGAACTTTGCACTTCTGGAGCACTCCACCGCCACACAATGCTATCGCTTCCACGGCATGCTTGTGCACACACACACAAAAAAAAATGCCTTCCATTAACTTTGTGGGGTTCCCTTGTAAGAAGGACATTGGCATGCAGATTGGCACCAGATGATGTTCTCTAGTATGTTGCGATTCTATCAATCGCTAGTGAGGAGCTCTAAGCAAGCAACCTCGCAGGACATCCTCGAAAAAATTAATTTACTGTTATGCTACAGAGAAGTCATTATCATTGCTTATGATGAATTCAAAGCATACAGAAATTTGAATCTAAACAAATGTTTGTGTGTCTATAAATCTAATCACCTATCTCTGGCATCAAAGGTATTGTGTGACATTTCTTTTGATACTTTATATCTTTCTTGATGTTGCAATTCTTGAAAACTGCATTGTATTTCAAAGTTACGCAACAATTAAGAGCTATTAATACTTACTGATGTAGTGCTGTTTGTTTTATCCTCCAGTTTTGTTGATGGTGTATTAAATAAAACATCACTATCATCACTGTCATCATCAAACAAAGAAATACTACTGACACGAGAAGGCCTTTTCTTTTCATGTTTCTTTGAAGATGTTTCGGGAAAGATCAAATCATTGGTTGCATCATTAAATAGATCTGTCTCGTTGCCTGAAAAATTGTCAGTAGTAACAGATTTCTTGGAATCAACTTTTGATTTGGTCTGCAAAGTCTGACTTGAGACGCTTGATTTACGTGAATCATCCCCTGGTCTTTCTTTTTCCTTATGTGAAATTTCATTATTGACCTAGTATTCAAACACAAGAATAAATAATTAAAAGCCATACATGAGTAATGAACAAATGTTCACTTAAAATTTGTAAACTGAATTAATTGCGCCCTCTGATTCACTAAATATGAGGTCTGTTCAAAAAATAACCAAACTTTTTTAATTATGCGGCAACAGATCGTCATAGCGATGAGCGGTCAGAAGCACTGCAATTGTCATATCCTTCCGCCTAATAGACTATTTTCAAGTTTTTACATGTTGTTTAGTTTCCAAGTTATTGCCATTAGAGTGCAACGTGTTTCAGTGTTCATAGCGATTTTTGCAACACCCTAATTACGAAAGAAATGATGCAACATGAAATTTTTACGAAAGCATTCACGGAATTGCAAGAAGAGATCACTGTTGTAGCAAGACAACTCATGGTTCCTTCATCATGACAATGTGCCTGCCCACTCAGCCTTGTTAATTCGCCAGTTTTTGTGCCAAAAATCAGATGACGGTCCTCCCTCAGCCTCTTACTCCCCAGATCTAGCGGATGGGACTTTTTCTCGTTTCCAAAATTAAAATCAGTGCTAAAAGGATGTCGCTTCGACTCCATTGATGACATTAAGAAAAATTCATCACTGGGATTGAAGGATATTCCAAAAGAAGCTTTCCAGGACTGCATGGTAAAATGGGAACACCACTGCATGTGAACAGAGAAAGACAGTACTTTGAAGGAGACAAAGACCAATAAGCTGTACAGGATGCTGCAGATAACTACAGGGCAGTATAACAGGAAGCCTACCCGCTCAATTGAAGGGGCCGGCTCGACATCAAATGATAACTGAGTAATTTTATTTTCTTAAACTTGTTTGTTTGGCAAAGGGCATGATCAATTGAGCCAAGGAGGGGTGCGTCCTATACTACTACAGGGTCGGGGGTACATAAAAAGTAAACACACATATGAATGTCCTCCGCAGCTAGAGGGGACAAACCAACCAAAAATTCAACAGAGGAGAACAGTAAAAAATAGCGTTTCGCACTTATTATTATTATGTTTGGTCGTCACGGGATAACCCGGGTTGCGTCTCGTAGTGGACACAGCGCCAAAGCCACAAGATGCAGCAGACCAGTTTGCTCTACTGCTGAGAAAGTGTCACCTGGGTGTTTTGTGAAGTTTCTTACAACAAATGTTCAAAGAAACTTCCATCTTGCTCAGCACAGAGAGATACTCTCTTCACAAAGTCTTCTCTCACTCGCCCCAGCATTTCTGGGGTGATTGTTGCCATCACCTGGCGGATATTGTTCTGCAGGCCACCTTCATCTCGCTCCATTCTGCCAATCGACCGAGCCAGCCCCTGCAATCGAGCGGGTAGGCTTCCCGTTATAGTGCCCTGTAATTATCTGCAACACCCTGTGTATTAAATAAAAAAAAATTAAAAAGTTTGGTTATTTTTTGATTAGACCTTGCACACAACCTTACAATATTGGCACAGACAATGCACAATTCGGGAAAAGTGATACTTAATTAATATCTTGCTGGACCTCTGTATACTGAAATTACATCAGCCATCCTTCTGAGTATACTTTCTACAAGATGAAATCCATAACTAGTATCATATATAATAACTAAAATCAAAAAACATCCAAGGTGATACGTTTCGATATTACATCATCAGAGGCGAACAACGTTACAAAGCTTAACTGGGAGGCAGTGCCCCATATACAGTGTACGCCCCCCCCCCTCCCCTGTTTGGCAGACCTAATGGATAGCTCATCTGAAATGCCGACCTAAAGTAGAGCTCTTCCGGTCTTCCAATCCAACTATGAAATCTATTAAGCCATCCCTCTTGAAGGATATTTGATTGTTGAGGAGGGTAGTACCCTCGAGACATCTCCTTATAAAAACTATTTTCCAAAAATGCCTTCCAAAAAAATAGGGGTCATATTAGTCCTATATTTGGGTAAATATGGTATTTCAATATCCCTTCAATTTGAAGTATGCTGGCTAGTTTATTAAAGAAATGGCAAGTGAAGGCATTATTTGTATCATTCAAACTACTGCACATTCATGTTCTATCTTTCTAATTATTACTCGTGTCGGATTAATATGACCCAACCACACGTTTTCTCCACACGTTTTTACAAATACCAAAAGCTTTTAGCATTTGTCGTCAATGCCTTACCAAAGTAGATGTTGATTGTTCATTGTTTCCAATTTTTATTTGTTTTAGAGAGAACAAATACCGATGAACTTGTTTGAGTAATTAAGCCTAAATTTAACGAGTAATTACGGGTTAATAATGATGTGCTGATTTTTTCGCTTGGCAATTAGGGACTAAGAATACAGATAGAGAGGGCATAATGGAAATGATTTTTTTCTTTGTACAAATAAATCGCCATCAGTAATTAGGATTTCCAAGACCGTGCATTATGTTTACCTCATTTTCAATAAAAGATGACCGAGATTTGAGTGCATTCATCATGGGATTGACAGCATTACCAAACAAAGAAACAGCTCCAACTGGTATCTTAAATGGCACAGAAAAAAAAAAAAATTTAAATTGGTATCCTGGATTTTCACCAAGTAATTTGCAATGGTGAACAATTTTTTAATCAATTTGCTCTTACACTTTTTTTAGGTGTCGTTTCAGCTGAAGTACTTTGTTTTGCTTTGTTTACGGAGATGTCATCAAATAAAGATGTAGGAGAGCCACTTAAAGTGTCATCAAAAAGATCAACTTTTTCTTTACGCTCTGTAATAAGAATTTTTATCATTTAAAAATAATAACAATAAAAAGCCCATTAAATAATCATTTAAAATTACTTGGAGTTTGGACACTTGATTTGGTCTGTGTTGAAAACAGATCACTGTTGTCTTGATCTTCATCGTCGTCGTCATCAAAAAGAGACGATTTTGATTTTGCTGCCGGACGTTTTGTTTGGAGAGAAGCTGGTGACATATTCTGTGAATTTTCTAAATGACCGAATTAAAAAAAAAAAAAAAAAGAAATATTTATATGAAAACTATTTCTATTCCTTAAAATAAATCACATATAAGAAGCAATAATCTACACACTAGCTAAAGATCTCAGCTGACTGTCAAAAAGACCAGATTGCATAAATTTGAACTACAAGATGGAATTTCCATTTTTCACAGCAAACATTTTCCATATAAGTTTTTTTGTTAACTGAAATAATTTCCCTAAAACACTGTCACAAATTGAAGAAGGATCATCAAGAAGCAGATCAGCCAACTCTCAAGAGTATCAATGAGGAAAATTTCCTGAGACTTTTGTAGGCAACAGATTGGTGTGAAGAATTACCAATGAGGAATTTGGACTGCAGGCCTACAAGTTCCAAAAAGGCCAGCTCCTCACAGTTTATAACAAGCGAGTGCAACTCCAAAGATACCAGCAACTTCAGCGTCGGCTGCAGGTACGCGGTGGAAAGGATTCTGTTCTCGGATGAGAAGTATTCACTATGGAACAAGGACACAATCGTCAAAATGTGATCCACAGAGGCTCCAGGGGACCATCTGCTATTGAACATTTTCAAAATCACAGTACATCTTGATCTGGGGTGGAATTTTGCACCAGTGACAAGACACTCCTTGTCTCCGTGGATGACCGAATCAAAATAAACAATGATGTTTATGGCCGTTACGTTTCATTCCCAAAGTACTACTCCCATGGCCTCAGCAGTACTTCGGGAATGAAACGTCAACCTTTCAGCAAGACTCAGCACCGGCTCACAAAGCGAAAACAACGCAGGAATGGTACCAAAAACTTTTTCCAAAAATGCCTTTCAAAAAATAGGAGTTGTATTACAAGGGCTGTTCAAGGTTGACCCAGACTTTTGTGCATATAAAATCAAGAAAGAACTCGAGCACATTACACTCTCCAGGGAACGTTTTGTTATCCTTTTTGAGTGTCACGCTCTTCAGGGAACGTGACGTATTTGATGCATGCACAGCAGCTGTAGCAAACAGTGTCTCTGTAGCAGCTATGAACCAGCATTGTATAATCAAATTTCTTGTGGAAGGGGAACATTAAACCTGCTGAGATTTTGAGAAGGCTTCAAACACAATATGAAGAAATGGCAGGCAAGAGCGTATGATCAGTTTGACGGAGGATGAGTGACAATGAAAAATGCAATACATGGGCGCGTTCATCCGACTGCAGTCACACCAGTGAATAAAACACCTGTTGAGTGAGCCTCTTTTGACAAAGATATCACAATTAACATATACAGCAAATTGCTTCAGGGTGCCGCACGCAACACCATTCACAAGAAAAGACCCAGAAGTTGTCTGAATATGTCATTCTTCTCCATGACAATACCAAACCTCAGACGGCGAATTTGAAACACTTGCCAAAATGGGCTAAGAGGTATTGCCCCATGCCCCTTATAATCCAGACCTAGCTCCCACTTATTACATTTGTTTGGGCCCCTTAAAGAGCTTCTGGGGGGTGGCAGAAGTTCAAGACAGATGAAACGCTGTAGAAAGCTGTCCTGCATTGGCTACGACAGCAGTCCTATTCTTTCTATACCGAAGGTATCAGGCATTTGCCAACATTACATTTCCTCTGTAAAAGTAAAAAGTCTGGATCAACCTTGAACAACCCTTGTAGATTCGAGGTCATGTTATATTCGAGTAAATAAGTTAATTAAGAAAAAAAAACAAAGAATTAAAATCTAATGAGCACAAACACTTGGATTGATTACCGTCAATGGTTGATGAAGAATGAGAAGCAGCTTTAGGAGACATCTTCTTGTGACCTAAAAAAAGTTGTTAATGAGGAAATTCCTTTCATTGAAATTACAAAAATATATCAAAATAAAACTTCTAGAATCTCAAAAAATATATAAATAAATATTTAAGACATACAGTCAGTTCTCGGCTTACATAAATAGCCCGCTGGAGTTTCTCCTCACCAACTAAGCATTACACCTTACATCACCATTGTTGAAATAAAGAAAAGATATTCATTTATTTATACATGTAATTTAAACATGACAGTTAAAAATTCAGTTAGTGTCTGGCAACAGAACACTCCAGTTTCATCACAGTGTTTAGATACACGAGGAGTGTCTAATAAACAACTTTTCTTTTCTTCAGAAAGCTTTTCATAACAAGGGAAAAAAAACAACCTCGCTCATTCTTTGGGCCTTAATAGATTGGACAATGTCCCCACCTAGTCTTTCAAACTGTGTCAAATACAGAATTAATTTCCAAAATGTTACGTATAGTTATCTCCTTCTGAATCTTCTACCTCAACTCCTGGATCTGAAGCTTTATTCTTTTCAATATCCGTGAATATAGTTGTAGCTTCCAACTCCACTAGTTCACCTTTTGTTAATTCTTCTTGATGCTCTACAGTCACTTTTTCGACATCTTGATCATTCGTTTCCAACAGTAACAAAGGCTTTGCAAACTTTACGATATTTTCTTCAAATGCATCACCGGTGCAAATTTCCAATATCACAGACTAGTGAAAACAGTTTTTTTTTTTTTTCTCCCCAACCTCTCACCAGGATCAATTTCTTCACTGGGCAGAGGTTGTTCATAAATATCACTGATATGCTATGCAACAACAGAAACTGTTGGCTCCTTATACTGCTGGTTGTCGACAATATATGTGATTAACAAATTTACCCAAGTCGGCAACTGACTGTAAAAAAAATAAACAAATAAAGAAAGAAATAAACCTTTGAAACCTTTTCCAACATCATTGCTAATTCCATCATTTTTGGTAATTTCAGAAAACAGATCTTCCTTTCAATGAAAATCAAAACAAATAGGAATTAATACATGCATTTTTTTTTTTAAACTAAAAGGAAAAAGCATTCACTATCAACAAATATTAATTCAGATCTAATATATGATATCAGATATATAGGGGAGAGTGGCCCTAATTGGGACAATTCTAATTATTTGAAAAACGCACGCTACAAAAATGTAATTCTCTACCACTGATGGCATTAGTGGTCAACACTCTACAAACAAAGTATGGCGTCTTTCTGGTGTATTGTTTTCAGGTAAGTGAAAATTTTATGTTTTACCCCATAAAAGGTAAATTTTTGGAGCTCTAAACAATGTGCTATAATTAAATAGGGTTTCTAGAAACAGTAAAATGCCAATTATTATTTAAATCTGCAGCATTTTGTGTATTATTTGCAGAAATATAGTCACTCAATTCATAATGGATGCCATGTTGCATCGATTATATTGCATTAATGACACTGTGGGCTAATTGGGACAATATGTGGTGGCCCTAACTTGGGCATGTCCCAGTTAGGGCCACAAGGCACTTTACAAAATACACTCGTGCATGCAATAGGCAACGATTCATTCAGGTAAACATATTTCTGCAAATTTAAATAACAAGTTTCTGGTATTTTATTGTTTTTATTTAGGTCTAAACAGAAAAATTATATGTAAGGTTTTTTAATAGGTGGACATTATAAATAATCATGGGAAGAGATCGAAAACGTAAGACAGAAACACACGGTAGGACAAGAAAGAAAACGTACAGCGGGAAGGAAAAGGGCATCAAACAGAATTTTGACGGACACTCCTGTCAAACAACAATTAGAAAAAGAATTGATGGAACGCAGAAGCAGAAAGAAAAGACCCAAGAAAGCACGAAGGGCATTGCAACTGCCAAGGGCTAAATCCACTGCACAAAATCAAAACCATGACAATACAACCACAGACGAAGATGATGGCAGCCAAACCTCAGAACATGATTTAGAAAACTAAGACTTCACTGTTGGTGAATTCATTGTCATGAGGTTTGCTACGAAAAAAAACCTTTGTACATTACGTTGCGCAAGTAGAAGGAAACGAAGACGAAATTCCCGATGAAGTCAGTGAAATTCCTTCGAAGAGAAAAACCAACATCGCAGACATTTGTGTTCCCGAATGTTGATGATAAAGTGCCAGTTCCAAAATCGGACGTGATGATGAAGTTGCCACCGCTGACAATGTGTGGTGGAACAGCAAGAGTGGCTTCACATTTCACGTTTCCTGTTGATCTTTCAATTGTCCAAAATTTGAGATAAACCGATTCTTATGTGATAATATAAAAGCGCTTCTTAAGTGATAGCCGAATGTGTGATCAAACCAATATTCCTATGTGATAATATCAAAACTGTCGTGATTCAAAACCGAATAATTTATCTATTTCTTGTATGGGACCTACTTACATTTTGAAGTTTGTTACATGTATGTATGTGTAGGCTAAGCTATGTCTTAAACTGATAATAAAACTTGGTTTTCTTTTTAAATCTTTCAGCTAAAAGTATGCGTCCAAGTTAGGGCCATATATTGCACATTTTTAAAAAATCCTGGGACATTTTGCACATTTTTAAAAAATTCTTTTTATTTGTTCAAATAATGTACTTGGCGTTATGAATGTCATAACACTTTTTGTAGCCAAAATATGAATGAACAACATGGAATGCTTCAAACTGTTAAAAGTTTTATCATTAAACGGGAAAAATATTTTTTTCAAAACTTGTCCCAGTTAGGGCCACTATCACCTATTTGCTGGAATGGCACTTGCAGATTTTTTTCAATCTAGTAAATTTTTAAGTAATGATGAGAAATGAATGAAAAAAAAATGCCTCAGATTAACAGATGCAAAGATGGCAATACTGAAATTCTAAATATGTGTGACAAACAAAGAGTTAGGTGAGTTTCATGAAAAATGCTCGAGGGAGAATATTTTGTTGCAAAATAAAAAAATAAAAAAAAAAAGGCAAAGCCCCACACATTTTTATGCCACCATGGAAGAGATGAGAAAGCTGAAACTCAACACATTATAGCATCTAGTCCAGACTTGTTGCCATGTGATTTCCATTTTTTACTTGAAATGTTAGAAAGGAAATCAATATAAACCTGATGATGAAATTCAAACAGCAGTCAGGAGAAGGTGGTTATGGAAACAGAATGTGGAGTTTTTCACTAGAATTGTTCATCGTTAGCAGAAATATATTCCAATTATATAACCATTATTTTAAATTAAATTTTATATACAGAGTTTCCAAAAAAGAATGACAATATTTTGTGATTTTTATAACTTGTTATTGGATGGCACTAGGATGTTAATTTTTTTAACAAAAATTCTCACAAAATGTACAAGTTTCTATTTTAGTTTTGTTAATAAGTTTATATGAAACCATTTTTAACGCAACACACATCTTAGAAATGTTCTATTTCTATCCACATCAAACAAAGAAATGCTTGCCGCAATGCTGTATGGGTAATAATCAGTGATACCAACATAAATTTGATACTATCTGTTCATTGTAATTAAAAAAAAAAAAAATTTCTAATCAAATCAAATAAAAAGTTATAAAATTACAAAATGCTGTCATTTAACATAGCTTCAAATGTTGTGGCAGTAGGAAAGTTAGTTTGGGTGTCTGGGGCTAGGTAGATCACAAAACCTATGCTATTACTGTTCACATTTTTAGCCACGTGCTTACATATTATCAAGTTATTTACACTTCCAATGAAAATTGTAAAATTAAAAATGTTTCTTTAATTAGGATTAACAATTTTTTTTTTTTTTTTTTTGTATACATGCTTATACATAATTTCTATAGAATTTTAAGATTGCATTGTATGCTACATTTGTTCAACTTACCCTTTCAGATCAGAACTCATTCATATAACGTTACTAAAGCTTTGGATTCAGACAATGTTACATGAAAATGCTCAGTATATTATTATTTGGATTTTTAGCACATAAAATTATTCTAAATGCACACTATAAACGTAACTGAAAAGCATGACAATTTTTTTTTTTCCAGACAATTTTAACAGCCCACAGATCAAATAAAACGGTAATGGGCACAGATAATTTAATCCTTCAGAATTAACCTCTTCATGACCGCAATGCCTAAATTTGAAGGATTTTGAAGGATATCTCCCAGGACCAGAGTTTATGTACTATCTGGCAAACCAATGACGAATGTGCGTTCGTCATGTACAATTTTGTAAGAATATTTCTGTTTCAGAATCAATTTTTATTTCAAAATCAGGATCTTCGGCATCCAAAACTTGCATCAACATAATCATAATCATCCATTTCTTACAAAAAAAAGAGCAAAAGCATTGTTGCTTACTATCCAAATACAACGTACAATGGTGTTGAAATTAGCAATCAAAGAATAAACGCAATGGTTCCATCTATCGACAAGAAAATGAACCCATAAAAGAATAAACTGTTCCAAATGATTTTACTCTTTCATTCCTGAAAAACCACGTTTTCATTTCATTAATGGAATTAATAAGTGAAAATGACAAACGCATGTTCGTCATGGTATTGAACAGAGGGTCTAGCTAAACGAACACATGTTCGTCACTGGTCTTGAAGAGGTTAATAGTCATTTTTAAAAATTTAACTAAAAAAGAATTAAAATGAATATAGGCAAATCTTAATTATATTTACCGTATTTACCCAAATATAAGCAGACCTTTTTTCCAAAAAAAAAAAAAAATACTCTAAAACGTTTGAAAATATAAATCTGCTTAAATTCGGGATCGGCTTATATTTGAGTAAATACGGTACTTGAAGAAGAGGCATTTTTTAGCACACTATTCACTCAGTAAAATTGAAATGTTTTTCTTTTTTAAACTGAAAAAGTAATGTAAGATTAAACTATTTATAGTTACATCATCATCGATATCATCAAATAAACGTCCACCACCAGAGAAAAGGCCTTTGGTTTTAGAAAATGCAATATCTTCATCATCTTCATAGCTATTAACTATAACAAAAATAAAAAATAACAATTGAATTTTCAATACTATATTATTACAAACATGAATATAATTAAAACAAGTTCAAACAAGTTGTTTCCTAATGGAAAATAAATTATGCTAATTATCCAGGAATAAATTTTACTGTCTGCACAGATTCTGCAAACTTAATGATGATTCATCCTACAAATTTTATAAATAATGTAGGCTCTTTAGAAGGTATAGGTAGAGTTTATCTTAGGGAACAACATCCTGCCAGCCCCTTCAAGCTGTTCTTCCTGCCCAAGTTGCCTTATCACTTTGAAACCGTGCCCTTCCTACTCCTTCTTAAATTCTAAGACCACCTTACCATTTTTCAAATGATGTAGGCACTTGCTTAGAGCTATATTGGATAGCACTTCTTTTAGAATATCTTTTATTGAATTGTGTATGATAAAGGGATGACAGCATTGGTGGCAACAGCGTAATTTCTTTGACAGACCTTCTTCCATCAGACTCATATAGCAGAGAGAATATTCTAAAAGTGAGGAGTCCATCATTAAGATTAGTTACTTTAACTCTTCAAGCATTGTTTGAAGATATCGTGAATCTTTACTTTTCTAACAACGAGGAGTGACTGAGAATTGTGCAACTAAAATAAACAACCCCCATTTCCCCAACCAACGACAAGCCTTCACTGAAGACTGCTCTTCTGTTGTCATCTCTACCAGTGCAGACAACCAGTCACAGGCTTTTGAATTATTTCAAATTATAGTTAAGATACAAATTTATTACAGCAAAGCAATTGGCACTGAAAAAGAGGCCACGTTAGAGAACTTGCAGGAATTCTAGTGACAAAGATCGATAGGAGAGAGCACCACAGTACATTCTTCTTGCATGACTGCTTCCACTTAATCTAATCAAGGAAAAGTTGCTATTTCTAATACAATACAAATATTATAACCCTCATAAAGCTAAACCGAAAAATGAGGAGCCAGAAACTGTGGATGGACATCAAACAACAGAAGACAGAGAAACCACTAATCCACATAACGAATTTATTCTGATGAATACGTATTTCGGCAGCCAAGCTGCCTTCTTCAGCATCCAAGGGAAGCTATGATCAGAGAGACAAGCTGTTCTGATGGTAAGTGAGAACATTACAGGACTTAGATAGGCACTAAGGGCCAATCAAATTAATTATACATAAGACAAAAAACAAAAATAGACTGCATTTACACAAGATAATTAAATATGTAATTAGACATTAATCTTGTGTAAATGCAGTCTATTTTTGTTTTTTGTCTTATGTATAAT
>JAHWFO010006418.1:4385663-4407252 GCA_023313115.1 Rhysida immarginata | reverse complement strand
ATCTTGTGTAAATGCAGTCTATTTTTGTTTTTTGTCTTATGTATAATTAATTTGATTGGCCCTTAGTGCCTATCTAAGTCCTGTAATGTTCTTACTTACCATCAGAACAGCTTGTCTCTCTGATCATAGCTTTTCTTGGATGCTGAAGAAGGCAGCTTGGCTGCTGAAATACGTATTCATCAGAAAAAATTCGTTATGTGGATTAGTGGTTTCTCTGTCTTCTGTTGCCTCATAAAGCTGTTGCACTCATCAAAAATTAGTGTTTTCATTAAAACTTCCAGTCCTCAATAGAGTGAAGGTATAATCTTAACCTGCTGATATTTATAATCAATTAGCTAAACTTTGCACAGGTTGGGCATTCTCTTGCTGAGAAATGGCATTTGATATTTAAAATTAAATTTTTGAAAAGCTGTCAACAATGCTTAAATATTCAGTAAAAGAAATATAACTTCTATAAAATAAATTAATTTTATTACCAAAGAATTCATCTTGATCTTCTTTCTTCACTTTGGGAATATTTTTTTCATCTAAAAATTGGAGAGAAAATCTAAAAATTAATAAGGATTACATCGAGGAATATTTATTTAATAAGAAACAATAAACAAGTAAGTTAATCAAATACTGTATAATGTTTTAAGTTGTGGCTTTAAACTACGCTGTTTACCAAAAAAGTAAATGGGCACCCCCTGGCACTACTGTGACTTAAATCAGCAGTGATAATGACTCATGCAGCGATCATGTGACTTAAATCAGTTGCAGTATGCAATATACCATTTTAAAAGATATGCCGCATTTTGCAGAGATGTTGTGAATTCAATACGGGTATAATTGTGGAATGTCCAGGAGAGAAATTGCTTTTAAGTTAAACAGGCTGAAACAACTGCAGTACTCATCCTGTGTTAAGTGGAAGGTGGAGGGTCATTGCAGGAATGCTGAACATTCTGAGCAACCAAAAATTATGATCAAAGAATTTTGAAATGTGAAATTGTGAAAAACCAGACACAGACAATGACCATCATCAGACAGAAGTTTCAGGCAGCAATAGGAGTGGGGGGGGGGTCCATTTCCATTGGAACATTGCGAACAGAGGCCCATCATCTTGGATATTCAGGTAGAGCAGCCATGTATAAACTTGTTTCACAAAGACCAATAAGTTTCAAAGACTCAAGTGGTGTCTAGGCCATTGCAACTGACACTACAGCAGTGGAAATCAATTCTGTGGAGTAACGAGTTAAGGTTCACACTGTTTCAATCCAATGGACATGTATGGGTCACAACTGCCCAGGGAACATTTTCTGCTGGACTGCATGGTGCTACCTATGTGTAAATCAATTTCTGTTGAAAGCCACAAGTGAATATCGCCATTAGCTAACCTTTTGAACTGGATCTGCTTGCAAACTGCAGTCACGTGATCTTTCTCAACATGTATCACCATGCATTCATTTGAAAATCAAAAGTGTTTTATTCGCTGACATCACATTTGAAATAGCAGCTCGACCAATCACAGCCATTTTAAGCGGAGAACTATTGTTTTTAAATTGTGTAAATGTAGTTCAATTGATTATTAGACTTAAGTGTTCTAAATTACGGAAAAAACCCTTATCCAGAATTCTCCAGGTCCCGAGCATTCCAGATAAAAAAAATCATATACCTGTACCACAATTCAAATATGTTATAAAACCAACCTTTCTTATTTACAGGTTGTTCTTGAACAGGTGATGAAATGCCTAATTTTGCAGCAAGTTCTGAAGCAAAAGAATCACTCGCTTTTGTAAGAGGCTAGAAGAGAGAAAAAATAAATTACATTTTTACAGCATAAAATCCCAAAGTACCAAAAATAAAAATAAATAAATAAATAAAAAAATTTCTTATCAAAACAAGTCAGACATAGCTAGAAACTTTTATAAAAAATAACAGAAGATTTTTAAGAGATTCCAACTTGTTACTGTACTAAGAAAAATTATTTATTTTTCAAGCCTCAAAAAACAAATCAATATTCATGAAAAGATGAAATAAATGCAGGATCCATGTAGCAGGAATATATACAGTCGTCCCTCCACAAGTCGGTAACCTCAATTCCAAGACCTTGCTGTCTTGTGAATTTTCTTGACTTGCGGAATTCCAAGATAGCGGTTTTAAAAGATATTTTTCTATAATCTGCCATGTGCTAAGCATTTCCAACAATAAAACACTTGGAACATACTTCAATTACAGATAGTATTCACATCTATTTCATTGCAGAGTTACGTTCACTGCTAATAAAAAAAAAAAAAAAAAAAAAGGTTGCATCCATAGAAACCTATGGGGTGGTATAGATCATTTTGTTAAGATCCACAAGCCAAAGGGCCATACCCAGAACTTTATTTCGAAGGGAATTGGCCCTATTCTTCTAGCAGGGGAGGGGGGGGGTCCCCCCAAGCACAAGCAACAGAATTAGTTGGCAAGGTGGTCAATTTTAATGATTAAATAAATTAATATTTTAACAAATTAAGACAACCTTAATCACAAGTCAGCTTTTTAATTTTTTAAGTGAAAATGTAACAGTTTACGAGGGGGGGTGGGGTAGACATGCCTCTATAATTAGTCACCATTTCGAATGTTGTGGAAAATAACCAGTTCAAAGAAAAAAAGTCAGTTTATCTTAGTTCTCATATTATGTTCCATAATTAACTTTCGTATCCCCCCAAAAAGACTGTATGCATTAGGGGAACTATAAAATTGGTTAATTTTGAATATTTTAATCATGGAATTGTCACCAATTTTTGCTGACAAAGATCCCGACCAGAAATCATTGTCCGCCATCTTTGCTTTCAGGGAAAAACTGCAGACTTTTGGAATTTCCCGATTTGTGAAATGCAGACTTGTAGAGGAACGACTAAATTATAATGCCTTACATGTTTTGATAGGTTTTTATGTAATGCAATTAGAGATGATTTTGAAAATAATAATGAAGGTAAAAGTAATACAGCAGAGTCCTCTTATAAGAGCTGCATCGGGAACAGAGGAAATGACACGTGGTCTCGTGTTTTCACGAAGAAGTAAACTTCACCTCTGTTGCCCAATCTAGGCCACTTAACTCATTATTTTTGAAGCACAGCATCCTTCTGGGTGCAATATTCTCTGCATTAATAGGGTAGCTTCACTGCATTTCAAGAATGAATAGTGAATAATGTCAGCAGCACACCACTAAAAAGTCAGCATTATCAATAGTAATAGAAGGGAAAGTACGCCAGCTCCCGAGTTGCACTGTTCACTCGTATGAGGGTGCTTCAATCGAAATAGATCGTAAATCAGGTTGAATTTCAATGTTGTTGCATGGTTTTTGGCTATATATGAAAAAAAATTTTTATCCGAGCCCATTTGAAGTTTGTATGCCTAGTATTGTGATAACGGTGTTCATAAACCTTTCAAGGAAGGAAGGAACATGTCTATACTAATACCGTAATTTTTGGGAGTAACGCCGTGGCGTTTCTGTTATTAAAAGTTAAAAATTCGGCGTGTGCGGCATATCAGCCACCGCGGCGCTACTACCGGAGATTTTACAAAAAAAAAAAAAAAAAATAGATAGATTCTACACATGATTAAAAATTCACTCCGATAACGATCGAGCGTGATCGTTCATCGACAGCGGGTGATTCACTCGATAATAAAGCACTATAATCATCGACGAATTTATAGCATCGATGGATTTTATCGACGATTTCACCTAAAGACTTTGGAAACATCGATGGATTTGCCCATCGATGTTTTCCAACATCGATGTTTTCCGCAAATCGCGCAGTGTAATCAGTCATCAACAGGAAATAAATTATTTCAAATAATCCACGCTTTTAGTGTGGCTTTTTGCCCAGAGAGGCCATTTGGCTAATGATCAACTGGTCTAATTTTCGCGTTCGTCAATAGAGGGCAACCAATCAGAATAATCGACGCCCGCTAGTATGACACCTGTTGCGATATATAAGGGGTTGCTTTTGGTTTCATGGCAACCAGTATTTGGTTTCAATTTCGACGAACATAATCTCCCAGTATTTCTCTCTCCAACGACTTTTGACTTTCGACCGTTTATCTTTATTTCATTCCGATTCGGAAACATCGGATTTTGAAGGATTCGACTAATAAAATATATCTTATAAATATTGAATTTTGGTTTGTTTATTGAATTTCTTATAAAACGCGATTATACAAAACGGACCGTGGGTGATGGGGGGGGGGGGGGCGTTACGGCCGCCGCGGCGCTACTCCCGGAGATTTAACATTTTTGTTAAATTTTGGCGTGTGCGGCGTATCAGCCGCCGCGGCGTTACTCCCGAAAATTACGGTAAGTTAAAAAACTTTTTGGAGTGCATTTAACCTTAATCTATAATGCTTTTAACAAATTTTATAATTTATATTAACAAGAATCTACCTTCATCTGTTCTTGATATTAAGTTATACAATTTTAACATAAATTTAATATAAATCTTAAATAAAGTTATTTAACTTTTAACGTTGGACATTAAAAAAAAAAAAAAAAGGCAAATTGAAAATCAAAAATTATTGTTCTTCAAATATCGTTGCCAATGCTTGAACTTAAATACAAATTCGTTATGTTTTCATATATTTCATTACTAACCTCATTTAAGGGGTCATTCAAAAAATACGTTCGCTTGACGTAGAGGGGAGGGTGGGAATTTCGAAACTGTGACAAAATGAACGGATAAATGGTGGGGAGGGGTATCAAGAGGTTCGCCTAAATTTTTTAAAAATTCGCATCAGTCTATGCAAAAGTGGTCACGGGTCCTATTTATGTGAAAAGATTTCCTCTTTTAAGGGAGGGGTGCATTCTAATAAATTATGTACGTTCATTTGGGGGAGGGGTTTTTGTTAATGTTTCAATGTTACAAAGGTTGGTTGGTTTGGTTTGTTTGGTATTAACGTCCTTTTTCAACTGTCATGGTCATTTCAGGACGGCGTTATAGGGGCCGCAAATTTTGCCTCGCAAGGGTTCTTTAACGTGCAGCCGGCAAACGACTACACGGGACCAACGGCTTTACTTCCCTTCTGAATGAAGTGCGTGATCTCAGGATTTTCCCCCTGAAAAAATCCTCGTCGTCCTCGGCCGGGGTCGAACCCGCGTCCTCGGGCATCAGAGGCGATCAAGCAACCCCTGAGCCACCGAGGCCGATATTGTTACAAAGGGAAAGAGTTTAAATTTTGTCATTTTAGCGAACATATTTTGTGAATGATCTCTAAGTTGCTAATTCTTGTATTCCCATTATTTTTTCCAAATAGACTCTGATAAAATATATGTATCAATGAAAGTTTGATGAGAAAGCTATTGTAATTTTTATATACGTAAAATAAAATAAGCTTCTTATAGCACAGAATCAAGAAATTACAAATAATTCAGAGCATTTCTTGCAAGTTATAAATTTTTCAGACTTACTTAGAATATAACCACACAGTTAATAAACAATGTTTCTATTGATGAAATCAGTATCAAAACAGCGAGGCATTGTTTTTATTAAAAACAACTTTCTTGGACAACTGGACATTTTGGACAACTTTAGATTGAAGACATGTATCCCACGTTCACCTATGACGTTATATTCGGAATCAGGCAAATTAAATAGGAATTATTGGAATTTTAAATCGCACATTTCCAGCATTAGTGATTATCAGTTAGAGCTTTCGCACGAGCGGCTTTGATCACAGCACCGCAGCTTCAGCAAAAATCTGCCTGACAACATGGGCGGCACTTAACCGAGCTGAGGTCTTACTGGGGGCTATTACTTCTCAAAAAAAGTTTCTAAATCCTAAACTGGAAGCATAGTTACGTTGTCTGTTTCTTCTATAATAGAACTGGCGTGCTTTTATTAAATAATAACCACTAATTGTGACCAAAATCAATGAAATGTGCGACCATGCCGAAACAGGAGGGAGTGTGGCCAGCTCAGGAGCTGTTGTACTTTCCCTTCTATTACTATGCCATTATTCAGCACGTATTTTGGATCCACATCAGTATCTAGCCATTGCGCTTATCTCTAACATTCACTATCAAAATATTAGCACCATGAATGCTAAAATTACTTTATCCCGGAATTCAACATTTCATGCGCAACAATCTGATACATGGCAATGTAATGCAAAATATTAATTCTTATAAAAAGCTTTACAATTTTTTAAAATTAACAATCCTTAATGATAAAAGATTGTGAAAGCAAATCATATTCATCCAGTCTTCTCTTTTATCCGTTATTTTTTCAGTCATTAGAATGAGAAATCTAATGATTAAGCTTACCTGCTTTTGATTAGGAAAAAGTGTTTCTTTGTGTTCGCCTTCTGAATCATTATAATCACTAGATGAGTCAGCTATGAAAAAGTCATCTGTATCACTTGTATGGGTTTCCTAGTTGGTATTAAAAAATAATAATTTTCATATATGTAATAAGTAAGTATAACAATTTTACTAAAAGAAACTGAAGCACTGAGAATATCACAAAGACTTGGAAGCAGCAAGAATAGAAAATAATGAAAATGAAATAATGGACCAAAATTAAAAAATTTCAATGGATCTATGGTACATATTTAGATCTAAGAATGGTATTCTGAAAAAAAAAACTAGATTTGATTTTTTTTTTTTTGTGAAAAGCTGACCTTTAAAATTTCAGATGACCACAACAAAATTGCCAATAATGGAACAATTAGAAATTTATAAAGAACAATCAGATGAGAAATTAATAAATGTAAACTGGAGATAATGCTCCAAGCATAAGGTAATGATATTTGAAAAAACAGAAGGAAAAATTCCACAACCTGGATTTGAACCAGGAACCAAATGGTCGAGGCAACGTGCGTGATTCCTGGTTCGAATCCAGGTCGTGAATTTTTCCTTCCTTTTTTTCAAATAATATCATTGTAATATTACTCCTCTATTATAATATTCGAGAAGTAAGCCCTTTACAAAAATGCCACTGAGTGAACATTATTTAGCATAATGGCTTGGCCAACTGTGCATCAGCGATACATCAAGGAATCTGACAACATCCCAACTTTAGAGTAAAAATTTAAATTTGGCAGGAAGGGGGATATCATTTTTTCTATTTGTGTAATGCTTGATATTCAAAATTTAAAGTCTTTAAATAGGAATAAGGGATAAAAAAAGTCACAATATTTTTAGTACTTACTAAATTTTCATTCTCTAAGGAATCTTTAGGATAGAAAGGCTTGGATACTTCATTGTATTCAGGTTCTAATTCATTATCAATTTCATGTTTCTGTAGAAGATAATTAAGAAAATAACCAAGTTAAATGGGGTAAAAGGATTTTCACTTCTAGAAGTTAATAATTTAAAATTATCTTTATTTTGTAATTATCTTTTAAAAGTTTCCTTAAGTGACATATTTGATTTATATCAAACAAAAATCACTGCTTTTCAATGATATGGTATAAATATGGTATCTGGTGAACAAATCTGCTCATGAACTAATGAAACTGGTTGCTTCAGAAGTAACAGCTATTAGCTAAGAGTAATTTCCAGATAAAACAGCCTGCCCAAAAGCAAATGAATTTGGCCAGTACGTGCAACGCCTGATACAATAGTTAAAATCTGATGGGATGATAAACTGGTTCAAATTTAACTCACTACTGATTTTATTCTCAGCATCAATCAATAGTCTGACATCACAAGAGTCGTCATTCTTTCCACACTGACATTCATTTTTGTGGTTAGCAGCTGGCAAGAAAGATGATCTGATACCAGATAAAGAAGGTCACTCATGCATAAAAAGTAAGCAACAGCACAAACAAGAGTTTTTCTTATACAGCAATAGTACAGTTCCCCAATGCAAGATGTTAAGACATGCAAAAACTTAGCATGAACAGCATTAAAAGTTAACAATGTAATTATTTCCGATGATGTGTGTAAATGTAAGTTGGGGAAATATTTGGGAAACTGCTGGTAGAAAATTTTCAAAATAAAATTGGAGTTTATAAAGTTACTATTGCAATATGGCTATATATTTCATTTGGTTAAGCAATCTTTGCGAAGAGAACCATATGGTTGGTACATTTTGCTACTGTATCAGATTGGCACTCAAATGTCTGTTTCAAGACTGTTCATTACCCAATATGACTAAAACCTGTTTTTATGCTTTTGATAATTTCTCATTTGCTTTAGATAAGGATTAAAACCGGAAAAGTCAAAAGAATGCTAAAAGCCTATTGAAATGATCCAGTTTTACTAAAAGAGGATATACAGCTCCTCCATGGCATAAGAATTCAAGAGGATGCTTTGTGTTTTCTTATTAAACTTAAATATATTTGTATTTTTTTCCTGTCACTTAACATATTTCTTATTATAAAAACAAATTGTAGAAATATTAATTAGTGAATTAAAGAATTCAAAAATTGTAGAAATATTCTTAAATTAATTATAATTTTTACCAGTGGCGATTCAGAGGATTTATCAGGTAAGGCTTGTTCTTCCAAAACAGTTACATCATTTTGTTCACTCTTTTCTGAAAGTTAAAGTGTTAAACAATTTAGCAAAATATAAATACATGTACAACATTTTTATGTCAACTCACTTATATTTTCTAACTTTCTTGATGATGTCAACTCACCATCTTCGCTGAAATCATCCAGCAAACCTACTCTATCATTCAGCATAAATTTCTCTGATCCAATAATGAAAGGTAGTGGCCGAGATAAGTAGATATCCTAAAATAATAATAAAGAGAAAATTATTTCAAAATAATTTTCATATTCATCTAAGTGATGGAGAGAATGGAAAATAGATAAGTCTAATATTTAATGTTTAATTAGTTTCCATTAGTTTAATTAGAAATCATGTAGTGTTCGTAGAATGCTTCTTTGACTGCAGCCTGCACCTTCACTGACTGAGTAGGAACTGCAATGAGGATTGTTGGCTACTGATGCTAGAACAACAGTTCCTGCAAGTCCATCTGTTGCCGTTGGTTGTCTTCCTGTTCTTGGTCGGTTTTCAAGAGTTCCAGTTTCAAAGGATCGTTGCAATATGCGATAATGCACTGAGGTTGAAGGATGGGGTCTCTCTGGATAACGCTCTGCATAGGCTCTAGAAAATGCACTGTAATTTCTTCCGAAATTGCCAAAAATGAGAATCGTGTCTACTTTTTCCTGCCTACTGTACTCAGCCATTCTTAAATTTAGCTTTTGGTGACCAAACCTTAAGCTAAAGTATTGGACTAAATTATTCTAATAGACGTTATTCAAAACTGTTCTCGTGAGCATGAGGCATTTCAGGATCGATAGTAATCGCCGAGGCAATCGCAGTGGTAAACAAAGTGACTTCACAAATTTGTTTGCTGTTAATCTGAAAAGTTGATAATTTAGAATGAATTTTATCTTGTATTTGTTGCAGGGTCATAACGCATATGTTTGAACTACCTTGAAAGCCCGATTGATACTATCAATTCCTAATGCATTGTGTGAGACCACCACTGAACATGTGCACTGGTATGGCTTATTTGCAATATCCTCCTATTCATTTGCATTATTTTGCATTTGTTGTTAAAAACAAAAACTGATAACTCTCCTCCCACAATTTTATTTAATGATTTAGTCCATTTTCCTAAAACTTTCTGAAAGCTTGGATCCAATAAATCGTGGTTGCAAGATGAAATTGGATTATTGCTCTGCAGAAGATTTCAGAGTACATATTATTAACACAAATTTAACAAGAAAATTAGTGGTGAGAACACTAAGGCACAAGGTTTACTGCTATTGAGAGTATCAAATCCCATTGCAGGAATGGACGCTTACATTTGTGTTTTTTCTTTACAATCTTGTGGAATGCAATGGAAACATCATCACACTAATTCTTACTAGTTCACGAGTAATGAAATTAACTGATAGCAAACCTCTGAATCAGAGAGAACACACTACTATAATCAAGTAAATATTATATATAGAACTTTTTATTTTTTTAATAACTTAAAAGGTAATTTTGAAATTAAGACTTTTGGTTGCTATCAGATAAAACTCGAAAATATTTATGAAAACTCTGTATGGTCTTGATTGTAAGTACAAATGATCATACATTGAAATGTATATATTAAATTAATTATTGTACAAGGTGGTGCCGAGATGACTGACATGTTTCAAATGGTTATAAAAAAATGTCACACAAAACAAATAAACAATAACACCATTTGATATTGGCAAATACTGGGCACGGGCAAACAGTGACATTCAGTAGGTCATGGTTATCTCGCATGATCAGAGTCACATACTTAGAAGTTTATTTTGCAGAAAAACCATACCAACGTTGTATTCAGTTCTGATGCTCCCATATTGTACCAGGGAAAACAACTGTGCGTGATCTTGTATACCGGTTTTACGAGACAGGCTATCTCTATGCTAAGCCAAAAAGTGCCCAACAGGCTGTAGTGATGACTACATTTCTGGAGAAAATCAAGCTTCCCTCCAGTGCTCTCTGCAGAAGTCTCGAGAGTTAGGGGGCTCGTACTCAGCCTGCCAGAAGGCTACTAAACATCTAAAGCTACGGCCATACAGAATTCAAGTAGTGCAACAGCTCCGTTCTTTGAATTTTCAGAAAAATGCACTGCTTATTGCTAAGTTTTAAGATTTCAAGCGCAACAGTTTTATTGCATGAAGTTGGACTCTGTTTTTGCGTGAGAACCATAACTGACATAACATCACCGCTCGCCTGTGTCCACGCAAGCATCTTGTCATGTGGTGCTCTCACATTGTGTAGATTGTTCCAGAGATCACACACAACTACCACAAGCAGCAATATTCAAAAATCTTTAATGGTTTTGTGTAAGTCTTAAACTTGGTGCTCGGGGACTTTCGAATCATGGAAACATATGTAACATGTGAAAGGGTTTGGTAGTCTGTAGACTTGTATAGATATGACCTTACACTCTTGCTGTATTTAACCCCTAATTATGTCAAAAGCAACAGAAACTATCTTGTAAAACATGGATTCAAACATAATTCATGACTCTAAAAGTTTTAGGGTTTTAAAGGAAAAATCACGAAATTTGCCATTTTAAAAAGGGTTATTCAAAAAAAAGAAATGAAACAATTTCCAATTCCTATTTCTCAGTCGTCAAGCAACTCCACAGAGTAAGTTGTATACCATTGCAAAGAGCAGGTTTCTAAGTTTTGAATATTAGCCAGCAGAATCCTCTATCTCATTCCCCTGCCTTGCCTCCTTAGTTTTCAGCAGAGAACTGTCCTCAGTTGCAAGCAGTGTTACCAACTTAGTAGATTTTACACCAAAATTCTTCCCATGGGGATTTGTCAAAGACTTGGATGACTTAAACATTGAATAAGAGTGATCAACTAAACATTGAATGAGAGTGATCAACTCAGTAGACTGTTATATGCTGCAATGTGTTTGGGAAGAATTCTCATACAGCCTAAATGTGGCACGTACATGGGGTGGCCCCATCGACCACTTGTAAGATAGAAAATTGAAAACTAACGTAGCGACATAAATATAAGCTAAGTAGTCTATCTACGAGGGCTTCACAACAACAGATAGGAAATAAAACTTTAATGTCAGTACCATACATGTGACTTGGTTGGAATTGTGTAGTCCTTTTTCTTAATAAAATATAGTTTCATGAAATCAGTTCATTCTTTTTTGAATAACCCTGTATAATAACAGATTGGTATTTACGATGAAGAGTGTGCAAAGAATTATATACCTTTGGCTCTAAAACAGGCAACTGAAAAGTTGACGAGCCGTCTTCTTTTTCACCTTCGGACTCGATAGTCTCATGTTTTTCAAAGTGTTCATCGATGACTTTTAAACCTAGCTGTAAAGCTGTTGTGATACGAGGAAGAACTTCAAGTTCCTTTTGTTCTTTACTCTTCTCCTGCATTCAACAAAAAATTAAATTGCAAGGATCAGAATTTTTAAAATATTTTATAATGTTAAAAAATAAAATTAAAATTGAAATACAAAATTAAAAACATTCGTGTAAAAATGTGGATGTAATCATTTTCACGTTTATTTGGATTCACTTTTGCCGTGCCAAATAATAATTTTATTACGGATATTGCCAAACTTGTGCTTAGGCTTAAAACAAAGGTTTCTAATGGCCATTCTTCTAATAACAATGGGCAACAATGAAATTGTGTCTTAGGTGAAAGTACCCAATCTTGAATGAATTTAACGTGCTGAACACAAAGAAAGCTGATTGGCTCTCGTTGCAGAGATACTGGTGTATTGTCCATTGTATAGGTGATCTTGGAGAGGGTTCACTACAGCAACTATGGCTGGCAGATCTGTACTGACCTGAAGGTAGTGTCTCTGTTGATATATTTGCAGAAGGGATATACACAGTAGTGCTGTTTTCTTTGTCTATGGGACAGCAGAGCAATCTATTTGAACTACATAAAGAAAGACTGGCCTCAGAGAGCATCTTTTAAACCTGGAGAAAAGAATGTACAGCACCCACCACTGGCAGAACCATGCCAAATCATTCCTCCTTTACACATCAAGCTCGGGCTTGTAAAAACTTGTAAACTCCATGGATAAGAATGGACCAGCATTCAAGTACACATTATATGTAATATGTTTATGAGCTTTTTCTTAGTCATATTCATATTCAGCATGTTGAATTCATTAAGAAATAGCTATTTTCACCTCAGATGCATGAACTTTTTGAAATTTTGTTCCCCAGTGGAATTTATCAGAAAGAGGGGTGACCATATTTTTTCCAAATCTGCAATTGCAATTATAAGAAGACCCCTCTATTTTGACACCTCAATTTCACAAAAAAAATCTTATATCATATTGCCCTGAATATATTTCTTTTTGTTCTCTTTTTTTAAAATTAAACAATATTAATAAATTCATGTTATTTTTCAGCAAGAAAAAAAAAGGTATCCTAAACTGGTTGTATAAATAATAAATTGGATTTAACAGTTTTTTCACAATTGAATTTATTTTAAAGAATAAACTGGTTTTTGATTTTTTTTTTTTTGTATTCGTTTAAACTTTTCATTGTGGGTAAAAAATACAAATGAACTTTTGACTCAACCTGGTAGTGCACTTTAACATTTATTTTTTAAAAGTTTGATATTGATCCGGATAACACTCATACTGGGATAGCTTTCATTAAAAACTATATATCGATTGAATATTTCGAGAATATTTTTTATTAAAAATGATATCTACAAGGACACTTATGAGGCTCATTAGGGGTGTTTCCATAAAGTCTGCCCAGTCGCACCCATTTGAGAGCAGGAGCAAGAATTTTGTCTAAAAAGTAAAGGTCGTGGTCATTCAATGTGTCCATAAAGTGACTGGTCGCACACAGTGTGAGCAATCAGGCATGCAAAACACGACCATACTCTGCTGCCGGTCGAGTGTATTCAAAATGACAGGAGAGAGAGTTTAAGTGTTTGTTTGTGCAATCTGTGATAAGTATTTTTGGAAAGGAAAAAAGGAAGAAGAGCGTACTAGGCAACATGAAGAAGATGCTAAAGGTTTTGAAGAAAGTCAAACGAATGAAGAAAACAAATTAAGCAAGTAGCAAATCGTGAACAAAAGTTGGGTTAAATGTTTTACATACATTCTAACCACACAAACTGCTTGTCTACAAAGTGTCGATTCGTGCCAACAACAGTGCATCATCAGGCAGGAACAAGTTGAACAGTAACCATGTGATCTGTTCATGGCTGGGCGGACTTTATGCAAACACCATAAGTGTCCTATAAGCATAGCTCGAGTCCCTTTTCAAAGATAGTTAAGTCCTTCTTTTCCCCCATGATTCATCCAACTTCTTAAATGGATAATAAATACATACTCAAATCACAAAACCTCAAAATAATTTGCATAAAAGGGATTAAAACAAATTTACATACAGTTGAACTTTGAAACAACGGACTAATCGGGAGGAGAGGTTATCTGTTGATGTGAATTGTTCTTTGTTTCAAGGTATTGTTTTTCGTGATATATAAACCATAGTAAGGTCGAACCTTGTTATTATAGAACCACTTAATATAGAATCCCTTGGTCCCGACCACTTGAAACCTATTTCTATGTAAATCTAACCGTTTAATGTATAATGTTTTTCTCTCAAATCCCAGATAATATATAATTTTTGTCTCTGAAATTAAGAAATGCATTCCAAAATGAATTATTTGACATGTTTATTGAAAGAAATAGGGGGGGGGGGAATTCTCGCTAGTCATACGGTTATCTAAGCACATGTCATGCAATAATTCCATTAAGTCTGGCTAGTTGCATTAAGCACAAACATCGAAGCACATGTTATTGGATGATTGCGAATTCTGATTGGTTCTTGTGCATTTCGCAGTCGCTTCTATAGTTCATCCAGGGAGAGTTGGAGTGGGCGGGCCAATCAGAGAAAGGTTTGATCATGCGACTGATCATTCCTGGTTTACAGGTGTTAATTGTGAAGCGTTTTCTAACATTATTTTACTTTTTAGTGAAACTACGTTATACTGCAATTTAAATTTAAAAAAAAATAAGAATACACTTAAAGAAAACTTATTTTGTCATGTAACGTAAATTATATATGTTTAACTAATTTTATTTTTTTATTTTTATTTTGTTTATGTCATGCATTTTATTTTTATTTTTTATTTTATTTAAAATTGCAAGCAATTGAAGCAATTAAACTGAAGTCAATATATCATTAATTTTTTTATTCTTTAATAAATAACTTTCACTTCTTTTGCTATTTCTTTTAATGAATTAGAATTAAAAATGAATTGCAATTAAATATTTATTTACTACAAATATTTTAATAAAAACTTAAAAACAAAGGTTCTGGCCTCTTTCATTTATTTGCTGGCCATTAAAATGGCCTTTTAATGAATTAGTCTTGAAAAAAACCGTTTATTAAAAAAATCCTAACTAGGGAGATTGCAGGAGAACGTTAATGTCATCCCACTCTTCATCGCTGCTGCTACCCTCGCCGTTCACGTGGATTATTAGCCGCTCCACTTGCTCCTCGATTAAACAATCGGTTTCCCAATATTTTTGTTCTATCCAAATAACGTGTTCAGCTGCCTTTTTTCCAATTTTCAAGAGTGATTCCTTCAATCGCCGTTTTCGTTAACTGTTCAACATCTGTGAGCTTGAACGTGGTGGTGTTTTTTTTTCTCACAAACTCTTTCACTTGTGCCCAGATTAATTCAATGGGGTTAAAATCGCAATGATTGGGTGGTAGTCTGTTCACTAAATGTCCGGCATCTGTAATCAACTCGTCTATAACGTAGCGCTTTTCTGATTTATTTAGCTTTATCATATCATATAGTTTACCTATACCAGACGGAATAAAGCGCCCACGATATACTTTGCCACTGTCCTCCCCGTCGTAATGCCACTGGCATTCTCGGCCATGATGCGCATTTACCCACGTTTCATCTAAGTACACAAATGTATGCGATGGATCCCTACGTAGCACTTGGATCTGTCGTAAATATCAGTATCGTTGAGCTACTACATCTGTACGTTCAATTTAACATTTTCAATTGTCGATTTTTCCGTATTTCATACGCAGTTTTTCATGCATGATGACGGTGAAGGAAGATCTTGACCCACGGTATCGTCCTCTTTAAACTTCGTGAAAACATTTGTAATTGTAGGATAATTTCCTTCTCGGTGTATTTTAGCAACACATGCCCGTGCAACAGAGTTCAAATTCATCCAAGTTTTTAGCTTGTGACTCTCTTACCCTCTTCTTCCCAGGCGTCGAAAAAGGCAAAGGATTTGGCGCGTTTGCTTGCGTCTCCGAATTAGGCCTAGTTACATCCTGAATGAATCTTCGAACGGATGTCGCCGATACTTATGTTGCTTTAGACGTTTCTTCTATTAAAGCAGAAGTGCTTTTATCAGGATCCTTATCTTTGAAATAGGAAAATACATTCCGCACAATCTCCCTAGCTTGGCTGTGAAGAGTTCATCCTCGAATTCCAACGGTGTTAGGTGTTGTAGATGAACTAGCCATTACGATCGCTGGTCACTGCACATTGTGAACGGATTGACACCCGCGTAGATAATGAAGAAACCCCATTATTCCATGCGCGTCGATTGCCTGACATGATTAATTGATAACAACACTAAGCCACGCCTACTCCAACTCTCGCTGGATGAACTATACCTGAGCTTCCACATTTGCATAGCACTGTAAGGAATGTAAAATTTCTTACAATTATGTACGTTCATGTACACAAATCTCGATAATGGTTTACATATAAATGCGGGAAAACGTACAATATTCTCAAGCTTATTTTATAATACAACACAACTAGGATTTTCAGCAAATAATACAGTTGACTCGCGATAACCCGACATTTGACAGTCCGACGCACTCGGTAGTCCGACGCCGCGTCGGATGACGTCACTGCTGCAGATAGACACGCACACACTTGTTGAAGGAAGAAGTGCCTCCTCCCGTCTGACTTAGTTCCTGTCTGCCAATGGATATAGCCTTAGAAGTCAAAATTCAGTTTTAAAAAACCGACCTTAGATAATCCAACATTTTTGATAATCCGACACCCCTTCAGCACAGATTAGTTATTACACAGATGCGACATTCAATTGTTAGTTCAATTGTTAATAAAGTGGAAACTGGATGGCTCATTGTTTTGACGTCATCGATTGTAGCAATGCCCCTGACTTTCGCTGGCTGCGCTGTTTGAGAACATTTGTTCTTACATGTATTTAGATGACTAATAAAGAATTCCATATGTTAATTTCCAAAAAGATGTGTTATACTTTTTGTGGTTAAAACTGCATAATTCATGGTTTTTATTAAATACGATAATTTAGTATAGTCATCGATTGTAGCGCACCCAGCGATAGTCAGGGGCTTTGCTACAATAGATGAAATCAAAACAATGAGCTCTCCAGTTTCCACTCCTAACAATTGACTGTCGCATCTGTGTAATAAGTAATCTGTGCCCTCGGTCCCGTAACTGTCGGACTATCGCGAGTCAACTGTATTTCAAACTGGACAATATATATCCTTTTTAATATAATATTTTTTTGCTCGATCCCTTGAAATACAGATTAATGAGGTTCGACTGTACATACAAATATGTAAATAAATCTTTATATATAAAAATTGAGGTTCAGGTTGCGTCTGTAAATGTTCTAAAAACTTTTGAACCATTTATCCAATTCAGCTCATATTCGCACCATATGTTCGTTAGGTCCAGGGTAAGGTTTACATATCCACAAAGTGAGGGGGAAGGGGTAAAAATCATATCTTGGTTTATGTTTGTTTGTTTACTCAAGAGATGGCGCCAGGGTTTGTTTATCTTTTTTTTACGTAGACCTTTCCCTTGAAACCAAAACAGGAGTAACTATGGAGAAGCAGGTCAGCAAAAAAGTCTCAGTTTTCCTCCGGATATGTAGTAGCGTTTACACATTTTAAGGCAGGAAACGGAAGTTTTTTGCTGTCCTGCTTCTGCGCAGTTACTCCAGTTTCGGTTTCAAGGGAAAGGTCTACGTAAAAATTCAGGGTGCGTCTGTAAATGTTTTAAAACTGTTGTAGCACTTATTCTTTTGAGCTCATATTTACACCAGATTTTCATTAGGTTCAGGGTTAGGTTTACAAGTGCCGAGTGTCAGGTTGACACAAAGGGGAAAGGGTAAAAATAATCTTTTGCTTGATCTGTCTGTCTGACATGAGCCTACAATAGGCGCGGACCAACAATGTATGTCATGTCCTACAATGCAAGGCAAAGTTTCTACTTTATATTTATATTATATATATATAATTTATATTACTACTTAATCAATATAAAAAAACATGAAATAAATTTATTATTTTAAAGACAAAATGTTGTTTCTGTTAATAATAATGTTCCATGTATTTATCACGATGCTGCTTATAAATACATGAAGACGTCCATCACCCAGCATCAACTTGCATAAAGCCAAATATTCATCAATATTGGCAATACTAGATAATACTAGCTGATATACCTGGTCTTGCTCGGGCTCTTTTTTGATGAAACTTGGGAATATCTGGATGTGAATGAATGTACAGAAAAAATGAACACATGAAAATAGCTTTGAATTCATACAGTAAAAATTCATATTGAAGAATCAAAAAAATTCTTTTAAAATGCTCCCAATGGTTCTGCCCCTTTAGCAGTTCTACAATTGCTCATGTTGGAATGTTGTGTATAGCTGAGTGAGATTGACACTGTGCAGGAGAAAAAGGGTGGAGAATAATATTCATTTTTTCTGTGTATTCAGATTCAGAAATTGCAAAATTTCATCAAAAAAGAGCCTGAGCAACGCCGGTTATATCAGCTAGTCTTTAATAAATATGCAAGTAAAGTAAATGTATAATAAATGTAAAAAAGGAGTTTTCTAAACTAGCAGACTCAGTCTGTTATGCCAAAATTCCATCCAGACCATCTGAAAATTTGTCCATTGCTTTTAGAATCCGTTGTTTTGGGGTCCATTGATTCGAAGTTCAACTGTTTATATTTTCCTCTAGGTCAAATGTATGAAGCGCAGAGACAGATCCACTAGCACTTCTAAATAAATGCTATGGTATTAATGCTTAATACATCATCATAACACAAATCCCCGTTTTTGACAACGTTACAGGATGTCTACAAAAGAATGTCCCTAAATTAGTTGGCTATAGTTCTTTATTATAGAAAGCATGTCCTGGTTACACAATAATTTATCCAATATTGGAGACAGGGTACAATGTATTTCAATCTATCCAGCAAACCTCAGCCATCTCTAGTTTGAAATCTATTTGAAACTACAGAATCTCCCGTCCACAAATTTAGGAAAAGCGACACTCTATGCTCAACTATCTCACATATAGTGAACTCAAACAGGGGCATTCTTTTCGAGTAGACATCCTGTAGTACTACATTTAATTGTTAATATGTTTTTGTTTATCTGTATAAAAGCCAACTTAAAAACTTACCACTTCATCACTTTTCTTTTCATCATTTGCAATTTCATCAATGATTTCTTCATCATACACCCTCTTAAAAAAAAACAACAGATTTTATGTACAATAATCATTTCATTTTTTAAATAAAAAAAACAAACACCTTTTTTGTAAATACTCACGTTTTCTACGAACTGAGTATTAGAAAGCATAAGAAATTCATTGACAGCATTGCTAATTCTACTGTTGACAGCCTAATAGATGATAAAAATGTTATAAGAAAAGAAGAAATACTAAGCTAAAGCTGATAAATAATCAGTTAACACAGGAACCTTATTTATGGATCCACCCTACATAACATCACATATTTTTTGAGTTGTACATAAAATTAATGCATACAGTTTTTTTTGTACGTTTATATTTAAAATATAGTAACACAAAATTAATTTTTTTCCTATTTTTAAAGATTTTTTTTGTACTTTGTATTTCAAATTCGGCAAAGCCAAAAGTTTATTACACATTTCTTGCCCCCCAAAAAATGGAGTGTAGTGAAAATTTGAGGAATAATGGCAATATTGTAATGAGAGATGTTACAGATACAGCTCAATGATACCTCAACAATCATGGTGGTCAATAATGATGTTTCAACTGGATAATTCAGAATGTGCTGTATTCTCTGAAACCAAGTGTGGTAAATCTCAAGCAATAAAATTTTTATTTATGTTTTTATTGAGAAACCACTGAAATTCAGATTCATATCTTTTTTTAACTCAAAATAATCCCAGAAACATATAGACTTCTATAACAGGACATAACCAAAGTAGTATCTTTGCTTAATTAAGCTTTAAAACTTCAACAAATATCAATATACAGGGCAAATCTAAAATGGGGAGGGGAGTCTGCAGGGGTTGGTTCCTCATACTAAAGCAAGTAAAAAAAGTTATGTACAACCAAAAGAGCTTAGTTGAGTTCACTAATTTTCACAATCAACACCTGTAGGCATGAAAAAATCCACATTGTATGGTGATGGTTCAACACCAGTATCAGTTTAAAAATCAATGAGTGGACTGGTAATGCAGGTGACTGCTTGATTGGGCTGTATGTTCAATCAGTTATGTGTACCTGGCAAACTGTACAGGATAGTTCATTGTGAAACCTCAGTGTAAATATGGAGATGCTAAATCAAAGAATTGTAGAAACATGTGAAGCCATCTGCAACCATCATGGGGTCTATGAAAGGATGCAGCAGTCCATTGTTCAGCAGGTCAGTGCATGCGACGACGCAATAGGAGGACATTTCGAACATTTACTCAGACTTGTGAGTTTATCACATAGTGGTATTTTATTAACTGCTTAATACCAATAGATATTGTATGGATTTGTGTCTTTGTAGTGAAATAATTCATCAACAAGCACATCTAGTCATATGTTTATATGGCTTTTTTAGATGTACTTGTTTTGCTACGGGGAACCAGCCCTTGCAGTTTTCCCCCTATTTTAGATTTTTAATGCTAAATAACATTTAATTACTCAACACATCTAAATTTATGTAATTTATTTCCTAAATCCAAATTTACAAAACCATCAAGTTTCTTTCACAAATATTCTATGTGACTTCCACTTGTCCTCAGCAAATATTCCATCTGTTAGGACTTTCATTCCAGATACGTAAAAGCAAGCTGCGTAAAAGCATGAACCTTTAACACTATCAGAAAACTGTGTGACAACCTCGCAGTGAATATGCAGCAGTGTATCATCTTACTGAAATCTGAAATTCCTGCCTAAATTTTCTCCAGTTGTGGCATTGGGTGGTTTGAAGCACATCCAGATACAAAATGTCAACTGCAGACAAGTTATTAAGGAAAAATGGCTCCTACATTTTCAATAAGCAAAAAAACATTCACCTTGCACATGTTGCAATATCTGGCAAATATGGTGGGTGAGGCAACATCCTAAATAGGCTCAAGTAATTTTCTGTGAGTCATCAACCTTATGTGTGGTCATGCCTACTCATGAGATGGAAGTCCATTCCTTTCTGATTTTTTTTTTCAATTCTGGCCACTTTTCTGCTAGTGGTTCATTCAATTTGGCAATTTATTGACAGTAGATGACAGAATTGATTGTAACAATCTCTAATAAGAGCTTGAAAAACACCATCCCTTCCAATTTCACCAGATTGAGAGCATAAAATGAGAGCCGTAGTCACCAAAATGGAAACGACCAAACTTATACAGGCACTAGCGCTCTTTAAAGGATTTGTCACCATGCACAATGCAAGCCTGCATAGCGCTCTTTCCTTTTCCGAAGTAAAAAAGTAAAATTTGGCAGAAAATGCTTGGGTGACTCCACTTCCACAACATTATAGAAAGAATTCAGTGGTATCCCATTTCCAAATACCAAAGCACTGTTTCCCATAGGTTTCTATAAGGAAATTTTTAATTAGTTTTTGGGGCCCCCCAAAAAAATGTGAAAATGAAGAGGGGGGGGGGGGACAAATAAAAAGGAAAACTTAATATTAATCCCTTTATTAATATTAATAACAAGCAGTGAAGTACAACAGGCAAGCAGACCAAAGTGTCAATTATAATAAACGAAAGTTTCAAGCACAATAATAGAGTTCAGGCCGAATGTATGGGAGGATGGAGAGGCTGCCAGTCTTGATACTCTTGCTGGGGGGGGGGGGGGGG
>JAHWFO010006418.1:4368587-4385563 GCA_023313115.1 Rhysida immarginata | reverse complement strand
ATATCATGCCCCAGGCAGCATTTACTCTGGCTATGCCATTGGGGCCTGCCACTGACAATTGTGTAGAATGAAGCATAGGATACAAAAAATATTAGTAAACATGACAAGGATCACTTCAAAAAACAATTTATTGGGCTGGATTGAATAACGGGGCACAGAGGCATTCAAAACAAAGTTAAGATATAGAATTGTTCAGATACCAGAGTACCACTGTAATTGTTTGATCAATCTGCACAAGTTTTTCCTTGAGGGAAGCTATGAACTAAAGTCGAAATGCTTATGCGTTGATTTTACCATTTCACCGTGCCACTCCAATTCACTATAAGGAATAAACCATTTTTCTTCGGATATTTGTTTTGTAAAACCATGAAATTACTACTTGAATGCTATTTAAAAGTAACCTGTTATAATTGTAACATGTTCCGATTCATGTTGAAAATATAATTCGTTGACACTGCTTTTTCATTTCAAAAATGAATGCTTATTGTACAGGTTACTTATTCGATGACCGCAGCAATTACTATTTCGATATATAACAAGTAGGAAAAAAAAAAATTAGCATATGCATAAGCTGAGTTTTTTTTATTTTATTTTTTTGTTACTAAAAATTGTTGTACATTTTTCCATTAGTTGGAAGGTTCAAATACAAGCAACCAAGCCTTAGAATAGTTTGTTTCTTTTTCAAGCAGACTAATACCAACTTGAACACACATTCATTTTTAATTCAGCTATCACTTGTTCTTGGGCATATGAATCTAGAGCTGCGTTCAATACATTAAATTTACATCTACAACCATCTACAGGAAAAAAATGCAATATTTTTTTTGAACAACCTAATAAAAACAGTAAACATAATGTTATTGAAGAAATCATGTACATTTGTCAACATTCTGGTGCTCTCTGTGTATTTCCAGATGATAATGGGAAAGAAAATTCCACAGTCAGGGGCTAACCATCCCAGTCTTCTAACCAAATGAACATGGAAGCAATAAACATAGTTTTTTGGGGGTTTTTTTGACAAAAATGTTTGGGTCTACAACTAATTCTATGAATTTTAAGAATGCAATGCAGTGTCCTCCCCAGGCCCTTTTGAAGGGGCGTTGCCACCCAGTTAGTTTTGATGATTACCCAGCTCAATAAAAAATAAATTATTTTTAAAATTGCTTAATACGAGGCAATGCCGGCTTTAACTGTTAGCCTTCCACGTCCCTCTCATGGCTGTTCCTCATTGCTATGTGAAGTCTAGTTTTAGTAAGGTGTTTACAATGGCTGTGCAGATTCAGAATCCCACTAAATGTGAAGTGTGCTCCTTTATATGCTTTTTCCAAGCATAAGATAAGTATCCAGCAGATATTCACAAAGCACTTGTTTCCGTTTATGGAAACATTATGAGTCAACAACATCCAACAAAATGGTGTTGTGAATTCTCTGGAGGAGGACCAATGTTCATGAAGAACACAGGAGCGGTAAGCTATTTGTGGTGTCTGATGAACTTCTGACCTGAAGAAACATCTTGCTGGACAACCCTTATGGTGTAGATGATTTTGAAAACTATTCTCAATAATTTGTGACTATATGAGGACCATTTAATAAGTAAGTTAAATTTCTATGAGTCATTGCAAAAATTACTCTTCCCCCCCCCCCCCCACCCCACTTGATGGTTTGTATGTACTACTCTTCAAACCATCAAACCAGCTCATGCCAAATTTCGGCCAGAATTCACATGTAAGTCAATTTGGTTGAAGCAAGCATGTAGGAGTTGATAGGGTTAATGCAAAAAATATGGTTGTTCCACCACGACAACGCACCATCACACAGATCAAAAATCGCAATGGCAAACCTGCACACTTAATTCCTTATCTACCCTATTCTCTGGACTCGATCCCATGTAACTTCTGGTTTCCAAACCAAAACAAATTCTTGTTGGCCCCATGTAACTTAGCTCGACGGGAAAAAAGTTCTTATTGAATGATCATGCCATCATCATCATTAACTTTTCAGAATGCTACCTGAAAAGTATATAGCCATAAATGAATACTGTCTTTTCTATTCCTCCTTTACCTTTTCGGTGTCGAGAAGTTAAAATAACCACTAGATCTATAAGAAATTTAGACCAAGCAGGAAATCAGCCTATTGAGATTTTGCTTGGTCTTTCAAGTTTGTTAGTAAAGGGACAAATGCAAACATCTATGCCAAAGGGATAAATAGTAAATGTGTCCACTTCAAAGGGAGAGCTGTGCACAATAAAGTAATTGTGTCACAGAATACTTGCTGGCAATCTAATCAGTGACTATAAATTGTCATTGGTCAATTTTTTTTTGTATATTTTTTGGAGAATAGCTAATGTGTACAGCAACTCTGCTAGGTGTGTGAGATGCTAACAATAACAGTCGATGTAAATGTTTCAATAATTCAATGCAGCTGTTGAAGAAATTGTGCTTTTTCGTGAGAAATATATTGGAAGAACAACAAACTAGTATGTAAAGTGTATCATTAAAGTATATTGTACATATTTTATATCTCTTTAATTGATCTTGTATAGGTATACAGTCTAAAGTTTATTCATTCGTTTATTTCAAAATATTAATATTCATTGTTTTTTCTTAAATATTTCTTTTTTTAAAAATTTTTAAACACCTGCAAACATACTATACTTCCAAATTAAAAAATAAGTAAAATGCAAAAAAGTGCTCAGTTGGGTGAAGGCTCCCCTCTGCTTTCTGGACACAAGGCAACAAATCATCTGATTGTTTTTTGTTTTTTTTCTTTTTTTTTGTTCATAGCACCTGTAGGCTTGATATGGTCTACAACAACACTAAAAGTTTGCCCCTAACATCATTGAACACCTTTATATATACACCTTTGCATCCTTGCCCTCAACGGGATTAGAACCCGTGACTCACGGATTTTGAGAGCAACTAGTCCTGTGCCTTATTGCTCTCAGTATTGAGCTGGCCTCTCTAAATGGAGACTGAAAAATCAAAAAGAATTTATCCAAAAACTTATGTTTAAGTACCATTTTTACCTTATTTATCAAATGACCCTTGCATAAATTTGAGTACAAACTTTTAAGACCGATAGAAGATTTTATTTTGAATACATTTTGCCAACAACCTGGAGGTTGCAAATAAACCCTTGATACATAAAAAATTGTCAAACATCATACATGCAACAGCTGCTTCCATTTTTGTTAAGTGTTCAAACCGTTGACCATAAGCACTACAGATGTGGTGTACGTATTCCTGTGAATGCGGAAGAGGAGCGCAAATTGTGGCTGCAAGTGACCATGTAACGGACGCTGCAGGGATCTTTGGCCCTGTCAGAAATTCAATGACAAGATGCTGTGAGGTATGCATTGCTGCTCATGGTCAACAGATTGAACACCTTTCATAATTTTACAAATATGCTGTATTTGGTTATTAAAAATGTTGTGACCATCAGTATCAAGTTTCTAATTTTTTCCATTTTCTGGAAAAATATTAACAACAGAAACTATATTATGACGAAATCTCAGACAGCTGTTTTATGTATGTTGCTTGGCAATTTTTTTTAATGTATCCAGGATTCATTTGCAACCAGTTATTGGCAAAATGTATTCAAAATAAGGTCCTCTACCACTCCTAAAAATTTGTACACAGAGTTCATAAACCCTCTGTATAGAAGAAAATAGGAAGGAAAATTTTACAGCCTGAGATAGAACCAGGGACCTTCAGAGAGTTGTCCTGTGATTTATAACCTAAACCTTCAAAAACCAATTTTCAATTCTGCCTTGATGGTTCAGCATGAGTTAGCAAAATATTCTGAATAATTTGCGACTCTACTTCAAATAATGAACTGATTTTCAAGTAGTTGCAATACAGTATTGCATTTCTTAATGAAACACACAGGACATTGAGTGAGATGATATTATTATAAAGTAATCAGTTACAATGCAGGGTTATTCAAATTAATGGACTCAATTTAATTCATCTTTCTTTCTTGAAATATAAATTGTATATGAACAATATATTTGTTAGTATGTGTTACAATACAGTAAGACTTTGACTTATGTCATTTCAAACTTACGCCATTTATAAATTTCCATCACTGTTTCGGTGTTATGACGCTTGTTTTGCACTTACAGGAGAAAAAAAAAGGGGGGGGATTTCCCTTCCCAAGAAAAAACTTGTAAAAAAAAAAAGCAACATGTTCGATTATTATACTATGCATCATGACTCATCATGCAAACTAGTCAATTATGATAAACAAAGCTCTGGCTAAATACCAGAAAGTTACTTTTATAATAGTAATTTTGAAAGCTCTGGCTATTTTTCAAGAGAATGATCCCAACTCTGAATGCAGTTCTCGTGTAAATAGAGGAATGAGAAATTTATATCAGTGCTACAGACAATTGGACACTGAAAAAAAGCCAGGCTTTTATTTTTGATAAACACATGTATTGTTACATGTACAATTATAGGAAATAATATTTCAACTTACATCACACTGTCTGGGAACTAATGAGTGATGTAAGTCGGGGTCTTACTGAACAAAACGAAAGAGAAACCAAACGACTAGTTTTGACTTTCATTCCTGCCTTTTTAAAGTCTTCGTTGTATATTTACAAAGTAGTGCATTTCCAGAATTGATCAGAATTGTTCCAAGTGCATGGAACGAAAGCATGGGAAGTGTGTTGTGAACAAGGACGTGAGGATCCAAAGCATAAATGTTTTGTTCTGTTATTAATAACTTTATGCAATTACCGTATGTTGCATAGACATGAAAGCATAATGCAAAAAATAGTGATAAAACAAATGTTATCATTGTATCACTATACAGGGTGATTCAGAATTCATTGTACAAACTTCTAGGGGAGGTAGTATGGGTGATTCTAAGAAAAGAAAAAAAGTTCATATGAATGTGGGTCCGTAGTTGAACGATAACTGAGATATGAACAGAAATAAAAAAGCCGCCACCAAGATCAACAAATTAATAACTCAGGTTCTACAACATCTAGGATGATGAAATTTGAAGGAATAATAGGGTACACATAATACAGTGTATGCCGTTAAAATGTGATCGAATTCCAACAAGTAGTTTTCGAGTTACGTAATCAACATTTTAAAAGGTGCTGGTTTGTACTCGCATGTGAGCACGGTTATGACGTTGAATGCATAACTCAGAAACTACTGGTTAGAATTTGATCAAATTTAAACGGTATGTACCTTAATTGTTTTTCAAAATTTCATCATCCTAGATGTTGTATAACCCAAGTTATTGTTGATCTTGGTGGTGGCTTTTTTTATTTCTGTTCATATCTCAGTTATTGTTCAACTTCGGACCCACATTCATATGAACTTTTTTTTTTACTTAGAATCACCCATACTAGCTCTCCTAGAAGTTTGTACAACGGATTCTGAATCCCTGTACAAGTGATCACTCGAATAATAAAGCCTCATAGGGAAAGGAGTAAGGGAATGGAGTAAGGAAAAGGAGTTGAATGATAATTCAGGTCTCAATTCAGTAATTCACTACACTAACAACCCTATTCACTGCATTTTTATTTCGTTGAATCTTAAAAAAAAAATGCAGTGATATAAGAGAGGAAATGCATATTATACAAAATTGAAATGATTGACGACAGTCAATTTAATTTTGGAATTATTAAATGTCATTTTTAATGAACTAATTTAGCAAACCCTATACTATGACTTATTTAAATATAAGTTTAAAATTAAAAAAAAAAAAAAATGAACCAAAACATGAGCAAATAATAGATAAAATTAAATAACGATCTAATAAATAATGTTAAAAAAATGGCCATACTTTTGTTTCGCGAATTAGAGAATCCAAATTCTTTTGCACATCGTCCGACTTAAGAATTAAAGTTTCAGAGAAGAGCTGCAACCGATTGCAAAGCTAAGTGGAAGGTGGAAATGGATTAATTCATTACAATAATACTAATTGACAATCTTAACTCATTAAGTAAATTTCAAGTTATGTCAATCGCTTACGCCTGAATCGCCTGCCAAACTCCAGTTATTACTATGTTTCCTTATATCATCTGTACTCCACGGATTTTCCCATTCAGGTTTACTTTCAGTTCCAGCACTCATCTACAAAAGTGGTTTCATTACAACATTCATTAAGCACCACAATGATCACTCTCAAGCGCTAATTAACAATTGGCTTACATAAAAGAGAAACTAACAAAGAATTCACTGCACTTTAATGTATGCTTACAATTAGAAAATTGAGTCAAGTGTCATCATAATAATTATACTTAAAAATGAAAAAAATACTGATAATAATTTTAAAAAAAAACTTTTATTATTATTTTTTACTCACATTTGGAGAGCAATGATCGGAAAGCGATGCACATACAAAAGTTAAAATAATTTTTGTGCTTAATATTTACAACTTAACAAGAATAATTTACAAAAATTCTTTTCGTTTATCCTCCAAAATAAATATGAGCGTATATTCATTCTAAACTATTGCACTAATTTTCGCCGTTTCTTTGCATTTAACCTGGTTCCTCCACAATCAGAGGAGGAGGAGCAGGTGGTGCCATGTTGCGATCATGTGATCGATGCTTTAATCTCGTGCGTGGCTCCTATAGGAACATCGTTACGCGGCTACGGGGCATCCAACACAGAGCCTTCACTTTGACGCCCTCACCGGACTTGTTAAAAAGTGTTAACGTTTACCGCTCTGCGGCGCCACTGAGTTACAATCTTCTTCTTGCATCCTTTGGGATGCAAACGAAGCAGACGAATAAAGAAGCAAAGCAATTCCTTTGGGTCTCCGCACCTAAAAAAAAAAAAAAACCGCGCCCGAAGGCTAATAATTCCATGTAAAAAAAAACCCGCGTCCGAATTTTTTCTTTTTTTTGTTTTCAAGAAATAAAATTTTGAATGGAAAACTAAGCACGAACAAGTTTTTAATAATGCCAATAATTGAAAATTCTTAAAATGACCAGTTGGCAATTAGACTTGGGCTCTACCGTTTGCGTTCGTATAACGTTTAAATAATTTGTAGGGAAATGTTATACCAAACAGAAATTACCATTTAATTCAGTGTTTTAAGAGAATCTGTTTCTCATTCCGCTTCCCAAAACTGCCTACAGTTTTTTCATGACATACAAACCGTTAAGGAGACCAATTGGTGTTCCCCAAACCAAAATCGAGCTGTTCTGCGTATGGGCGCGTTCACGGATGAAGAAGAGAAAGCAATTCTGAGGGAAAAAAAGACTGTAATTACGCATTCTACAGGATTAAATTCAAAACGAAGAAAGTAATTATTTTGTATTGTATGGCAACAATGATCCGACCCAACAATGACTTGGCTCAACTAAAATTCACTAATTATTATTTACTTTAAATTGGCGACAATACTGAGAACAATAATTGCGCTATTGTTAAATTAAAGGATGTCCCAAAATCAACTGACATTTTAATTTTTTATTGTGACTGCAAAACACATTTTTCATTGAAAAATTGATAATATTTTTGCTTTATTAGAAAGTAAAACCATGGAGATTATGTGTGATAAAACATCTGATAAATGACCACCCCAGTCTTGTAGCACAAATTCACTCTTTTGAGGAAATTTTCATAACATATGTTGAGCAATTTACCATTGCTGGGAAATTTCGGCAATGTTGTGTCGAATTTTATCTTTGAGGCCTTAATAGTTTGTGGTTTATTGACGTATAGTTTATCTTTAAGATAGCCCCAGAGAAAGAAGTCTTATCCTTAAGATAGCCCCAAGTCACTTGATCTTGGCGGCCAATTCACATCACCTCGGTAACACGACCATTAAATTTTTCTTGCAATAATTGCATGGTTTCATTGGCACTGTGATATGCTGCACCGTCCTGTTGAAACCACATGTCTTCCACATCAATAACATTAATTTTGATCTTGTGTAGAGAAGGTGCATTACGGTAACCAAAAAAAGTCCGGTATCTACGAACAGTTTTCGTAAAATTTTCACCATTTTTACAATTTCTACGCGTTGTTCGATTGCGTAGTTTTGCATGATTTAACCTCAATGTTTAATAATGACAGTATAGAAGAATCTCTACTCTGGTTGTACCCCGAAAAATTCAATATATCAGTTCATTTTGGAACACCCGCGTGGTAAAGGCTTGTACCATCAGGGGTATATGAAGGGGTTCCATGTTACCATCTTATCTTTCTAAATTGGGTAAGTTCATAAATGAAATTTTACCGCCGACTGTTTGTTAGATCCCTAATTCGCGAATTTTTCAATAACACAGGCCAACAAAAAATAACTTTTTAAATTCATCTTTAACGTTAAGAACTGATTCATCTCAGTTTTTTTTTTTCTATCACCCACAGATTTCTTGTTTTTCAAATTATTCAGAGTTTGGGGCCTGATATATTTCCTTCTGGCCTAAACATATGGATACTTTAACATCGTAGCCGCTTGTCTTCACACCCATTACTTTAACATTGCAATCTCTAATAGATTCTCTATGTACATAACTTGGAAACGTGACATGACAGAAAAAATGTAAAAGCAGATTCGGATTCAGCATACTGAAAACCATAATAATAAGGTAAATTCATTCAAGATCACTTTTCATCGTTGGCGTGTGTAATTTAAGATAAAATAAGCGAAGAATTTAATATGCCCTCTGTCTAAAAATAAATAAATAAATAAATAAATAAATAAATAAATAAATAAATAAAAGGGTGCGCTAACACTTTCTTGGCAACATAGCGTAGAAAATTTTAGTGGCCACAATAGTTATTATGTCTTATACCGCACCTACACGAGCAAGCTAATTCGAATGAAACAGCAGTGAGTGCTAAACATGCGAAAGTCCGAAAATGTTGCATTTGCCGAGGGTAACAATCAGCCGCTGCACATCACACGAAAATATCAACGGCTTTTGTAATGATGGGGGTGAAACGTTTTGAAGATCACAAAAATGACCTAGTGGAGAAGGGCTTAACTGGAAAGAGACTAAAAAACAAGACAATCAGATCATAGAGACCTTCATGGGTTTACATGAAGCATAAGACCGTTTGAACCAGCTGCCTCGACAAATTCGGCAGATTTGGAAGTCTTTACCTCTGGAGTTTGCTGTCAGCTTAGTAGAAGGCATGCCCTGAAAATGTCAAGCCATTATTAAGAACAACGGCGGAAATGTCAGCTTACTAATATGCAAGTGCCACTGTACATATACACAATCCAGTCACATTAAACCACCTTTCGCGGCGCGGACAGCTGCGAGACGGGCAGGAAGAGAGTCAATAAGGTTCTGGAAGGTATTGACAAGGATGTGAAGCCATGCCGACTCCAGTTCTGTGGCGAGATGTCGTAGGTTGCGCGGTGGAGGATCCCAAGGCGCGAACAACCCAGTCGAGGTGATCCCACAGATGCTCTATGGGGTTTAAATCCGGGGAGTTTGGGGAGGGAAGTACCGTAAACGCATCTTCGAACCATGCATGGACACTGCACGCTGTATGGCACGTTGCATTGTCCTGCTGGAAGACCGCATCGTCGTGAGGAAACACAATCTGCATGTAGGGGAGGAGATGGTCCGAAAGGACAGATACGTGGTGCCTCCACAATGATGAGTGCATCCAGGGAATGCCATGAAAACATTCCCCAGACAATAACGCTGCCTCCTCCGGCCTGGACCCTTGCGGCACGTGTTGCAGGATGTTAGTTTTCTGACGCTGAACACTGTACACGCCATCTCCCATCTGCCCGATGGAGCATAAACCGTGATTCATCGGAAAAAGCCAACTTTCGCCACTCTGAAGCTGTCCAGTTGCGGTACTGGCGTGCAAATGTCAGTCTTTGTCGCTGGTGAACATCCGTCAGCGTTGGTGCACGAACCAGCCGTCTGCTGCGGAGCCCCATACGCAGCAACGTTCACTGAATTGTCGTTGAGGATACACGTTTGGTAGCCCCCTGGTTCATCTGGGAGGTCAGTTGGTCCACGGTTGCACGTCTGTTTGCTTGCAGGCATCTCCGTAGCCGTCGTTCACCTCTGTCATCTATGGCCTGTGGTGCCCCACACTTGGGATGTCGTTGATTTTGGGCTTTGCCATTCTGCCATGCACGGTACACTTTCACCACGGTGGCACGCGGACAGTTCACAAAACTGCCACCCTTGGCTCGGAAGCCAATGATCATGCCCTTTTGGAGGTCGGATAAATCGCTACGTTTCGCCATGACTCCAACAATTGCAATGTTTTCTGCTTCCCTCTGACACCCTTCTTATACCCCACCCCACCTCTGTGACTGTGTATAATTCTCTTCGTCTGTCTGACCGAAGCCAACAAAGAAAGTTACAACACCCAGAAACCATTGTAAGCATATGGTGGTCATAACTTTGAACACTTGCTCTGAGCTGTAAGCTATTACTAAGTTGTTTATGAATAAAAATTGTTAAATAACAGCTCAAGAATGATCTATGAGGGTTTATCCTACGCCATACCTCAGACGTTAAATTAGTGATAAAAATAGGAAAGAAAATTCCACAGCTGGACTCGAACCAGGAACCTTCAGCTAATCGTGCTGACGCCCTACCAATTGAGCCAATGTGGACATGGAAGCATTATGCTATCTCCCAGTCTTTTGGGAAAGATAGCCCCAACCTGTGAACTACGTAAATGCTTTAACCAGCCCCAGGGGCGCATTCCTCGACATTGTCATAAAACGAAACGATCTGACGTCAGAGATCGTCGTTCGTCTTCGATACTCGCTAGCTGTGTTGATGAAGTTGCAACGATTAAACTTCATAATTACGTTTGCATCGTTGATAGCATTGTTGAATCTGCAAACGAAGACAGCAATCGTCCGTTCGTCGTGAAAACGAACGCATGAATCTTCCAACTGATTTCATCGTTTTTTATTAAGTAAATGCCCTTTACAAGACCACATTTCTATTCGAAAGAGATTGTCAAAATAAAAATTTAACCTAAAACATAAAAATACCTGCAGCAATTATTCATGTATGCTGCTTTACAGTGTTTAAACTATAAAATATTTATGGATGAACAACGTATAAAAGTAGTAATTTGTAATAAAAATTTATTAACCTCAACAAAAATTAGTTCCTGAATTGCACATATTCATTTATGGTTTTCGTAAACTGAAGTTTTGAAATACCTTCCGATTTTTAAGTTCCTTTATTTTTTTTTTTTGTTTTTTTTTGTTCCTTCTGCCAGTGTTTTATACGTAATTTTTGTTGAGTTAATAAAGTTTAATTACTAATAATTCTTATAAAATATTTAACCAAGCAAATTTACACAAAGCCAATATAAATATTTTAGATTTAGTGATTCAATTATTTCAAGAAATAAGTTTCAAAAGTGTTGTGTGTGAAATAAAATAAGGCGATAATGTGTATTGATATATGAATTTTATTTAACAAATTTATTTCATCTATACTATACATTTTATGCAGCTTTTTTGCGACTGCATTTTTTATTTTTCAAAATGCAACTTACAGAATTAAAAATGTATTAAAATTCATTCTATCGAATTAAAAATGTAATTTGCAAAAAAATAAAAAATGTATATTCTGACATTAAAATTCAGGTTGTAAAATTTTTTGCGAATTCTTAAATGGATTTCCAAAATAAAAAAAAAAAATGCAGTTTGCTGAATTAAAAATGCAGCTTGTGAAACAAAACATATTTTGCAAAATAAAAAGACCTGCTTGTGGAATTTTTAAAGGCCGAGGCTATTTCTACGTACTTTAATTCTTAATTAAGTCTGCTATGATCTTAAAAAAATATGTATACCAATATAGATAAAACAATCAAAATAATAGAAAACAACCTAACAACAAATAAAGTGGAAAGAAATATAATAGACGATTTTATAACAAGTTTAAAAATAATAAAAACCCACAACTGTTTTGAATTTAACAAAAAGTTTATGAACAACAATATGGACTGAAATAATATTTGAAGTGGGATCCGGACGTTTGCCCTAACGTATATAAGCCCCGATTGTTTATATTTATAACTTTATAAAATCATCCATATACATATATACTGTAAATATTCTGCTATAATGCGATCCCCATTTTTTGATTCGTCCCTAACTTAGAAGAAATGAAATATGCAAGAATGTACAGAAAAATCTCTATTTTTTTACGATTTGAAAAATGTATAACCTAGATCTATACAATTAAAAAAAAAACTTCAAAGGCCTGATTCATTATCGCCTGTTTCTACAAAATTTTCCTTAATACAGTACAGATGGTGATTTATTAAAAAATAATACAAGATTATTTAATTTTGAAGAAAAGAAAAAAATTAAGAATTAATTAGCACATCACCAATTATTAATTTTAACCTTAAAATTATTAGAGGTTTTATTCACAATTTTGTTTAGAAATTCGTGCCCAGTTCAATTCAGTTCGTTTAATGTACGTAGAAATAGCTTAGCCTACAGAGGCCGGGCTATTTCTACGTACGTGGAACTCCCGGTCACGTTGACCAATCAGGACAAAGCAACTGTACGTAGAAATAGCCGGCCCTCTGACGGCTATCTATTTCTACGTACGTACGTGGAAATAGACACTCCGATTTTTAAATTCTAAGATTGAAGGGGAGAATTGTTAATAGAAAGAATAAGAATTACTCCATTTTGTTAACTTCCATTATATGATCCCAGTTTTTACCCCGTTGTTTACCCTCAATTTCATCCCTAACATTTAGTCCCAAGTTTTAACTCATTTTTATTCCCAAAGCAAATACCCACTTTTTTGGCCCCATTTGTTATCTTCTACTATTTAACTTCGCTTTTTTATCATAATTTTATCTCCCACATTTTATTTTCCATTTTTCTCTGTCCATTTCTATCTCCTTTTTTTATTTCCAATTTCAATTTCCTTAAATGAAGGAAATAGAAACTGGAAATAAAAAAAGCGGAATTAAAAATGGGATAAAAAAGGGACTAAAGTAAAAGCTGAAAGTGGAGGATAAGTAACATCAAAAGGTGGGGATTAAAAACTGAGTAAGAATATCTCTCCCAAACTTTTATTCTTTTTATCCACTTTTTACCCCCTTTTAATAGCTCATTTTTGCTCGATTGAATTTGAAAATTCCACCGGAAGTTTTGTTTTTTTATTTTGAAAAGTTTTTTTTTTTTTAAATTCCGCAAATGTTTTTTTGCAAATTACATTATTAAGTGGTGGGAAAATGAAGCTATTTATTGTTTACACAATGTCCGTCTTTCTGTCCGTACCTTCACTATTTAGTTCGGTTTTGATTGGCCCACTGGGGTCAGAGTTTAGGGGGCGGAAATTAGAGGGGACCAAAAGGTCTACGCATATTTATGCATATAAAGAAGTGAAATTCGGTATGCAGATTCCTCTAAGCAAGATCAACATTACTATGAAGTTTGGCCCAAATTGTCCCAATAGGGTCGGAATTGTAGGTGTGGCAGTTACTTGGTCTTTAGAAGTATGGCAACATATGGCATGTCATCGGAAATGATGAGAAATCAAAGAAGACCAAGCTCTTTTACACTTTCTAAATACTACGTTCGAGAAAATCAATTTTTCGATTTAAAAAATTGGGGAGGGGGGTTAAAAAGTGACATAAGAGGGTAAAAATAGATGAGCTCAGGGCTTCCGCTACTTCCTATACCTTCCTCGGGAGGATTAACTTTTGGTTTAATTTGAAAATACATTTTGTACTTTGCAAAATACATGTTTTATTTCACAAGTTGAATTTTTAATTTTGCAAACAGCATTTTTAAATCTGAAGAATCCAATTAAGAATTCGCAAAAAGTTGTATTTTACAACCTGAATTTTAATGTCGGAATATTTATTTTTTTGCAAATTACATTTTTTAATGCTGCAAAATGCATTTTTAATTCGATAGAATGAGTTTTATTTCTGCAAAATACGTTTTTAATTCTGTAAGTTGCATTTTGAAAAATAAAAAATGCAGTCGCAAAAAGCTGCATAAAATGTAAAGTGTAGATGAAATAAATTTGTTAAATAAAATTCATATATCAATACACATTGTCGCCTTATTTTATTTCACACACAACACTTTCGGAATTTATTTCTTGAAATAATTGAATCGCTAAATCTAAAATATTTATATTGGCTTTCTGACAATTTGCTTGGTTAAATATTTTATAATAATTAGTAATTAAACTTTATTAACTCAACAAAAACACTGGCAGAAGGAACAAAAAACAAAACAAAGGAACTTAAAAATCGGAAGGTATTTCAAAACTTCAATTTATGAAAACTATAAATGAATATGTGCAATTCAGGAACTAATTTTTGTTGAGGTTAATAAAGTTTTATTACAAATTATTACTTTTATACGTTGTCCTTGCATAAATATTTTATAGTTTAAACACTATAAAGCAGCATATATACAAGTAATATCTCAGAAATTACGAAAGAGACACGAACAGGATTTTTTCTCCCAGTTAAGGTTATGAAATTCTTAGAAAAGCCAAGTCTGAGCGTTTAAGCAGAATGTGATGGCTTAAAAGACAATGCGTGGAATCTTTATTTAACTTGTCTGTCTTCCTTGGACAAAACAATTTTCACAATATGAGTGTTTTCATTGGATGAATCTGAAAAGTGTTCCTGTCTGAAATGATGTGTAACCAGGATATTATTTGCCCTCAATATTATATGTAAGAACAAAGGCCCACCAAAATGTGGGAACTTCTAATCTTTTTGCTTAATTTTGTTTTGTGGAAAGAACAAAGGCGATTGAGATTGACCAGCTCTGTAACTTACAAAATCTTTGGAAACCAACCCAGATATCAATGACATCTCACATAGAAAATGAGCAAAGTATTTTCAGAAGTGTTTGTCAGAAGATGCATGTTCAGAGCTTCTCAAATGCTAGAGTTCTCTTTGAAATCCCATCTCATAATGTTAATGCAGATTGATTTTTTTTTCTTTGATTCAGGCACAATGGACCAAGGATAGAAATCGTCTAGCAGTCGAGAAAAATATTTTTCTGTTAAAATATAATTTCAAAAAATTTTTTCGAGATTACATATCATAAAAGATAGCAAGTTGATACGGAAATCATAAAAACTTGCTAGTTGATCATCAATAGAGAAGAAACTTTTAAAGATTACGCCTTATTGTTTGTAAACCATATTGTTTATAAGTACCTACTTATAAAATGTTAATACAACTGATGTAACTAATGCAACAATAGATATAAGACCACGAGTATTCCGTATTAATCTATCTCTAGGTGCCCTAGGTGTTTCAATGTTATGTCCTCTTTTTCTGATACAATCTCTGGTAACCTACCTAAGAGCATCAAGTGTTATCAGTAGTAATGTACTCTTGGTATTATGTAGTTAATATGCTTTTGGTATCATAGACTCCTGAGTACACTAAACAAGGGTTTAGAGTCCCATAAACCTACAAATCAACAATGAAAGGGTGCCCATAAGAATGGACCATGTATTTCTGGGTATCCCAATTAGTTAGAAACATAAAGAACAAAATGGAGAGAAACCTTGGGACCTTCCAGAGAATCGATAAATATAACTGGGGCCCAAGCAACAAAATTTCCACCATGCTAGCTACCGCAATCCTAAGACGCATAACTGGACCACTATGCCCCTTTTATATTCATGTGCACCAACTGGACCATTAACTCTAAAAAAAACTATAGAACATCGCTGGATGAGAAGACTCAATTCCGCCATCACGAGTTTTCCAATCGATACCACGTATATACACCTCAATCTACTCCCCCTAGAATACAGACTCAAGAAGGGTGCAGCCAAATGTTTACTGAGAATTCTCCAACTAAATCAGACAGCAGATAATCCCAAATCTTTAGAAGCCCTGACAAGTGACACTTTCAAATCAAAAACCTTGTGTCAAAAACCCTGGAGGGATTAGAGCAAAACAACTTTATGTTAAATCCGACTATCATTATCAAAGCTCCTAGCCTATTCAAAAATAACATTGCAGAAACTTCACGTTTCCAAAAGTGTCCACAAAAAACAACCCTAGGGAAATAACCTCTCTGATTAACAACGTATTAATAAAGAAATAAAATGCACTGACCTTAAAAATTTGTGGATGCTTGCATTAAAGAAAGAGAGGAAGGAAACTCCACTTGTCCACATACTTCTTTTGTATTAAACTTCAACTTGTATTAACTCCACTTGTATTAAACTTCACTTGTATTAAAGAGGAAACTCCACTTGTATTAAACTTCTTTTGTGGATAAGTGGAGTTTCCTTCCTCTCTTTCTTTAATAACAACGTATTGTCAACCAAATATACCAACTATGAGATTCGGTATACAGACACATCCCTCGAGCAAGAATCGAAGATAGCAGGACTGGGAATTTTAGGAGAAAACATTCAAGTGCACTTCAAAGTTAACAACATTCTGGACTCCTTCACAGCCGAGCTATACGCCATAAAACTGGCCTTAACAAATATCGTACATTCAAATCACCCAAACACTCATTCCCTGATAGTATCAGACTCCAGATCCTCCCTGTTGTGATACAAACTGCAGCCTCCACGCAAAGATGGAAATTCAATTCGCCCCTGTGGGAAAGCATAGCACTTCTGATTAAAAGCTACAACACAGGAAATATAATCAAATTTCTATGGTGTCCCGGACACAAATCCGTCAAAGGAAACGAAATGGCAGACTTCATGGCCAAACAAGTAAGGGAGTACGGAACAGAAATCCCTTACTTTCACTCGCCAAATCAGTGGCGGATCTAGAACTTGGGCGGGGGGGAGGGGGGGGGGGGCCTAATAAAGTGGCCTGGCTAATATAAGTTATTTTAAATAACCACCCCCTCCCTCCCCAGGGAAGTGAACGAACAACACCTCTCATGCTACAACTGTTTTGCAAAAGTTTAGCAAGTTAGTGAAAATATATCAAAGAGCTGAAATGAAATAGCAATTCTCATAAATTGTATATTATATTATATTATATTATATTATATTATATTATATTATATTA
>JAHWFO010006418.1:4141355-4362973 GCA_023313115.1 Rhysida immarginata | reverse complement strand
TTTTTATTTATGTTTATTGAATTTTCATTATTATACTATGTTCAGCACATGAATAAACCCACAATTATTATACAATTTTTCCCAAATGTTCTACAGAAAAAATTAGCCTATTTTCCGCTAGTAGATTTTCTATTATGGAGAAAGATCTCTCTACAACAACACAGCCACCACTTTTGGGACCCTTTCAGAACCTTTGAAATTTCTTCTGCTAAGCACCTCTTGAGTACAGCAGCCAGTTTTTCTCTCTCTACCTTACCCTTAGGTTGTTGATTTTTTTTATAAGTAGCATCCCTTCAGCTTCCATCTCCTTAAGAAGGTTGACAAGACTGCCAAAATGGGCTTTGATGAAAGCCAACTATGTGCTTCAGCTTCTTTGTCCATGAAAGTTTTCTTGGCTTTCTTCCTTTTTGCATTTTCAAAAGTGTCGACATCGGTGGGGAAATCATTATCCCCTGAATTTGGCACACCACGAATTCTTTTCTTTCGGCATCACAACAAGTTCTCATGCTACCTGTACCTACTGAGAAGCACAAGGAGCCTTTCTCATCTTTCTTAATACACGTGATCAATAGGCCAAATGATAAACCAAACAGGTGCTTCTAAGTGGCGTTGTGTATATCAGCAGTGGAAAAAGTAAAAACGACATATGATTGGGACGATCAATCAAATTTTACATCATTGAAACGATGCCATCAAAATCTTCAATTAAACAGATCTGAAAGTCCTTCCCTTGATTTTTGTGCTTGATTAAAACTTTAAATATGCCTTCATAAGCAAAAATACCCAAAATATGCAAAAAATATGGTCCAACAGTAGAAATATGCAAAATTGTGTGCTAAAGCAAGAAATATGCATTTATGTGCATAATAAAACTTAGGCTACGAGGTCTAAAAGGGGCTAAAAATGCTTAAAACATTATTTAAATAAATTACTAGTTCAAGAAAAAAATATGCATTATATGCAAAATCCAAACCCTAGTGATGATGTTTTGTTCCCAACACAGAGGCTAATAACTTAGCTTCTATGCCAGCTATTTTCATGAAAATTGGAATGCTTACAGGAAGTACATAGCCTGTTAATCATTCCATTTTATGCATATGTAAGCCTTTTAGTTTCGGAGATAGGTGCTCGATATGGGACATAGTTCATATCCGTCAGTGCGGTTTATGTTACATTACCATTAATTTTTGTCTTTTACAATAATGCAATTGCATTTATAATTTCTGGTTGCACCTTATTAACACGATTAATGCTATGACACAAAAAAATGTATACACGAATTTTTCTATAGAATTTACCTTTAAAAATCCAAGTGCACTTGTTAGACATTGTTAATCTTCCTTTGCAATAATGCCTAACAATTGAAATTGGAGATTTCATTGGACACACTCAAGTTTTCTTTCATTGGAGAGATAATAGTCAATCTTCTCGCCCAGGAAGTTTTATCAAAGAAGAAATAGATGAGCAGCCACAAATTATAAACAAACAAAACGTTATGTAGCGTTATGAAATTTTTCATTTATTAAGCTCAGCAGCACAAAAACAGCCAGGCACACAACTTCCAAAGGGCCTAGGGTGAACACTGATAAGTGTCCGTTAAGATGTTAATATTCTTTACACACAGGTGATATCAACCTTTATAAATGTAATGAGTAAACCCTTCAATTCATCTTCTGCTATTGAAAAAGGATTTCTTTGTTGTTTGGTAAATTAAGTTTTTGGGCACATCAACATCTAGGTCATTTTGCACCCTATCACACGACTAATATCTTCGCACATACCTGAGACAATTCCACATGAAAATTATCTTTATCCATTCCTGGGAAGAACACACTGGAATCCAAACCTGCGATTATGACCGGGATCCATTGGTCAAATGTCTGTCAGCCAAATGACCAGATACCAGCAATAAAAATATGTAATGGCACAACACACAAGAAAACAGCTTGACTGCATATGACCCTATGCTATTAGAGGCCTAAATCAGACAAGTCAGTGACCCAAATTTGAAAACCATTGCATGGCAGCGCTTGTACTTTTCTTTTGTTTGGAAAACACCCTAATAGGACAGTTAAAGATTAAACAATAACCGAACAGAATCCTGAGAGTGTTCTCTCCTGAAATTGTTATCAGTTTGGTCCAAGTAAGTAAAACCTAAGTGGGCAAAAGTTAAAAACAAACACAAACATTATACCATATATGGTGGTGATAACTAAAACTAACTAAGTGGCATGCCCCATACAAAAAGCCTGGGAAGAACACTGTGGAGATCATTAAGTGAAAAAAAATTGTATACTGGTAAGCTCCCAATTAGATTGTATCAAGGGTATATGAAGAATACAAGGTGTACCCTAAAAGTGTATATGGATGGGTATAGAATTGAGAACTGGAAGTCCTTATGAATAACAGTTAATTGAAGCAAAGCTAACCAGGAAAAACTTACTGGGCCCAGTGGCCTAGAGAGCTTAGGTGTAGGTTTTCCAGTCCAAATGGACATTCGACCGATTGGACATAAACCAAACGGACATTTCACTGATGGATATCTGACCGAACAGACATTTAACCGACAGAGAAACACCTGCATTTCCCTGACATTTGAACATTTAATTTAAAGAGATGTCTTTCAGCAATAAAATTCTTTAATACCAAAAAAAAAAACAACTAAATAATAATAACATGTTCTCAGAAGGTTATTTGTTATAAAAAATCTTATATAGATTATAATACGAATCCGTTTAATGCAGCTTCTTTTTCAATTCTTTTTTGTATGTCTTTTTAAAAAAATATTTTACTTCTATGAAATGAGATACTCTTTAGTGATGGGTGATATTTGATACTAGTATCGAGTATTAAAAATTTATTCGATACTAATGCTCGATTCTCACCAGTATCGGTTTCTGTCCTGCTTTATGAGGGGACATAAAAATTCTTAATTGGATGGTATCAAATACAAAAATTCCGACAATATCGAGTACTATAAAATATTCGTCCATCACTAATACCCATCTTGATTTTCATTAGTTAGGTAGGTTAAGAGATGCTTTCTATACGGTCTGGGTTTTCGCAGTAAAAGCTCTTTAATGTTTTCCATTGCATAAATATACCATACAGTATATATGTCCGATGTCAGGGCAGAGTGTCCATAGAATTAATCGTTTTCTTGCATTCTTTTTAATAAATAAATGTTTTTAAAAAAGGATTTAAAGATAATAAATTTTACAGATTTCTATATTAAATGATTGTAAAGCATTTAAAGATTGTGGGCAACTGCTCTCAGGAAATCAATCCTCGGCAACTTGTCATACTTCTCAATGATGGATTTCAGTCTACGATTCAATAGCTGGTATTTATTCTTAAGTTTCCTGAGTCCCATTCCTGAAACTACCTGTTCAATTGTCAATTCCCAATCTGCCTGTTGTAATCTTAGTTTAGAAACCAGACGACAGAGAGTGTGATGGGTGCTTGACATCCTTCGTGCGAACCACCTGTGCCATCCTTCCAGGATGTTTGTTGTCCGTGGAAATCTTGCATGGTTCTCTCTGATGTGTTACAAATACGGAGTTCAAAAGCCAGTCTTTGTCATCTGCCTCGCTGCATAATACGTAGCTTCAAAGTAGCCAAGAAACTCTGATAACATGTCGTCAGGTTCATTATCCAGTGCCACAACAAATTCCGTGAAACTTTCAGCGACATCACTGACTAGCATGAAACCCAAAGCCTGAAGAGACTTTACAGTGAGTTCATTCATCGGATCATTTAACATTGTTTTCTTAGTATCTCATTTTATAGAAGTAAAAAAAAAAATAGAACTAAAATATTTATTTAAAAAGATGTACAAAAAAAGAATTGAAAAAGAAGCTGCATTAAACGGATTCGTATTATAACCTATATAAGATTTGTTATATAAAATAACCTTTCAAGAGCATATTATTTATTTATGCATTGTTTTTTTGCATTAAATGAATTTTATTGCCGAAAGACATTTGTTTACGTCAAATGGTCAAATGTCGGGGAAATGCGGGTGTTTCTCTGTCGGTTAAATGTTCGTTCAGTCACATGTCTGTTGATGAAATGTCCGTTCGGTTTAATGTCCCTTCGGTCGAATGTCCGTTTGGTCAAAGGTCCGTTTGGTCAAAATGTCCGTCAGCCAAATGACTGCTTACCCTTATTACCTTTTTTTTTTTAAATTAACTGCATAAATAGAAAAAGAAGATAATTTTTTTATTCACTATTTAATTTGGATTAAAAACTGAATATATTGGTTCTTTCAGATCAATTACAAAATTCCTACACCATGGAAAGGAAGTGAGGTTCACCTTATATGGGACAGTGGATCAGAAGCCCTAGTTTGGACTGGTCAAGGCGAACCTGTACAAGGATTAGCTGGTATAAAATGCGTTTTATGAAATTTCATCATCAAGTATTCCAGTTATGATATCAAATTATATATTAAAGCCATCACTTATAACATTTCTTGAAAAGAAAGATGAAGGGACCAATAATCAGTTAGCATCTACAAGTGTAAATAAAAACATATAAGGGTAGATATTGAATATACACATGCAGTCTGTTAAAAATAGATCCCCTTATAGTAATACACTCTAATCATCGTCATTCTACAGATATCAGGTTGTTGCATATCAAATGTCGGATTGCGAAGGTCATCTTTAATGGCCTTCTAAAAAGGACACCTTCACATGTGCTATTCGAAATAACCCCCATTGCAATCCAAACATTTGGCAGCTTCTCGAGCCCTCTCCGATAGAATCCATGGTCATGGGACTCAATAAACTCCCGGAATGTGTTTTCGACGCCTGCTTGGGTTAAGAATGTTTTCCTCCAGAGAAAACTGTCTAGGCTCTGGAAAAGATGGTAGTCGGTAGGGGAGAGATCCGGAGAGTACGGGGTGTGTGGAAGCACCTCGTAGCCCAGAGACTGTAGCGCCTGCACGGTCGTTAGTGCAATGTGTGTTGTCATGAAGCAGAAGGATGCCTTTGCGAGGCACAAGTGAAGGTTGTTGCTGACACAGTTTTGCGTGCAATACGATGCAGTTCACGACAGTAGGTCGCATCGGTGTTTGTCTCCCCCTGCTGCAGGAAGCTGTAATGCGCTACACCACAGATGTTCTACCAAACTGTAACCATGAGCTTCCTGGGGTGAAACGGGGGTTGAGGGAACTGCCGCAGGGGTTCATCAGCATCCAGCCACTGTGCTGACCGTTTCGTCTTGTCGTATAGGAGCCACTTCTCATCGCAGGTGACAATGCGATCAAGAATTCCCGCTTCTTCATGGCGCAAAAGCAATTCCGTACACACTTCCAACCGACGCTCTTTTAGGTTTTCCGTAAGTTCATGTGGGACCCATTTGTCCTGCTTTTTCACCTTGCTGATGGTCCTAAGGTGTCTACTGACAGTCGACGCTGATACAGCACGATCCCCTGCAAGGTCCCAAACAGTTTTGACGGGTCCTCTTCCACAGATCGCTTCAGATCAGCGTCATTCAACACGTTGGGCGGTCTGCCGCGTGGCTCATTTTCCAGGTCCGTCACTCCGCTCGGAATTTTTGGAACCAAAGTTGGACAGTACATTCATTTATGGTGCCTACACCGAATACCTTATTGATGTTTCGAGAGGTGTTGAATGCAGTGTGATTCAACCTGAACTCTTAACACATTATCACACGTAATTCGTATGAAATCATGACTATCTTCGCTTGGGTTCAAACGCTATTAAATATCATCGCAGACATGCAAATTTCAGGCAGCTGGTCGCTGATAGGTTTATCTCTGGGAATGTACCACTTTGTTATGGATACTTACTACTAAACGTGTAAACCGTACTGAAGCGTGGAACCCATCTCGGAATCCGACATTTGATATGCAATAGCCTGATAAAAATATACTAAAAAATGGTGAAAAACATTTGAAACAAAAAAATGAAATTTATCACCAAAAAACTTTGCAGTCCTACATTTTACCATAGCATAAACCAAACTTTGCCAGTTGGTGAATTGGCTTCAATGACTAGGTACCACTACAGAACTCCTATTAAATAGCTACGAAGAAAGCATTTTGTATTAAGACATTCAAGACTCTACCTTCATATGCTTTCAGATTTTTAAAATATTGCGGCCTAAGTCAAAATTTCAGGAAAACTTTGAAAAAGATTGGCCTGCACTACATAAATGTATTTTTTAAGAATTTGTTTGTTTGTTTGTTTGCAACTGTAGTTGCAATTTCTTCATGCTCATCACACACACACAAACAAAACTATGATACCACAAAGTATACCACACAAAATTCATAGAGATGCAGGAAAAATGAATTAAAAAATATTTTTTATATAGGAAAAAACACCTAATTGGAACCACCCCTTCCCTTCTAGCATCTCCACACAACCAGAAGAAAAATGTGGTAACTGGGTATCTCTTACAGAGATCAAGTCTATAAAGGGACACACTAAAAGTCCTTGGCTTTTAGTAATAGCGGAAAAAACAATTTTTTTAATTACTGCACCATATCTTTATTTTTCAACATAATCACCAACGTTAATTCAAGCACTTATCATAGCGTAAAATGAGGTTCTTCCATTTCTATTTTTTCAAAAACAAGGATATACCTGTGCCACAAGACTTCATACAGCATACAGCATTAATAAAGTGCTCCCCATTCACTGTACAGTCTAGTACTTGGCACCTTTGGACTTTCATCTGTATGGCAAAATGAAGTAACATCTACGGAGCAGATGATTTTCCAGTGATGGTGAAGTAAAAGACAAAGTAATGGAATGAGCAGGATGCCACTTTTTATTGCCAGGGAATGGAAAACATTATTTTATTGTATGACAAATGTTTGAATAATTTTGGTCATTATGTTGAAAATAAAGGTTTGGTGCTGAAATAAAAAAGTGTCTTTTATCTTGAATACTCTTTACCCATTCACCTGCATAAAAAATAGGGAAATTTATTTTTTGACTTACCCTTGTATAAAAGTTTTCAATTCTAACTCGAATATAATAATAATTAATAAAATGCACAAAAACATTTCATTCTTCCCCTTTCCCCTGTGATCGAGATGGGTGCCATTTTTCCGGTCATTGTGATGTCACTAGGTAATAAGTAGTGCCAAGGAGTTTCGGAGTCATGAATGGCAGTGTCGAAGTTTCTATCAGTTTGGGAGTGTAAAAGCACAAACATAGAACAATTTGAATGCATTCTGTACCAAAAACTGGTTAGCAAAATCTTGTGATGATTAAGTAGTTTTTCGAGACTAGAATAAAAAGTGCTTCTCTTGGTGGCAAGATTCACAGAAGATTCATTGAAGAGATGTCATGTTACACTGATTGCCTCAAAAGAGGGGAGGGGAGGACCAGAGAGCAAATTTTCAATATTCTGACACATTTTTCTTAATGAAATAACATCAGGTAAAATCAAAAAAATTTGATTGAGTTATACTTTATTACCTTTGATTAATGTTATGATTCCAAAAAAAGAAATAAAGTAAAAATTTTCTGCAGAATTTACGTTTAAATGGTTCTGTTAAAATGTAAGACTTAAACATACACGACTGCCAGCAAATTATGGTAATTTTGTTTTCTAGAATTCATTGATTTATGTAAACCCTTCTGTAGAGTTTCACTTAGTAAACAGTCAGATTCAACCATAGTTAATTAATGTTCTACCCAGGCATAAAGAGCCATAATCATAGAAAAACTCACAAAAACTATCTCCATTATAATGACTCACAAGCATTAAATATGGGAGTTGCATAAGACAAATTTCTAGGCAGCAGTTTAATTTTTGCCATATATGGACCAGCATTGTGCTCATCAGAGATTTCATTGGCAGCAACAATTTACAGTCATAATGCAGGCAGATTTTTCTGGCAAAAGTGGCCCATAAACACATCTTCACATACCCTCAGAGGAGGGAGTAAGCTTATGTGACCTAGGTGGCCCACTGCAAAATGCCAATTCACTGGCGAGACACATGTTCATTCGTAGCTCTGATTGCAGGATTAGGAATCTCTCCAGCATATCATGGTAGGCTATCCCAGATATTGTTGGTTCCAAGAAAAAAAAAAACTAGGTTGAAGGTTTGCTTTGTGATAAAGCATAAACTTTGACAGATTTTTGATTCATTGACACCTTTTTCTATAATAAATGAATGTTTTGTACTAAAGTCATAAATTAGTTTCATTCATTTAAAATTAGCGTGTATTGGGTAAAATGAATGGTACAAAAGGAAACTTATCAACAATTGCTCTAATTAATTTAAAAAGGGAGTCAAAAATTATCTACATTTTATGCCAAAACACACCTTCAAGGTCGTCATACTGCCTTATGTGATTTTGTGGTTAGAGTTTGGTACGACTGTAGTCATGTGTGCGAAAATTGATCCCGATCGGGTCATTTGCCTTCTGGCTATTACAGTGTAAACATATCTGCTCTGCTAGGAGTTTGCATCAAGGAGGAACAACGAGCAGCAATCCAATATCTCTGGTCGGAGGGTGGGAAAGCTGAATTTTGAGGTACTGGAACACCCTCCCTACAGCCCAAATCTTGCTCTCTCAGACTTTTATCTGTTTGGGCCGCTTAAACCGATGACCTTGCAGAGCACCCTTCTGCGACCAACTCAAACAGATATTGAGGTCATTGATTTGATGTCCCAAACAGATGAAAGTGTGAGGGAGCAAGATCTAAAATTTAACTTTCACGTGCTCTGACCAGAGAAATCGGACCACTGCTCGTTGTTCCTCCTTGGCGCAAACTGCTAATGGAGCAGTTTGAGATGAGCTGCTTATGAAGGGAGAAAGCACAGTATGCCCATCTGTCAAACAACAAAATGATGAAAATCATTCTTTCGACTTACTCAAGAAGCGCCAGGAAGTCAACATATTACACCAGCAGAGAAGTTTGCTCCAAGCACCATTGTGGCATCAATGTGTTAAACAAGTGTCTGCAGTTTAAGCCTTAAAAATTTTACATGATAAATACTTAACCATTATTAATTATTCAAAATGGAGAGTATTCTGCATGGATTTGCAAGCACAGCTGAAGGTGGATGGTTTCCTAGACACACATGTATTCACTTACAAAGCCATGTTTCACTTATTTGGCAAAAAGCAAACAGGCATAATCTGAGATTTTGGGGCATGAGAAATCTGCATGTGAATGTGAATCACCGAAGATGAATGTTTTCTGTGGCATACCCAACCTAGGTGTGATTGGGCCTTTCCTCTTCTAAGAGTTGACTGTTACGTGGTTCCTACTTTAGCATGCTGTCTGAGTGTTTATTGCTGTTGTTGGAGAAAAAGTTATCCGTTTCTCAGTGGCATAATCACGTACGCAGTCACTGTAATCACGTGCTGGGCTGAATGATGTGTCTTTGATGTAGTGCCCCTCCCATCTCCAAAGTCACCTGATCCAACTCCTTGTGATTTTTCCTTTGGAAAAGGGCAAGATGTTCGTACCCCACTTCATTAGTTAAAACAGCAGATAGGTGACATGGTCGATTCAATTGATTCAGGCGGTCTTGCTATAGGTTTGGCAAGAACTGGAAATTTCATCTAGATGTCTGCTGTATCAGATAGTGAATATCCATAGAAACTTTGAAAGTTAACCTTTCATGTCATTTTGGTTTTATACCCTTTTACCAGAGGAATCACATGACATTGTTGAAGCATAGTTCCAACTCACCAGCAAAGAGATGGTTTCCTTCACTCTCTCCCATAGTCATCATTCAACAGACGTTGTTGTCACCATGGATAGAATTATACTTAACTCCCAGCTTCTGTCTTTCTTACTGTCTCTCTGTTTCGTTAAAATTTTGAAATCAAGTTTTCACCCACTTCCCATTGGTCAGGCGACTCCAAATTTGGCACATCGATTTCTTTCGATGACAATACAATGCAGTATAAAAATTTTCAAAATTTAAATTCTTAAAAAGGATTAAAACTGATTTTCATTTAATTTTCTCTTAATGCCCGGGTAGGGGAGAGGGCCACCTATTCAGGTTTTCTTCGTTTTCTCATATTTGTAGCAAAAGCACGGGTTAAAAATTGATTGCAAATCCAAGACTAAAAAGAATAAAAATAAACAGAGTAAAATAAAATTAAAAATACATAAAATTAAAAAAAAGACAATAGTGTGGTGGCATGCATTTAATATTAAATTTTAAAATGAATTTTTTTTCCTTAATTTATGCCACACATTTACCTTTTTTTTTTTAATTTTATGAATTCCTATTTAAATGAAAGGCACCAAAATTTTTCTTTTTTTTACTTTTTGGTGCACTTTTTAAAATAAAAGTGTATGTTTGTTTTTTTTTTCAATATTTTCTATTCTGAAATAAATTCATTAGAGCAGTCATTATTGTTTTCTTTTTGTATTGCACTTTCTTTTAATCATGACAATTCTCTTTCTGCATTTTTAAAAATCTTCATATCTGTTATTAATGTTTTTTCTTTGGAATAGCTGAGAAGAAACGCTACAGTTACTGTTTGAGTGAGATTTCAGAGAATACTGATGTAAAAGGAACAGTTTATGTTGAGATGGCATGCAATGGATTATTTGGAGCTGGAAAAGACAGCATGATTGGACCACCAGATCCCAATAAATTTTTTACTTTGCAGAAAGTCGAACTTGCTGTATTTAATAGAAAGGTACAGCTAAAAAAATTAAACAAATCGAACATGAAGAAATAAATGCCATTTTTTTAAAATTTTATTTTAAATCGTGTACTACTTTTCTTTACCAGGTCTTCACCCTTTTACAGTATTTCCAGTGCCTAGTGGAAATGGCAAAATTTCTTCCAGAAACCAATCCACAAAGCTTTCAAGCAATGTATACAGCAAATACAATGATGAACTTAATTATTTCAGAGAAAGAGTAAGTTAAACGAGTATCATGACATTTTCTTTTTTGGTATTAATGAATTTCAATTATAAACTCCCTTCAGAAAGTTCAGGAACTTTTTTATTTTTTAATTCATTCAACTTATAGGTCACTTGTCTTTCGGCATGTTGTTAAAATCATCCCTTTTGTTGACCAATGCAACGAGTGTTGTAGTCAACGGTAGTGCTATTTAACAACACGACTGATGCCTAAACGGTCATCAGCAAAACAAATATGGCTGATATTGCAGTTGAATTATATCAATTCAACAGCTTATTTCAGTGCCACAGCTTAGTAAATTGGGCCCTGGGCAAACTGCCCTCCCTTATTGTATTCTGGCCTTTTAATGGTAAAAGAAATAATGATGAAGATATTTCAACTGTAGCAGTGGCCTATTATTTAGATTTACTACCTAAAAAGCAGGCAAAAGTAATTTATTTCATAAGGTGATTCTATATCTCCACGTGGGTTATTTGCATTATATGTCACCACCACCAGTTTTTGTTCGCAACAGATCATATGATCTGATTCAACGAAGAAAATATCGCTTCGGGTTGTTGCAAATCATACTCTCCAACCCAGAGTTCCAATGAGACTCAACATACCTCATCAAAGAATTTAACAACAGTTTATATCCTTCATAGTACTCTCCTCCCCAATGGATACACTTGTCCCAGAGGTGTTTCCATTTTTTGAACCAGTACTGGAATAGTAGAACTAATGAAACCTTTTGTCCGCATAAAAATTAGCAACCAGAAAGTGGTCATCATTCAACAAGAACAATTATAGCTTGAAATGTACATATAAGAAGTAAAATCTTTATTTATCTGGACAAGAGATTTCATTATTTTTACTATTGATCTATGTCTACAGTTGGTGTCTAATTCTAATCAGTACTGGAATGCTTCCTTGGAATCCCCTTTAGTTCCCTCTGCAAATTTTTTCTTGATTACCTAAACATGTCAAATATCTTCCCTTTCAGCATTGATTTCAGTTTGGGGAACGGGAAAGTGTGCTGGAATTACAATCTTGAGCCTAAATTATATTTGCTGTTGTGAGCTATTGCTAAATGTTCGATCAATTGAAAATTCTTGTTTTGAGAAATTTTTCATGTTCTTTTTTTTTGTCTGAGCCATGTTAGTCTTGTGTCATTATAGTTAATGTTGCTTTATTATACAATCACTTAATGCACGTTGTTGATAAGTCATGATTGTTGTAGCTGCTTTTTTTTCTTGAGTCCAACTTCTTTACATGATTGGCCAATAGGCTTAGCATATTTGGAGAAGGCAGTACAGTAGTTTCTATTAAAATAAATAATAATAATAATAATAATAATAAGGTTAGCATTCAAATTTACTGGATCAGTAACTTTAGTGGTACTGTGTTATTTTTTCTAGAGATTCATATTCGGTAGCTGAAAATCTTGCACGTGAATTTTTCTCACAACATAATGGATCTGCTCAACATACTATTATTGCATTGGGCCATTGCCACATCGATACAGCATGGTTGTGGCCTTACGCCGAAACTGTAAGAAAATGTGCTCGGAGTTGGTCATCAACAATTCGACTAATGGAAAAATATCCATCTTATAAATTTGTTTGTTCCCAGGTAATGTTGGAAAGTTGTATTCTCTATTTCATTAACAGTGAATTCACTTTTGGTTTAGACACACAAATCCATCAACATCAGTTTACCATAATTCTGTTGAGAATGTAGTACTGTAACATAAAAAATAGAGAGTGATTTAAATAAAGGATTTTACAGCTTTTAAAGCAAACAGAAATTTATGCCTGCAAGGCCAAAGAAGGTAACGAACATATTCCACAGATCTCCACCGTGTGTTCTTTCTTGTCATGTGTAGATGTCAGGTGCTTGCAGCACTTCCATTTGTGGCAGCCACATTCTAGCTCTTGCCTAATTTGTGGAACTGCGACCAAAACTTTTTAAACCTCTCTTGCTATTGGCTAGCATGTAAAGCAGCAACATTTAAGGCAAGCTGCTTCGTCATGTCATTTTTGGGCAGTCAGTAGGGCTTAGCTCCATGATTGGCCCATTTAAAATGAAAATCTTGTGTGGGTGGCAGAATCCACATGTGGAAGCCCTTTGCCCACCTTCTCTCATGGACTAGTAACGAGATGGTACCTCTGCATCGGTTGCTAACAGGGGACATTCACATTATTGGAGAAAACCTGCAGTTGTCCTCACACGTTTTCACAGGTCATATGGATTTCTGTGGATTTGGATTATTGAAATGGGGCCTTTCTCGACACCATCCACAACCATTGAGGGTCTCTGGAAAGCCTGTAAACAGGAATGGAACAATATTAGCCTCGCCATTCAACAGACATCTCTTCTACAGTGTAAGATACGGTGCAGGGCAATAATCCACGACCAGGGTCACGAAATGATATTATTTGAAGAAATGGAAAGAAAAATTCTGCGATCTGGACTACTTCATTATTTATTCAGGGTCATTAAATAGAACATGATCGTTGGTGGAGAAAGGATTTCTTCGTAAACTTTCTCTTCCAAATCGTTACCATAGATCATAATCAACCTTCTGTATTAGGACTTCTGGTGATTGCATTTGGTATTATGGCATACGCGAGTCAAATTTGAGGTGTCTTGCTCTGAAATGACACCACAATCGATTCTGTAAGTTATCTGAATAACTATCTGTTTGCTTTTAAAATTGTAAAGTCCTTTTTGAATTGCCCAGTAAGTAGAAAAGGACCACTTTCACTCCATTCAAATGATTTTAATAAAAGGATAAAGCACACTGTCTTATGTCTTACGTCTTACATCCACATTTATCACTCGATTGTTGTTAATCCACATAAAGAGGCATTAAAAATGATTATTGTGGATTGTGGTTTCTTCTCATCGCTCGATTGATTGTTATGTTCACAATTTCTTGGCGAATTCTCTTTCTAGTTTAATGGAAATGATGTCAAATTTCTTCGTTTTTGTACGAAAACTTCTCAAATGAAAAAAATCTTACTTTCTAATGTATTTAAATGCTTTGCATTTTGTTGGCACACGAAGTCAAAATTCGACGTAACAAGATTTTCCGAGAAAATGTTTTGAGATAATTTGAATTGATAATGAAAATGCAGGGATATAAATTTTTTTTCGTGATATTGAGGTTCTTGACATATCGCAGTTCAACTGTATATGGTTACATTATCACCAGTATGTTAATGGTAATGTAACCATACCATGGTGTCATGCATGGTGTCAACTATGCATTACAAAGGCTCCAAGGAATTTGAGAATGATTAGGTATGTTTTTTCAAAAGCAGGTATTCAAAAACAGGCCCCTGAAATTTGACTAGCTATTAAAATATTGTTTTCAAGGTGACTTACCCGATGATTGCACTGCAACCAGCTTTCTTTTTTAAAATGCTCTCATTGTGAAACTTCTTATTGTTTGAGTTTAAAAATGGAAAGTAAAATTATTCTAAAGTAATGATATGATATTTTCCATGTAATAAAATGTACAGATGGAATGCACTTAAGTTTGATGAATGTAAATTTGACCACTCGGATGTTAAAACTCAGGACGACTTCTTATAGATTCAAACATTGGAGGCTTTTCTAAAAGAAATTCTACACATTCGATGATAACACAGTCTTAGTTGAAATTGGTGATAAGATGACTGTTTAGTAGGTGCCAAACGTTGAAGTCTCTTTCCAGATGGTAAACAATCTCTTACAATCGGATGCGGTAGTAAATTATAAATTAAATGGAACATAGTTAGTTCCTTAATTCTGTGTGAATACAGATGATGAAAATGACTCTTATTGTTGATTCATTGCATACTTTCTTATCTACAGCAAGGACCCTATGTGAAACTGTAATTTCAGTGAAACTAACTTTTTTTTAATTTTTTTTTAATTTTTGAAATTTATTTTCTCCATTGTCTATGGCTCATCGCATGTAAAACTCTGCGTATAGTCATCTTGTTTTTTCATGCTCTATCGAATGCAATCGGCCTGGTTTTGCAATGTACTTACATGATTCAAAATGTTGCCTTGTGAGAAGGAACTATTTGACCTCATAAGAATTTATTACGACAAATTTCAGGCACAACAGCTTCAGTGGGTTAAAGAAACATATCCCTTGTTATGGGAAAAAATCCTACATTTCTCTAAACAGGGACAGTTTATTCCTGTCGGAGGTACTTGGGTTGAAATGGATGGAAATATTCCCAGGTAAGTTTCTTATGTCCCTCTTCATTGATTGCTTTAAAAATTTAAATCCTTTTAAATAATTTATTTACCCATTTTTTTTTAAACTTAACTAATTAGAAAATTACACTAATTCTTCCCCATCTAAGTGGGGAATCCTTTATCAGACAGTTCCTCTATGGACAGAATTTTTTTGAAGAGAATTTTGGGAAAAAGTGCTTGGAATTTTGGCTCCCTGATACATTTGGATATTCAGGTCAATTTCCACAAATTATGAAGTAAAAATGAAAAAAATATTTAGGAAATGTTGATGTTAACATTGAGTTTTCAATTTGGGTGTATGTATCATCACGACCTATTATTTTCCTTTTAAGGCATTGTGGCATTGAAAGATTTCTTACGCAGAAATTAAGCTGGAATTTGGTCAATGTTTTCCCTCACAATAATTTCATCTGGGAAGGTATTGATGGCTCTGAAGTTTTAACCCATTTTCCTCCTGGTGATGCATATGACATGGAAGTCAAAGTTTCTGAAGTGAGTTTAGAAATAAATATCTCAGTTATATTATTTTATTTTATATGACAGATATTATCATTATCCATGTAATATTATCCATATCATCTCATAATTTTTTTTCCACATTGCTTATTGAACATGAATATTGCAATGAATATGTGTACTTATAATACGGCTGTATAGGGTGTTTCAAAAACAATGAACCAATTTTAAAACCTTATATTTCTATAACCACGAACCCCAAATGAATGAAACTTATACCACATAAACATTTCATAATTTCACTCCAGAATTTCATATCTTTACCACTAAATTCCACTACCACAGTCAAAACAATGCTACTGTTAGTTATTGAGAAAGAATAGAGTTCAATGAAGCCTGTAAACATCCGCTGGTCGTGCTAGCTGAGAACTTACATTCCTCATGTGACTGTTTGACATATACTCACATGCCAAAAGTCATGGGATAGCACGTAATAGTGTATGGGCAAAGTGCCACAGTGCAACGTGACATTGATTCCACAAGTCGGTGGAAGATGTCTGAAGACATTGCCAACCATTCCTACTTGAGAGCTTCCTGCAATTGCCCATTATGGAGCCACCACCAGCTTGCACAGTGCATGCTTGACAACTTTGGTCCTATGCCTTCATGGGGTCTGCACCACACCTGAGAGCCCTACCATCAGCTCGTATCAGCTGGAATCGAGACTCACCAGACCAGGTCACACGTTTCCAGTTGTCAAGTGTCCAGTCTATGTGTTCATGGGCTCAGGAGAGCGTTGCTCATGATGTCTTGTTGTTAGCAAGGGCACCCTCGTGGGTCTTCTGCTTCCATATCCCATTGACACCAGATTTTGTTGCACAGTTCACATTGATACAGCTCTAGTATCACCCTGATTAAAATCTGATGTCATTTAGCATAGTGTCAGTTGCCTGTTAGCCGTGACCATCCTACTCAGACGCCGTTGGTCCCATTCATTGAGAAGGTGTGGTCTCTGGTCGGAGGTAATGCCATCAAGTTGGTACTCTCAGTAGACTCTTGAAACTGTGGACTGTGGGATGTTGAATTCTTGAGCCATCTCCGATATTGAATGACCTATATGTTATGCTTTGCATACCAGGCTACGTTCAAATTCTGGGAGCTGTCGTCGTGTGGCCATTGTCACCCCTTACTCATGACAGTGTAATTAAACCTACTGACACTGATTTGCATATTTATACTGTTTGCTTATGATGCTACTGCCACTTGAAAAATAGTCCACTGGTATCCCATGGCTTTTGACATGTGAGTGTATGTTAAGACAGCATTTGTTTTTGAAGCCATACAGATTGCCACTGGTGCATGCTTGTTCATGCAGGTGACAGAAAAAAACATACTTACTTTTGTCAAATTCTCTTACATGAGATGAAGGAAGACGGCTTCTTACCATGATTGATTTTTAGTGATGAACCAATGTTTCATACAATCAATTAATGTTTTTTGTGCTGTTTCCATTCATGAGATTTATGACCCTTTCTTTTTCGAGAGAAGTGCCATTACAGGAAATCATTATTTTGAAAAGCTGCAGGATTGACTGTTCCCACATATAACAGAAGATTTCATTTTTCAGCAGGAGCACTGCCACACTGGCATAACAGCGTTTGTCAGTCTCTAAATGAAACATTGCCTCAACTTTGGATTGGATGGATGGGACTCCAAGATTTGGCACTACACTCTTGGCCTCCACAATCTCCAAACATCACACGATGTGATTTTTTTTTATGGGGATACCTAAAAGAATGTGTTTTATGTCCCACCATTACCAGCTGATTTGGATGAGCTCAGAATCACAGATGCAGTAAATTCGGTGGCAGAAGTCATTCTCAGACACGTTTGGGAAGAATTCAGCTGTCGCAATGATGTTATCCGTACAGCAGGCGGAGAGCTCATAGAACTTTTATAATTATGGCAAGTGAAACTTAAGGACTTCCTCAACAGCCTGTAAATGTTTAGTACCTATAATCCATTTGCAGTATTTGAAATTGGGACATTTTTTTTGAAACGCCCTTTCTTGTCTTTATGATTTTTGCTTTACATACAAAAATGATGAATCTCCTTCTATTTTAGCTGATTAAAATTTTAAACAATCTCAAAGACAAAGGCAGAGTGTCACACAGTCTAATGCTTTATGGTCACGGTGATGGAGGAGGTGGTCCTACAGAAGAAATGATTGTACGGGGTACACTTTTGCAGGATGTTTATGGATTACCAAAGTGAGTAAATATGAATTTCTTTTAAATATTTTAGGGACTACGGTCTTATGTGTTAAAATTTAAAGTGGTCCACAGCAGTAGCAAATTAACTGAAATGAAACTTGTGTGAACAGGGATGGTGACTACACTGCCTGATAGAGGACATTCCACTCTCTTCAGATGCATAGTTCAGGTCGGTATCTTGCAAATTGCTGAAGCTCTTGCCTGGGAGGTAAAACTTTTCAAGATGCCTTCGTAAATAATTGAGTTTATCTGTTTATCTTAAATGGTTTGTTTCATTTCCTGAATGGCTACTGCTCTAGACCACTCTTAAATAGAAACATTTCAGTTATCTTAAAACAAGTCTCTCTCTCTCTCTCTCTCTCTCTCTCTCTCTCTCTCTCTCTTTTGATTTTTTTACTTATTAATCTTGAGTTTTTTTGGTTTTTTTTAATGTTACAGAATGGAATTTTCATCACCTTCAGAATTCTTCTCTCACTTAGAAAAGGATAGGTCCAAACTGTGTAAATGGAAAGGGGAATTGTATCTAGAATTACACAATGCCACTTATACTACTCATGGTGAAATAAAAAAGTTTAATAGAAAAGGAGAAATTGCCCTCCATGATGTAGAATTCTTTGCATCTCTCTTATATTCGTACTCAAAGTAAGTAATTTTAGTTGCTTATCTCTTTGTCTCTTCATGCAGGACCGCATAGAAATTTTCAGTATTTACCCATACACTACGTGATCAAAAGTTAGGGATACCAGCATTTCTGCGTCACAGGCTTCAGATAACAGGGATTAGTAAGCAGTGGCGACCCCTTCTGCTCTAACGACAGCCTCCATACTCTGAGAAAGACTTTCCACCACTTTTTGGTAGTAAGAAGCTGGAATTTCCCTCTATTCCTGCCTCAGAGCACTGGTTAGTTCAGCTACGGATGAAGGACGGCATGGGATGGCTCGTAGTCAAAATTCCAATTCATCCCACAGGTATTCAATGGGATTGAGATCAGGGCTCTGAGCAGGCCAATCTATTTCTTCAATGCAGTTGTCTTGAAACTAGTCAGGCACATATCTTGCTTTATAGTTGATACAGAAAAGGCCCATCCCTGAGCTGTTCCCACAGTGTGGATAGTGCACAGTTGTCCAGGGCCGTACCAGAATTTTTTTTCGGGGGGGGGGGGGCGGGGGGGGGTTTGCCCAATCCTGCATATGGGTTGGTCCCCCATGAATCAGATTTAGTTGACATGGTGCCCAATTTCATTTGGGTACGGCCCTGCAGTTGTCCAAGATGTCTCGATAAGCAACAGCATTCATCTTTCCTTTAAGAGGAACAAGCTGGCCAGTTTGAACTATGAAAAAGAGCCCCATACCAAGATACCAACTCCTCCAAATTTCACAGTGGGCACCACACACTCAGGTAGAAAACGTTCTCCAGGTATCTTTCAAACCCAAGTTCATCCATTTGATTGCCAGAGTGTATACTGTGATTCATTGACCTTTGATTGCTTTGGGTCACCTGTGCAAGCACTCGGCGATCTCTGTCTGTCAATTTCTTAGGTCTGCTAGTTCCTGATTGCACTGTTGTTGCTCCCTGGATCTTCCACTTGGCGTTCACATTGCCTATAATTGTACAGAGTATTTTTAGAATGGTGGAACTCTCACGGACCGACTTGTTGCACAAGTGGCATCCTATGATAGTTCTGCGTTGGAAGTCGCTGAGCTCTTTTGAACGACCCATCTCTTAATAATACAAAGTAGAGATGTCTGAAGGTGTGTGATGCTATTTAAATTTACATGTCATTGTCATGCAACGTTTGGCACATGCGATGATTTATGAGGGGTGTCCCTAAAGTTTTGATCACATGTTATTTTGATCGCTTCTAACAAATAACCATTTTTGTGAAAATCACGTATATCAAAGTTTTGTGTATTTTAAATACTGGTAGCAACAACTAATCACGTGTCATTTCCTTTGAGGACTTCTTCCTCTAAAACCTAAAAATACGAGAGCTATTTTTTGTTCAACCTTCGTTGGGGCATAAAATGAAGACAATCATTTTATTTTATTAGCAGAAGTCAAGTACAATCAGAGTTATTGACTGACGAAAATTGTATTTTCTTGTATCTTATTAATTTATAGTATGCAATTAATTAAAAGTGCTTTCTAACAAGTAAAACAACACACCACACCACATAGGTAGATTATGTGCTTCTGGGATATTTTACAAGATATTAAATATTATGGTCGTTTTAAATGGAATAATGAAAGGAGTATTTTAAATATAATAGAAAAATGTTACCTTTCAATATGGGAATGGGGGAGGGGTACATTTTTGAAGGGGGGATGACTGTTATACTTAGAGGGTGTCCCAAATTGATGTATACACTCTTTGAAACGTTATAACTCAGCAACAAAATGAGAACATTATAAGGTTTGTTGTATTTTATTCCCCTTCGTCACACTTGTGCAGGAAGCACTCACAAAATTGCAGTTGCCTATCTGGGTCGCCCTCATTTAGTGCGTGGACAAGTCGCAGAATGTAAGGCTTCCATTTTTGACCTTGAAAAATTCGATGAACACTGGATTTGGCGATATCAGTTTCACAAGAGCATTGCCTCACTGACTTCTTTGGGGAGCGTGCAAAACCTCCATGACTGCATCAACATTCTCATTATCGCTGGAACTTCCCTTCCTTTCGCAGCGACCTTTCAGCATATCTTTCACTGTTCCTTCGGCTTCAAACTTGTCTCGGAATTTCGTTATTGTTACTCTTGTTGGCGGTGGTATATCAAAGTCAACCTTCGAACGTCAATTCAACAACATTCTCCACCTTCTAATAACACTTCAGTATCAATTTACGTTCATCGAATGAAAGTCTCACTGCCATTTTGTTTAATAAACAAATGAACAACAATGAACGTGTTGCTATGCTTTTCCAGTGCCGTCTGGATCATACACAACAAATCAGGGAAGAGGGAGAACAAACCTTCCCTTTTCTCGGCAACAAACCTTATATTTCTTTCTCATTTCGTTGCTAAGCTATAACGTTTCAAAGAGTGTATACATCAATTTGGGACACTCTGTATTTGGATAGCTCCTTAGAAGTGCTGTTTAGCTGAATTTGAAAATAATTTTTATCTCTGATACTTATGGAGTAATCTTTAAAAAGCGAAAAACACTGCAATTTTTAGGGGTGAATTTTATCCTCCTTAAAGGTTTTGGCTGCTGCAACTGAAAACAGTGTTTCATAGATCCCTTTGAGGTCTACATACCTATCCATTTTCATTCAAGTCAGGATGTATCATCTAGTGAGGTTTCCTTGTTAGATGTTTCCTATATCCTTGACAAAGCCGGGAATAAATGGCGAAACTAGTTGGAACTCCTGATGTCCCTCTGTTATACTCTAAGGCCACCACCTGTTTAGTTCCTTGTTAGGGTTTTCTTTTTAATAAATACACTGAGTGGCCAGATTATTATGACCACCTGACATTTGTAGGCAAATTGGCTATGATTTCACGCTGAAGTTGCTAGGGGGACAGACCATTACCCATATCTTCAGAAACAAATAAATCACTTTTACTGTCGTGGTAAATGACACGATTCAACAGCCTTTGAACGTAGGATGATTGCTGGTGCTCGGAGCCATGGAGCAAGTATCAGCAGAACAGCTGTATTTGTTAAATGTTCAAGAGCAGCTGTTGTCAATGTGTTTAAAGACCGGACTGTCAGACACAGAAAACGGGGTCTGAACATGCAAATTGAGGCTGTCAGTGACTAGCCAATATTCGGGCAGAACGGAGATTGGCAAAACTGGTACAAAACAACAGAAGGGCAGCAGTGCATCAAATTACTGCAGATCTTCATCAGGGATCCTCTCAAATGATCTGTGAACACACGTTCGCCGTACACTGTATCGTATGGGATATGGAAGCCAAAGATAAAACATCTCCAATTCACACAGGAGCACAAGGATAGGACAGTCGAGCATTGGAAAGAAGCCATGTGGCCTGATGAATCACATTTCCAGTTGCATCATGTAGATGGCTGAGTGAGAATTTAGCAGAAAGAGAATGAAAGCATGGACCCCACATGCATGCATACAATCCTTTAAGGTGGTGGGGGCAGTGTTATGGTTTGGGGCATGATTTTGGCCCTTTAGTTTGTGTGGAACAACATCTGAATAGCAAACATACCTCATTATCATTCCTGATCAAGTTCATCCTATCATTTTGATGGCACATCCCAATGGAGATGGCTTCTTCCGACAAGACAATGCAATATGTCACAGTTCTCGTAGTGTGCAGGAGTGGTTTCAAGAATATGGGAGAGAATTAGGTGGCCCCCACAATCACCAGATCTCAATACAATTGAGCATTTGTGGGACAAAGTTGAAAGAGCCATCAAGCAGCTGGTTCCACAACCATCAAAACGCACATAACTGGACAGTGCTATTCATCAGGTATGGTATCAGATTCATTGCATCGCCTTTCAACATCTCGTGGGGTCAATGTCAAGTAGAATCGCCACTGTATTGAAGGCAAAAGGTGGCCCAACGAAGTACTCTTAATAATCTGGCCACTCAGTGTACATCTATTTTTGTGTATGTTGTTGATTTGTAATTGCACTTGAAGTTAAGAACCACCTTTGGTTGGTTCTGTGAGTGGTTATAACTTTAAATTTGACTTGTCTTTTAGGCACACAAAAGATTACCCACAAAAACTGCTCCTTTCGTGTTGGCAGAAACTATTATTAAATCAGTTTCACGATGTCTTGCCTGGCACATCTATCAATGCTGTTTACCATGAAGCGAGAAAATATTATGAGGAGATAATGAATGCTGCTTCAGCACTGAAAACAAGTGTTTTAAATAACTTGCTTGGTAATATTCAAACCAATGTTTATGCAGAAAATTAAATAAAACTTGTGATAAAACTGTTTCGTATCTTTTTCTTTCTCCTTTAGGTTCTTCAGAAACTTCAGAAACAGTCCTTTTGAACACTTTGTCTTGGCAGAGGTTAGAAGTCATTCAGCCTGAAGAAAACAAATCTGTAGTTGTTGCAGTACCTTCCTTAGGTTATTCCCAAATAAAACCTGTGGAGAGTGAATCTGTATCGTTAGGTAAGATTACTGTGAAACCATTACACCATGAAGCAATACTTGTACAGATATTGAGTAAGTTAATGAGGCATGGTTTTGACCTTCTTGCACACTTCATGTGTGATGATTGCACATATACTGTAGAATACAGGTATTGGACATTGAAACTGAAACACCTTCGCAAATAGCACTGGTTACCCCCAGGGCTGAATAGAACCTTCTGCTAGGTAATTAATCGTATGCATATCAATGAATCACGTGTCAGAGGTCTTGGTAGTCACTCCAGTAGAAAAGTTCGATAGTAAGCTTCAAATTGTCTGTGCAGAGCGCTATAATGGGAGACATATCCGACTTCAAAAGAGGGCAGATTGTTGGGGCGCGTCTAGCAGGTGCATCTGTGTCCAAAACTGCCACACTTTGTGATGTCTCACGTGCTACAGTATCCAGGGTGATGTGTGCATATGAACAGGAAGGATGAACCACGTCCAGGAGGAGCAACTGCAGGGGAAAACGGAAGTTGTCGGAAAGAGACGTCAGGACATTGACCAGGATTGTTGCACGAAAGCGGAAAACCACCGCAGCAGAAATCACTGCAGAAATGAATACACACCTCCAGGAACCTGTGTGCACAAAGACAATCCGTCGTTACCTGCATAAATCCAACATCCATGGCAGGGTTGCTATACCGAAGCCTTTCATCAGTAGTACAAATGCCTCCAAGCGGGTTCAGTGGTGCCGGACGCATAAAACCTGGACGTTGGATGACCTCAAACGCGTCATATTCTCGGATGAGTCCAGCTACACTGTCTTCCAAACAACAGAGAGGGTATTCGTCTGGAGGAACCCCTCTGATGCCTACAACCCAGACTGCTTGGCACCCACAGTCAAACACGGAGGTGGATCAGTAATGGTCTGGGGTGCAAACTGTGCAGGACCTCTACCGATCCTTCCCAAGACGTGTTGCTGCTGTGCTGGCTGCCCACGGTGCCCCAACACCTTATTAAACAAAGATTTTGGATTTCTACCAGGTGTTTCAGTTTCAATGTCCAATACCTGTATGTCTATGCAGTTAGCTGACAAGGTTAAGCCTAAAAAAGTGACTACTGCATGACTTAGTGAGGGGGATGCCTTGTTGCCCTTGCTAGGGGGGGGGGGGTACCATGAGGACTAAATACAAGAAATTATTTACCCTCATTTTGCCATTGCGCAGTTTGGGAATTCCATTACAGATTTCAGTTATTCAGGAAAGTGCAAGGAGCAAGGTCTCGTCTTAAGTATAGGTGCCAGCAGTAATGTTATTCAGAGGATGAAAGAGCTACCACCTCAGGACAGGGGTCCTAGTGAAAATCGAACTAGAAACAGAACCCATGATATAGTCAACATGATGAGAGTTTGAGCTATAGCATCGTTTGAAAACCCACCGGCACAGCACACATGGCTAAGAAGCTGAAAACGTCTCTAAGAAGTTTCGGGCACATCATTCGAGAAAACTTGAAACTGTGGTGCTCGCATAAGGCTCATGGTGATCATTTGATAGAAAACTTTATAAACAGTACCCTTGCACATGACAGACGGCAATAGCTGATATTCCTAGATAAAGTTTGGGTATTCCTTGACGACACCAACAAATTTGATTCTAAATACGTATTATAACAGTACATAAATTATTTTATCGAAATAATTCTTTTAGCAGGCATTTTATTTTTCAAAAGTTTCATTATTTGAAAGTTTGAATGTTTATTAACGGTGAGCTATTCATTACTGTCACAGAGGTGGCAAAGGATGGGCTAATTTCATCAATCAATGCAAAGAGTTTCCAAAGCGTTTATGGTTGCAGCGACATACTGTCCTACTACTGTACTTTCAGTCTGAACAAGGTGGCCATGAAGGCTAAAGTCAATTCGGCCTACTTCCAATAAAAGATAATGGATGCAATTTACCTTCAAGAAATTCCCTGAAGGTACATATCCAGCTGGATAATGTGTCGAGACTTACTTCCTGCTCTTCACTGTCCTAATATGGAAAAAAAGAAGCAGAATTCGTAATTAAGTTGGTTAAGTCCCCAGATGCCTCACCCTTCTGTAGCTTTGGACTCCTTAAAAGAGAACTTGGAAACTAACCTACAATGCTGAGGGGTTTATAGAAAGTGGGTGATGCAAAGAGGTGCCAAGCAAAATCCCCCTTATAATGTTTTGCAGAAGTTTGTTGTAATGGAAACTGTGATGTCAGACCTATATCTGTAACAGGGGACATTGTATTGAAAAAAAGTAAAACAGATGTGGAGGAACAGTATCTTGAAAAGAAAGTGAAGGTCAAAATCAGTCAATTTTAACTGCCTCAACACCCTCAAGTATATTCACCAAACATTCTGATGATATTCGTCAGCTGATTAAAGAAAATCCTCTGAGGTTGAGGATGTTCATGTTCTCATCTTCTAAACATTTATGAAAACTGCTGAACACTGATAGGGTGGCTTTTTTGTTCAAATATCGTTCACAAAGATGATTAATATATTATCTAGATAGGAAAAGTATTTATTAATTATCACATTGCTTTTTATTGTGAAAACAGCGTTGTTGACATTGAAACCAAATTTCAGTCTCTTGGTGGGTTGGTGAAAATTTGCCTTGGCCAAAAAAAAGCATGCCAGATCCGCTCTGATGTCAAAGTCATACTAACTTTTTTTTTTTTTTGATGCCACTAACATTCATGAATTTCTCTCACCTAGTCAGACAGCGAACCAGAATTACTGTCTCAAAGTTCTGAAATGGTTCAGAGAAATTGTGAGGAAGAAAAGACCAGAACTTTGGTGTAACCAGAATTGGTTTTTCCATTCTTGACATTGTGCCAACTCACTCAGCATTGTCAATTTTGTGAGTTTTTAGCGAAACATGAAAGGACTGTGCTTCCTCAACCCTTGTACTCCCTTGATCTGACTCCAGCAGACTTTTCCCCTGTTCCCTAAACTGAAGGCAGTGTTGAAAGAGCAGAGACTTGACACCATTAAGTCCCTTGATCTTACACGCAGTGGTTTAGAACATTCGATGCTCCAGAAGTTTGGAAAATTATTCAGTTTCAGGATTAAATTCAAAATTTTCCTTTGATGCGATCAAGTCAGAGTGTTCATGATGTAACGCTTTCTTTTTAACACTTTCTGTATTCACTGGTGTGTATCAACATTTTCATTTTTGAAATGCATGTTAATATTTTGCATTTACAGAAACGACAGATGAAGGCATTTATATACTGGAAAACTCTTACATTCGGAGTAAAATTAATGCCCGTGGATGCGTACAGTCTATGATTTTGAAAAGTTGCAACAAAGAAATTGTAGAGCCTGGAAATGAAGCTAATCAGTTCGTTTTGTTTGATGACGTGCCTCTGTACTGGGATGCTTGGGATGTCATGGATTACCATTTAGAAACTCGACAACCACAAAATCAAGTAATAGAATGTTTTTTATGGAAGTGAAATTTACCAAAGTATAAATAAATTTATAGATGTTTTGTAAGTTTGCACATATTAAACAACGTTATTATCGTATAAATCGAGATAAGTCGAGGACAGATTTTGGGCCAAAAAATAAAGAAATTTGCTTTGCCCCATTGATAAGTCAAGAATATAATTTAGGGTGCTTATGAGGTTTGATTTTGATGCTTCAAGATTTTACCTAGGCCCTCATCTTGGACTGTGATGGTATTCAATCACGCATTTTCCACAGCCAGTGGCTACAAAATTATTACACAGGCCAACATAAAATAACTTTAAAAGTTGCTTTAGTTTGTGCTGAATCCATATTTGATCTCAATTTTTTCTATCCATCACAGATTTGTTGTTTTAAATTATTTCTATCCATCAATGAACATTTTAAATTATTCAGCATTTGGGGCCTGATAAATTTCCTTGTGGCCCAAAAATATAGATGCTTTAACATTGCAGTCTCTATGTAGAAAAGTTGGAAATGTGATGTGTAAACTTAGAAAAAAATCTATAAGCAGATTTGGATTCAGCACACTAACAACTGCAAGAATAAGGTAAATTCGTTCAAGAAAGTTTTTACATCATTGGCCTGTGTTATTATTATTAATCTAATACGAAACAAAAAAGTTTATAGACGAGGACTGTTTTTTTCAATCTCCGATGGGGCATAAAATAAAGACAAGTGTGAATAATGAAATGATATTATTACCAGGAGTCAAGTACAATCAAAGTTATATTACGACATAGTCACCGTAAAGAATAAAACATCTGTCATACAGGTGGACTAATTTTCCAATATCCTCCTCACAAAAGTTTGCTGCCAGCATGTTAAGATAGGTCTCCACGGCACCTTGAAACTTTGTTGCTGCTGAAGCACTGTCTTCCCAGACCTTTCTTCAGCTCTTGAAAAAGATGAAAGTCACTCAGCACAATGTCTGGGCTATATGTAGGGTGATAGAAACTTCCCATTGAAATTGCTCAAGAAGCTGCTGGTTTACTATAGCAGCATGCAGTGTGTCACAAATCAAAACAGTTCCAGAAGACAGTAAGCCTCTTCTTTTGTTCTGAATGGCTCTCCACAAGCGACTTAATGTCTTCCAACGAAGAGCTTCAAGATGCTGTGGAGACCTATCGCAACATGCTGATGGCTAATCATGATGAAAAGGGTATTGATAAAATCGCCCACTGATATGACAAATGTCTCAATCTTTATGGTGACTGTGTTGAAAAGTAACTTTGATTGTACTTGACTCTTAGTAATAAAAATCATTTTGTTATTCACACTTGTCTTTATTTTACAGAGGTTAAGTCAAAAGTAGTGGCCGATCACCATGCAAACTTTTAAATGGGCACCAGACAGGAACCACTCATTGCTAATCTTCAAAGTAGAGTCCATCATGCTCGATGGTCTTCATCCAACGATCAGCCAGTTGGCAGATGCCCTCGCGAAACCACTCCTCCGGTTTCTGGGTGAAAAAGTCACGCACAGCGTCTTCAACCTCACTGACATTGGCGAAGTGCCGTCCACACAGGAAGTGCGCCATGGACCGGAAGAGATGGTAGTTGGAAGGTGCCAGGTCGGGGCTGTGGCACAACCTTGATGCCCTCCAACTCCTGCAACTTAAACGATGTTCTTCGTGCCCGGTGCGGTAAATAGTCTTCATGGCACAATTTGGCAGCTCCTGTTGACCTTTCCCATGGCATGCAGATGTCGAACCACATTCGATTGTGATGTCCCGATGTCTGCTGCTAGTCCATGGGTGGTGCTGCCTGGATTGGCTTCCACTCGTTGCCGTAGGGTTGCGTCATCCACTTCTTTGGGTCTTCCGCTCCTTGGCGCATTTTCCAGGCCAATGTCTCCAAACGAAAAGCGGGAGAACCACCGTCGTGCTGTCCGTTCATTGGTCACACCCTGACTTTCCACCTGCAATTTTCGGCAGCTGCTGCTCGCGCACTGGTCCCTTTTTTCCAATAGTGACGAAGGGGGCCCGCATATCATTAATTTTTCTGCCATATTTTTACACTGGCTGATGCAGGTGGCACAATGTCTATGGCATTCAAATTCGTACTGACTATTCTTCCCACTCTTTTCTCTTAATAAACTGCAATATACCCTTGTGGTAAATAGTCCTCGCCCAGAATTCATCAAACTCTAACCCCCCCCCCCCCCTCATGAGTCGGCCACTACTTTTGACTCAACCTCTGTAATTGTGTACAAGTCGGCCCCTAATTTTTACCCCAAAAAAATGGAAAAACAGCATGACTCAAGCATAAGCTGAAGCAAAAAAAAAAAAAAAAAATTTCAAACACTTGAGAGAAAAATTCCAACTATTACAAACAGTTTTTGTAGCGTCACACAAAACTAAATTTATGTGAATCTTAATATTAATAAAAAACTCTTTAACCACAACAACACTAAGAAATAGGATAAATACAACTTGATTCTGGAAGTACTTTTCGGAAGCAATTGCTACCATCATTCAGCAGTCCAGGAGCACCTCAAAGACAACAAGAAAACTGAATAGAGTACTTCCAGAATCAATTGGTAGCAATTGCTTCCAAAAAGAGTACTTCCAGAATCAGGTTGTATTTATCCTATTTCATAGTGTTGTTGTGGTTAAAGAGTTTTTTATTAATATGAAGATTCACATTACAATTATCCACATTAGTCTTTATCTTCGTTTAACTAAATTTATGGTAACAAACTTACCATGTGGAGATGAGCTTCTTCTTCATCTGAATCTCCAAAGTCAACATTTTCATAAACTTTTCCTCTGGGTCATCCAATCTTGCCATTTTTTTTCATCACACGATCCTTGAAAGGTTTATTTAGGCAATGTTTCATGATACATAGTTATGGTGTTTTTGAACTTTTATTTTGGATTAAAGTGCCGAATGCTAAACTGTCCTCGAAAGTGTCGGCAGCCAGCATTTCAACAATATGGCCATCACGGCTGATGTGCGGAAATCGGCTTCACCGCATGGTCTTTTAAAGATTCTTATTGTGCTGCAAAGAGTGAAAGGGTTTATTATTAATGAATTCTAAAAGTAATAATAAATTAGTATTTAGTTTATGAATTATTTGTAAACCCCTCTTAAAGAGCATTTATCAACTCTGATTTGTGTATAGGCCAAATGTGGTTTTTAGAAGTAGTTTTGGAAAAAAATCTTTTTTTTCTTTTTTCAAAAGAACTTTTAATGATTACCTGGATACTTTTTATTGTGCATTTTCATTATCAGATAATTAAAAGATGCAGGTAATGTATAAGGCATGTTCAAATGAAAGTGATTCAAAGGGCACTGAGACAGATTAAATGAAAGTATTAATATTTACCTTTATTTATATGAAAGAAAAACATCATACAGTCACTATTACTGATGCACAGTCCTAAAAAAAATTCTCCACCTGCCGCAATACAGGACTCCCACTGGGGCACCAATCGGCTAATACCGTCCACAAAAAAGTCCATTTTCTGCTGCTCTCTGAACCATGCCCAAACAGCATCCTTAACCTCCACATCATTGGCAAATCGTCGACCTTTCAGTGCAGTCTTTAAAGGACCAAACACCACATGAAAATCACATGGTGAGAGGTTCGGGCTCTAAGGAGGGTGTGGCAGAACTTGCCACCGCACTTTGGTTATTGCTTCCTGTACCAGTCTTGCAACATGTGGCCTAGCATCGTCCTTCGCAAGTGACTGTATGCTGATCCGTGTCTGTCTTCAATTGATCGGTGATGACCACGTTTGCTTGGCCCAGACGTGGTTTATCAGCCGTTTCTACACGACCATTGTGGAACATTTTGGCCCAATGCACCACGGTTGCTTTTGAGATGCATCCTTCTCCATAAACATTCAACATCCGAGCATGAATGTCCTCAGCTGTCAGAAACATTATCACCGCTCGTTGGTCAGCTTTGGACAGAAATTTAATAGGAGAGTCCATTGTAACACAAACGAAATACGAGCATAAGCTTAATGTAACTTCCCACAGCAGCGCTTATCAGAACAAGCAGACGATACGTCAACAATCACCCATTTGCCTCGTGTCTATGCACTCACATGCTCGCGCACGCTACAGCCCGAATAAACTTTCATTTGAACATGCCTTATATTTTGCTTTAAAATTATTTATCATTTTAAAATGGGTAAGGGGGAAACGTATGTAGCATTAAAACCCTTCTAATCCAAACTTGGAGCTCAAACCAAATAATTTTTGAACTTGGAGCTCAAAATATCTTTTGTCTCAATTTACATTAATATGACATTGACAAATTTTTTCATGAAACGTTTGATGAAATTTAAGGAAAATGTGGTTTTTATTTATTTATTTGTTTATTTACTTTTTTTTATTCAGCATCAATTTTATTCTTTATTTACAATTTTGGATTCCCCTCCCCCATCTTGTAAGATGGTAAAGGTGTCTTCATTTTTGTCTTCTGACATTGCCTGCAAATCAGCCAGTCTAGGCTTTGTATGTATGTGAATAAGCTGGAGAGCATAATCGATTGATTTGTTAACTGAATGGCAAACGATGAAAAAGAAGAGATGATACGAGGTCTGTTCAAAAAATAACCGAACTTTTTTAATTACGCGGCAAAGGATCGTCGTAGCGACGAGCGGTTGGCAATACTGCAATTGTCATATCCTTCTGTCTAATGGACTATTTACAAGTTTTTACATGTTGTTTAGTTTCCTAGTTATTACCATTTGAATGCAACGTGTTTCAGTGGTCGTGACGATTTTTGCAATGTCCGATTTACGAGAACAACCAATGCAACGTGAAAATCGAAAAAAGTTGCAGGGAGCTAGATCTGGGGAGTAGGGAAGCTGGGGGAAGACAGTCATCTGATTTTGGCAATGATAACAAGGCTGAGTAGGCAGGCGCAACCATGAAGCGCAACTCTGAGTCGTCTTGCCACAACAGTGGTCTCTTTTTGCGAATTTTTTTCGCGCAACCTTTTCCAAACGCCTTCTTAGGACAGACGGTTGACTGTTTGGTCTTGAGGCAAAAATTCAAAATGCACAACTCTGTTGAAATTGAAAAAAACCCGGTGAGCATCACCTTGGCAGATCCTTTTTTTGAGCGTGGAGATCCTTTGCTAACCCACTGTGACCACTGAACTTCGGTCTCAAAGTTGTATCCGTAAACTCAACTCACGTTTCCGTGAATGTTTTCTCCAGTTTCACGCAAAATTTCACGTTGCATCGTTGTTCTCGTAAATCGGACATTGCAAAAATCGTCACGACCACTGAAACACGTTGCATTCAAATGGCAATAACTAGAAAACTAAACAACATGTAAAAACTTGTAAATAGTCCATTAGACAGAAGGATATGACAATTGCAGTATTGCCAACCGCTCGTCGCTATGACGATCCTTTGCCGCATAATTAAAAAAGTTAGGTTACTTTTTGAACAGACCTCGCATACCGTATTCAGAGACTTTGAGGCTTCACCACGTATTAGATTGGAGGTCATGGTATTTTCAGGTAAATAAAGTATTTAACAATGTTGGGTTGTGCAGATCATTCAAGTCGTGCTTGAATCTAAGTTGAATGTTGGTATTGAGACTTCATTTTAGGGAAAAAGAAAAGTCGGCTTAGATTTGAGCTCATGTGGTACTCTTTTAGATAGAGAAAATCATAGATACAAATTTACAATTATAAGGTTGATCACTATTTTTCTGCTACGTAAGTGGGTGAAGCTCTCAATTTCCCTGGTGTGTTGATGTGTTTCCACAAAGATTTATGGTGTTTTTTAAAGTAATTTATTCACGCGTTCTCCAAAAGTGTATAGAAACTAATGTTGTTGATAAGTCAGTAACTTTTAAGACAATTTCTCTTCTTATACATGAATATATGGCACTCTCTTTTACAGGTACTTGATGCCCTTAAGGTGATTGATAGATCATTACATAAGATAACGTTGGGCATTTCTCTTAAGATTGGAAAAGAAAGCACAGTGAAAGTAACCATAACGCTTGATGCTTGTAAGCCCTATTTATTGTTTGAATTATCAGCGGACTGGAGAGAAACCCATAAGTTTCTTAAAGTAAATTTGTTTTTATTATTTTATTCAAAAAAAAGCACAATTTTAAAATAGTGTAAACACATTTCCTATTCCTATAAATATTGCAGGTAGAATTCCCAGCTAATGTTATTGCTGATCAAGCAAATTATGAAATACAGTTTGGGCACATATCTCGTCCAACGCATCAAAACACTTCGTGGGATTCTGCAAAATTCGAAGTATGTGGTCATAAATGGGCCGATTTATCAGAGCACGATTTTGGAATTGCCATACTGAACGACTGCAAATATGGCTATTCTGCACGAGGGAATGTTCTTACACTGTCTTTGTTACGTTCTTCCAAAAGCCCTGATGAAATTGCAGACATGGGACAGCACGTCATACGCTATGCTTTCATGCCCCATCAAAGTAAGTTAGTCTTTAAGATGCTTTATAATCTGTCCAATGAAAGTAAAACTGGACATTTCCAATTACACGTTCTCTTTCAATTATTTAGTTTTAATTCTCCAAACGTGGTGAATTATCCATGTGTGGTGCTATGCTCGAAGATTTTGAATGGTTCCCAACCAAGAGTCATAAGGGGCGAGAATATGTGAATGGAACAGCCATCTCGTGGGAAATATATAACTAATGATTCAGTTTTCGGAGAAATAATCTTAACACTTGCAGTACCAGATATTCACTGTCAGGTCAGGGAGGCACCACCCTGCATGATAAGAGTTGAAACAGGTTTGCTGTTGAAGTTGAAGAATAACAAAATGGAGGATCACTTATTGATATCTCACAGCACTGACAGAACAAGCCACGGTCCTGTTGGTCAGTTCCCATCAAAAAAAAAAAAAGTCGGACCAATGATGCAATAAATGCAAACATCACTGAATTGCAGTGAGTGTAAAGGCATCTGCCGGAATGCATGAAGGTTTTCACTAGACAAATGCCAAATTTGTTTGTTGACAATGCTATTCAAGCGTAGCATATACAAAATCGCTGCACAGATCGTCATGCTTCATATATTTTCTTTCAACCTAGGAATGTCAGAGCAAATTTTAAGCAAGTTACTTTTAGCATAACATTAGAGGTTGTGTAGAGTTAATCCTGTAGGGGGGAGGGCCTTAAATATTTTATGCAATATTTTTCACTGAGTATACATGGCCTTCACAAAAGGATATTGTGGTTTTGTCAGTGAATAAAATGGTTATTTCTGCTCTACACGGGCACCATTAGGAAAAGCAATTGTACAAGTTGAAATGCGTGTTCATACTCAAAACCTCCCACCCCAACTACAAAATTTTTTCCAGTAATTTTTCCTAAGTGCAGACGAGCGTTTTCCTGCTGCATTACATAAAACCTATCTCTCGGGCATGTTGCAGCATCTCACAATATATCTGATGGTTTTGCCTGGTTGGAGTAACTCGTTATGTACCCTGCCTGTTGTGGTCCAAAAAACTGTTGTGAGTATTATCTTCTTGTTTAGTGACCTTCAGTAGTTCTTTCTTGATAACCACTGATAAAAACTTCTAATGTCATTGTACAGTATCTATTTCTCGTTATCCTGTCCAGCAATGGTCTATTCTAATGACGTTGGATCAGTGAAGAGCATATGGTCAAACATAGCATTTTTGTTGACAATGGAGAGCTTGTGTGGAACAATTTATCAGGTTTTCCGATACTATGAAGATGATTTCGCACTGCAGATTCCAAAACGCTGAACCTATTTGTCATTCATGTATGCCATATTTTTTATGACTGTCCTGCAGCAGTTAAATCTATGAGTATGACACTGTGCTTTTTATGAAAGCAAACTTGAAAGATTGTCTATCAACTGATATAGTGTCTCCAGCATGTCTGTCATGGTCACTGTCCCTATCAACTTCTGAAACCCCGAAGGGACTTCTGTATTTGTCTTATAGCTACATACCGGGTGTCCCAAAAATGAGCGATGATTTGGATAATCAATTAACAAGAAACCTAGGTGATCAGTGCTTTGCTGCATTCTGCTTAGGAAACCAAGGAATTTATTCACACAGTTTCAAAATTAGATGGCACTGCTATTCTCTATGCATTCCGATTGTTATTTTGAAAACATTGCTTTATAATCCCCCTCCCCCCCTCGTCAGCAATGCCATCTGTTGACGAACTTTGTAACTAATTTTGAAACTTGGTGCAAATAAATTCCCTGGTTTCCTAAGCAGAACGCAGCAAACCATACATTTCTATCGCCTTCTGATTTTCGTTAATTGATTTTTCAAATAGTCGCTTATTTTTGGGGCATTGCATGCAATGTTTATTAAGAAGCATGTTTTCAAGTAAGTACTGTTTTGATATTAAAAAAATTTTTTTTTAATGCCTCAATTATATGAAAGTTTGGACCTTAATCTACTTTTCAACATGCACTTATTTTATCGTACGATCAGTTTCTGAATTCCATCCTCATAGGAATCGGCCACCTGATTTGCTAACTATTCCAGCAAGGTCGTCATAGCAATGACTGCCAAGGTGCTTCTTTAAGTGCAAGAACAAATGATAATCACTGAGCGCTAGGTCAGGGATATACGGAGGGTGATCAAGTTGTTTCCAGCCAAATAACTTAGTTTTGTTTTATGACACTGCGTGTCCACACTACTCATCAAACCTGTCAAAACTTTCTCCATACAATTTACTATACTCTATCCAATAAAAGTTTAAATGGGCATGTTCAATTAAATTTACAATTTCAATTTTTAGACATTGTTAATTTTATTTTGCAATAATGCCTAAACAATTGAAAGCTGAAATTTAACAGTTCGACGAAAGTTTAACAAAGCGTGTCCAGAGTATAATCGTCAAATGAATTTTGGCTGCTTTCATGTCTTTGCATGTAAGAAACGAATGGCAGTGCATATTTCACAATTGGAGGGATTTAACTATGATCTGAGGCATTTTAAACATGCATAAGTAAACATCATCGCAAGTGAACGCTTCCGTAATGGCGTCTGTGGCTAGCCAAAACTTAAGATACATGCTGGAACGGTGACCAGTGCTGCAACACCCACATTTCAAAATGGTACTTACTTAAATTATTGGTTGGATAATTTGCTTTTATTTATAATGACTGTTCTTTTTCCCATTTTATTTTTTTTCTCTTAGAAACATTCCAGGAAGCCGGAGTCATCCAAAGAGCATACGAATTGAACTATCCAGTCATACTTCATCAAACCGATTTGTCACGAAACCAATTTTTTGAACTGCAAGATTCATTTTCATGGTTTACCATTAATCAATCGGCCGTCATAATAGAATCGGTAAAAAAATCAGAATCCATTGCAGCTGCTTTAATTGTGCGCTTATATGAAGCTTACGGCAGTCGCACTACTGCTATTTTGTCTTCAAAACTAAAAATTAGGAATTATCAGCTATGTAATGGATTAGAAGTGCCTTACGGTGAAGTTTTCCCTTGGGCCACAGAAGGCGTAGAACTTTCTTTTACACCATTCAAAATCATGTCCGTTATCTTAAATCTTGAATAAAATCATGGAGTAATGAATTTTGGTAATCTGTACCAGCCGCATAATTAGGAGAGGGCATACAATGAATTGCAGACCGGTACCAACTTTTCTTGGTTATAGGGGCTAGATTAAGCATTTTATCATGTATTAAAAATAAATTGAATATTCTTGGGGCATTTTGGTGTAATAGAAACAAATAACGTGTAAAAAATGTTTAATAACACAAAAATAATTTAACAAGAATAAACTTATATAAACTGGTTGAATAATAAATATTTTTCATAAAAATAGAACTTGTAAACTTCCTAACGCAATCGTCATTACAAATGTTCACTTCAATTTTCAAGTAAATTTATACATAACAGAATGAAGAGTTTTTATTCCATCATTCAGTTGCAGGGACACGAGATGGCTGAAAAATAATAAAATAAAAAATTAATCTTCAAAAAGATAACGGCACATATCCATCCTTACGAGGGAGGTTCATTAAGTAATTGTTGCCAAGAAGGAATACAACTGACAATTAATAAATTAATGATATAACAATTAGCAGATGCCATTATTGTAGAAGTCCCATTTCTGGCTGTCCAGAAAGTCATTGGCATCGAAATACCTCCCATACATGGGATTCTTTAGTTCTCAAAACGATAAGGAAGCCACTAGATGCAAGGCAAGGGAGAATTTTGAACCCCAAATTGGTTGCACCTTGGCAGTCCATGACATTCCTTCTCGATTTCACCAACCTGCAACTTGGTTAGAAGGTCCTGGTATTACTGCTCACAATCTATGGTTATACGATGGTCTTCACTGTAAGAACGAGGGACTCCACTCTGCATTCAACTCCAGTTTCCCCCGAGAGCAAAGGCCGTCCCGTGTTCTTCAACTTATAGGCTTCTTCGCACAGCATTTAAACCTTGTACACCACTTTACCATGTCCCATAAGATGAAGCATTCTCTACATACATATTGCAAGTTCTTTGTGGATCCCTTTGCATTTTTTCCTTTCAAACACAAACAGCAAATCATGTCTCGAACTTCACAGAATCCAGGAATTGCACAATCTTCATTTTCTGGTCCTGTAGCCATAATACGTGGAAATACTACGCATAGAATGCGTACCAGCAAAGAGTTTCAAGGCAAAAGATTTCCCCAGTGTAATTTATTGGTAAACATGTGCTATTTATTACTAATAATTAATTACATTGTATTACTTTATGAACATCCCTCGTGCAGTATATAATTTATTATTTCCATTTACTTTTTGTGCGTCTTGGATAATTTGCCAAGGAGAATGGCAGCATTTTTTATCAAATCGTCATTTTGGCGAGTTTTGATAAGATGAAGTAATCGACCAACTATGTTTGTCGAGACCAGGTACTTTGAAACTCCCGACATGTGAACGCAGTTTGTTAAACAGAAAATTCCATTTCCTAATGTGGTGTCATCTATTCCGTCATTGTTCACTAAACCAAATATTATCATCAGTCCTGAAAATAAAAAACAAGATGCTTAATATCTGGTTGAAATGGCAAAGATGCACACATGTCTACACAGATAAACAGTTTAATAGAAATATCCTACTATTAACATGTAGAATCTCTTGAATGCATTATGGCATTGATTCCATGGGCAAAGCCGATGCGATTTATACAAGCCGTGGCACTGTTTTTTTGTGACATCATGTAAAAAGAAATTTTAAAATAAAATAATTTATTAAAAAAGCAAATGACCCAGGTTTGGCAGTAATGCATTTTATTCTACTTATTTATCTAAAATACAAAATTCACATTTCAAAATATCCCACACATTTTCGTGACGTTTCAACAACAGAAGTGACATAGTGCCACAGCTTTGTATAGATCGCATTGGCTTCGCCAGGGGATATTAGAAACATTTTAGAAGCTGTTGTCATTTGTGTCACTATAACCCTTCGGTTGGCTGTTGCAAATCGGAAAGCCATCTGCATCATCAAATTGCCTTTTTTAAATCACCGTTGGTTTCAAGCTACCCATATCACAAAATTCAAAAGTGTAGCGCATTTTGACATTGATCTTATGAAATCAAAATTTTATTCCTCATTTTGGTTGCCATTTCACCACCAGATGGCATGCAACCAAATGTTTGCAACCCCAATAATGGCAACGACCAGGATGCAACATGACTTCTGTTATGCCACTACTGCCTGCAGATGCAAGAAGACTGCATTAAAGAGCATATCTGATAGCATAGCTGAAACTTTGTGTCAAATGCATAGCCAATGTAGTGGTGCTTCCAATAAACTTCTGGGATGTTTTATTGCCTGCATGCAATAAGTTGTGTGCATGTTTATGGCTCCACTGAAGGAAACATGCGTCTCATCTGTCCATAAAACATTTGGCAGTCAGTTCTCATCTACATCCATTTGGGGGAAAAGCCATGCTACAAGCTCCTGGTGCTACACAAAATCACTATCTTGCAATTTGTATGGGTATCTGTTCAGAATCTTTCATAGTGTTCTCCATACTCTCCAATATGGAACACCTGCTTGGCGAGAAATTTGATGAGCACTGGAGTCTCCACGTGCGGATGACATTGTAATCATTTCCTTTCTCTTTTTCTAGTCCTCTTTTACCTTTGTTAAATAAATACCGTAATTAATCGTTGGATCTATTAGAAATTTAACCAAGTGGTAGGGGATCACCTACCAAGGCGCTTTAATCTGGTTAATTATAGTAAACTACTGAGAGGCAATAATTTAAATTCTAGTTACGTTAGGCTCACTTCTAGACCCTATGCATAGCTTCAGTACAGTACTGTATTTTGGGCACCCACAATCATTCCAAACTCAAAGGGCTGTGAAGATTGTTCTAATGGCACAAATGACAAACTTCCAAGTACATACAAGGTAAGTAATGTGCTCATCACTTATTAAATAAACAAACATTAGTACAAAAGGTCACAGTTAGATGGTGCTGTAGCAAGATTGCAATCTTGGGTGCATTAACCAAGCCTAGCCACAACATATGCAAATGATTAGTCAGATAAAAGGAGGCAGACGTGCTCTACAAAAGCATTAGTGACTTCTGGTTATGGAGTTCTTAAAGGATCGGGTTTACCAAAAGAAAAGGCATAAGCCTGCCGAAAGTGCATTCTAGGGTTTAATGTGGACTTACTGTGTTCAGCTCTGGAAAAGAGTTTTGTGCATGGAAAGCATTCTGGATAAACATATGAGGTGTCAAACAATTTCTTGGGATGCAGTGCCACCTATTGGCAACCTTTATACCAATTTTTGTTTATTTAATAAATGACAACCACATCTGCTTTGTGTGTTCAAGTTGCATGTCATATGCCAATAGAACTCCCTCCACAGCCCTCTGAACTGGGGAAATTTATTTGCGATTACCCTGTATATTACAATCATAACGCCCGTCTTTACTGATAACAATGGATGAATTTTAAAGAACTATCAGGTCCAGGGGAAAGTTTTTTCGTTCCTTCACCCTTACTTTTGTAGGATGATTTGAATAATGCAAATTTTTTTATACATTAAAGAAAACTGATTGGTCATTTTTTTGCACTTACTTATCTAAGTGAAAACATTCAATTTTATTTTGAAATAAACATTTGAAATGGCACCTACATCACCAATGATTCGACCCTGCCTGTTTTATGAATTTAAACTTGGCCATAAAGCAGTGGAGGCTGCTTGTAACATTTGTACAGCATTCGGTGATGATTCTGTCACCGACTTGACAGCACAAAATTGGTTCAAAAAAAATTTAGAACTGGTGATGAGCGTCTTGAAGATTCTCTTGAGTGTTTGGAGGACAACACCTGATGTAGTCCATTATGAGCTCCAAAATCCAGACAAACTTATTACAGCAGACGTGTATGTTGGGCAGCTTCAACGTACACATGAAAAAATCAAGCAAACACAGCCAGCTCTTGCGAACCGTAAGGGTGTTATTTTTCTTCATGACAATGCACGTCTGCCTACAGCAAGCTGACCCGTCAGGCTATAAACAAACTTGCCTGGGAAGTGTTACCTCATCCAGCGTACTCTCCGGATATCTCTCCAACAGTTTATCACCTTTTCCGATCTCTCGATAACCATTTGAGAAACAAGTGCTTCACGACAGAAGAAGAGCTAAAACATGAACTGGGTGTGTTTTTCAAGTGACTTTTATAAAAAAGGAATTTATGATTTAGTATCTCATTGGGAGAAGATTGTTGATAATGATGGAGATTATTTCAATGAATAAAAAATTCATTTATGCATTAATCTGAGCGCCAATTGGAATATTTGCAAAAATGAAAAAACTTTCCCCTGGACCTGATATTTATCTATTTAAAAACTTGGATACCTTTTCCTGAACGTGTTATTTTCCTTCTTGATATCTTGCTTAAATTACTCATGGTCGCCAACAGTTGCATTGTATGTTTCAGTTCTGGTTCTTTCTCTTTCACTTCATGCTAAGAATTAAGGAGATTGCCATAATTCAAAATTAAACATTTCTTCACAAAAAAATTAAATTCATTTGGTAATGATATAAAAAAAAAAACTATGAATTTACTCAAGTAAAAAATATTATAAATTATTAAATATATTGTGGACCATATGCATTGTTTCATATTCACTAGATGTACAATGTACATTGAAAAGAAATTTAAAACAATAGAGAGATGATCAGGCCAGCGAATCAGTTACCAGTTACAATGAGTTTTTTGAAGTCCACAAAGCAAGTGTAAACATTTTTTTTTGCATATTCTCAAGATTTGCCTTAGAGCAAAGATGTGATCTGTTGTGCTTTGAACAGGCCGGAATACACACTGCTCTCACAGTTTGGGGTCAACTATTTCCCGAATTCTCCTCTCCAGACACTTAGCATACACTTTCCCAGGAAGAATGAGAAAACGGGTGCCTCATTAATTGTTGCAATCCTTTTGATCACCCTTATTAAAGTTAGGGAGCACAACGCCTTCTACCATTACTTAGGGGTCTGGTTGGATAACCAAGCAACTCGACACATTCGAGTCAGCCACAGGATAATATCCTGATTCAAAGCTTTTAATATCTCGAAACTGGATTTCATCATCATATACAGCTTTACCAGTCTTCAGCAAGTTAATTGCCCATGTGACTTCTGCTTCGTTAATACTACTGACTAACCTTACGTACTTCAGTTGTTGCTTTTACTGGATTAAGAAGAGATCCAAAGTACTCCTTCCACTGTCCACACTATGTTTTCAGAAGCTTCCCATTTGAACACAGACCGTGTCTATTAAGAGTGCATACTATCACACAAGTCATTTTTTGCCATCCTACCCATCCCAAGCTAGCATCTATGGGGGGGGGGGGGGGTATGGGCAGCAATCCAGGCAACTGAAGTAAACCTGACAACTCCAGGTTTTTTGGAAAGAGAAAATCTGTAAACATACTTGACTCACAGCTCTAAAGGTTACATAATCACGAGGAGGGTAGCATCGACCATCACAAGAACATTGGTGGAGCCAGACGATTCACCCAATAAAGGTTGTTGGACTACCAACTCCCCTTAGAAGACCTTTTTTACCAAAATGGCAGTGAGTAAACCAAGGCTCTACCATAGGAACAAGTGAGGAAAAATTTTTCCTCGAACTCCCATAGCCGTGACATTCAAAAGGTGAATGTAACATCAGCCACATGTCCATTCAGCCAAATGTGCTTTGATCAAATGTCCGGGAGTGGTAAGTATACCACTTGAGCAACTATAGTCAACTTCTCTCAGGTGGGCGTTCTTTACGATGTACTTGAAGATGAGCATTTGGATCTGGTTGCAATTCTCAGTAATTCGCTACTTTCAGTTTTGGTGGCGCCACCCTTGTGGCATTTACCTGAACGGAGCTAAGTAAAATTCGCCTTAGTTTAAATAAGGCTCAACACGTTGTTGCAGCTAAAGAAATGAAAGGAAAAAGCAACAAATACTGCCGTGTTTAAGGCTGCAAATCAAAAACGATTTTACATGCAGTAAGATTATAATTTTTCCCCAAAAATTAAAACCTTTAGAAAAAGTTGGGAAGTAAAACTTACAATGGGGAAAAAAGCCACAGATACAATGAGTATCAACACAAATTTTTTCCATCCCCACCTTGTAAGCAGAAATTAGCAAATTGGTAGGGTAAAAGATGGAAAATATTTACATATTTTAACATACACTACTAATAAAATGAAATAATATTTATTTATTTACTGACAGTATTGTCACTGACCGCCGAGTTAGGTCCCAGTGGGTGCGACAATATAACAAAATACAAGTAAAAATTGGTTGGTAGTAAATATTGTGTTAACACTTAAACGTTAACAAAAACTAAATTAGTAAAATGAGAACAAAGACCATGTGACATAACAATCGCAAACTGTAGTGAAGTTATCTATAATTTCGTTATGTTTATCCTATTCCTTACTTATCGATATAAAATAACCGTATAAGCTGTTATATCCCATAAAATATTCAAAATTTGCTTTTTGAAGTTTGTTTAGTGTACAATACGTTTACATGCACGTTATTTTACGGTAAAATCACTATCATTGTTAGCTGCATTAGTTTTGATAACTTTATTTTGTCTGTGGGTCATTAATAAGCAAAAAATTAGGTCCTTTATTATTAGGAAGAATTTTCATTTTGAATCTACTTTTTCATATTTAATCAACAAATAACTTTCCAACTAAGATAAAATTTTTTAGGTATGTCAGCATTAAAACGAAAGTTGAAATCAAGTGCAGCTGCTTGTCACATTGACCACTTGAAAAATATACCATCATACAGAAAAATATCACACAGTGTAATATTCAAAGCAGGTTGATGGAAAATGGATCCTACTTTCACCGCCATTTTTCAAAATTAGCAGCGCCCTCTATATTCACTGAAAGTAGCGAATTGAAGAATACTTTGGTCTCACAGCAAGTGTTTGTAATGTTCACCATCAAGGCAAACGTGCATACACCTCTCAATGTTATGTAAGGTAGATGCCAACGTATCGGGAGTGTCAGCATCAATGTCCCACTGAATGCTGTCTCTCAGTTCCACAAGAGTCCTTGGCTTATTGCAAAGATATGTCTATAGCATATTTTATTAAATCATGACAGTTATATTTCATTTTTATAAGTGAGAATCTGAGACTGAGAGCAAGTGGGACATCCGATTTTTTTTCTTCCTTTTTTTGTATTTCTTACAAAGTACATTCTGGAAAAAAATTAATAGTAAAAACCAATTTCTTTTGAAGGAATCCCAATTTGAGTATTACCGTTTGGTTCATTGGTTCTTTTTGTTTTTTTTTGAAAACCTGTAATTTCTTGAAACATTCATTAACATTCAAAAAACAAAATAATAAAGAAAAACTGTGGAATGGAACAATCAAAGATGATAAACCTCTAATCCACAAAGAATAAAATAGAAATACCGTTCACATATTTCGGGTACCAGGTACCCATCTTCAGCAAAAAGACAAAAGTGAAAAGAAAAAAGGAAGAAAGAATATATAGACTAGAGGAGGGGGACAAATTGCCAAGAATCATTAATATTTTTTTCACTTAACCAATGGGAGATATTCCTTGGTGGATTAGAGTTTTCCCTTTTTGGTTCACTAACATTACCTTCAAAATGCTCAGTGCCCGATATTCAAGATCCAGCAACTGTGTTTGTTCAAGGTATTTTGGTGACCACGAGATTAAGTGTCTTAAAATATTGGAAACACGTTCCGCAAATCTCTTTGTATCAATTAATGGAATTAGTTCTTTTATTATTGTCTCCATGTGAGGCTCAGCTTCAACTGGACACTGCTTCAGCTGGGAACACAGATTAATTAACATTCCCAATAAAGCATAAATTTCGTTGTAGCTTTTTTCACTCTTCTGTAATAAGGTCTGAAATCGGAAAGATGAGGATTTTTAGGTTCTTAAAAACCAGAATTGTTTTTCTGAATTAATGATGTTTGACATTAATAATCAATAATATAATAAATAGAAAAGTAAGAAAGAAGCTCCTTAGAGAGGAGATTTCTAATGTTTATCAGCTCTTTACACTTGCTCAAGATAATTAACATCATAATTATCTTATTTATTTTTATTCTTACTATACAATTGCTTCTCCCTTAAGAGTTTGTTAGCTTCAACCATTTAATGTAGCTATATGTTCACAGTGCATTCAAGAAGTTCCAAGACTACATCAAAATAATAAAACATGTACCGTAATACAAAAGTATGAGAAAAAAGTATTGTATTAAAATTTGTATTTTGAAACAGCAGTCACATTCCTGATCGACTCCACATCTTCAAAACACTCTTAACACGAAGAGAAGTGCATGACGTATGCGAGGAATCATATCAGACAAGTAGGGAGGGCAGGCGATGACTCACTTTTGTTTTTGCCAAAAATCTTTAGAAAAGAAGTGACGAATGCACCAATACATTCTCATGCAGCAGAAACCACACTTTCTGCTTACACAAAATGTCATGCCCAGTCTGGCAAACACTTCCTAGGTTAACTGGTCTTTTTGGCTAACATGTTGATACTTCCTTGGCTAGTAACAAGCACACAATTTCTAAACTTTTTAACGGTCATGCTTCTGGAAGAATGCCCCTCTCTTGGATCATCTTCCAACAATTCAAACTCATTCTGAAAATGTGAATTCCGTTTGAACACTATGCTATAACTCAGAATCCTATTCATATGCAGTCTGCATCACATGGAAGGTTACCGTAGTGCTTAAAACACTAAAAACAATTGCAGCTTCTCAATAAGACTATATTCTAATAATTGCATAGTTTCCCTAGAGATGGTGCCACTGTGTAAGTAGGCATTTTCTGATTCTTCTTCCAGTTTAGCTCATTTTCACATGCTAAACTGTAGAACTGTACTTCAGGGTGTCTACAAATAACTTAAAATTTAACAAAATCACAGTGCACTTGGCAATGAAAGTGTAGCTGAGCACCATCCTGATGAAAGATGAAGTCTGCACTGTCAGTTTATAGCTGGAGCACAAGCCAAACATGTTACAGTTTCTTCCACATAAAAAAATGAGTCATAAATTTTGAGACGACAGCCAATTCCAATAAAACTTGTTTTGCAGCCATGCTAATAGAATGGTTGCAATAAATTCATAAGGCTGCTGCAATCATTTGTATATAACCTCTATTTACATTGCTGATATTTGCTACGAACACAAACTTAACTGAAACCAGAATATACTTACCAAAAGTTCTATAGTACCGAGCCATATTCTTTCCTTGTTGCTGACTGCTGTAAGTAATTCTTTATTAAGGATAAGGTTACCAATAATATGCAGAAGGGTAGAAACTTCAGGAAAACTTTGGGCACCAGTTAATCGAGACTAAAATTAAAATTAAATCATCTATTACTACAGGCATTTTTTATACCAACCAGATATAACTTGTCATTTAGCTAAATTATTCAGTGTGAGTGTTGACAGGGCTTACTCAATGGAACATAATGATCTAATGTAGAAATGCTAAAAACTTCCCAATGGCTTTATTATAAGTGATTCAAATTAAATTGCACTGCATTTGTTAACAGCATTTGGCCAGTGAAAGCACAGCAGTAAACATTGAAAGTCCTCAAGTGTGGACAGAAGGATTACCAGATTTAATGGCAAGATATACATGGTTTTAATGTTTAGCAGTAATGAGAATCAAAACAAACAAGCAGTCAAAGCAAAACTCTCAACTCACAAGGGAATCCCTCGAACATGTCTGTCACATATTTCCACTAAATTGAAATATGTTATTCATCTGAAGCTAATATAGATGCTTGCAAAATAAGAGTGCGAAATTATGTTTCTTTCAAAATAAACTGCAAAAACTAAAAAATTTTAGCATACATAACCATACAAGGACTCCATTGTTAAAGCGGATAGGCTATTTGGGGTTCCCTTGTCAGTGAAAATATTTCAAAAATACTTGATTTTCTCACAATTTTCTTTTGTGCACAATATCTTATCATAACTAAAACATCAGATTATCATAATTAATAAAGATACAGATCAGAAAGCAATACAATTAACGTATAAGGGTCTTACAAATGAAAAAAACTATTTTATCCAAAGTGTATACAAGGAATTTAAAAATAATCTCCAAATTTGTTAAGGCATTTATCCCACTGTATAACAAGGCATGTAATTCCTTTATGGAAGAAGTCTTTCGGTTTCGTGTGGAACCATTCCAAAACCTCTTCCTTCACTTCATCGCCTATGGCCTTTCAGATGATGACTATTTCTTGAAATCCCCAAGCACGTGAAAGTCACATGGGATAAGTCAGGGCTGTAAGGTGGATGCTGCATTGATTCCCAGTTGAACTTTTTGATAAGGTCTACCATTGCTTTCGAGGTGTGAGGACGCGAGTTGTCGTGGAGAAGAAGCACTCCTTCTGTAAGAAGTCCAGAACGCTTGCATTTGATGGCTGTGCGCAGTGCCTTCAATGTTTCCCCATATTGTGTTGCATTAACTGTGGTGCCTTTTCAAGAAAGTCCAGTAAAATCAGGCCTTTGCGATCAAAAAACACCGTCATCACCTTCCCCATGCAGTTTGCGCTTGCTTTTGATTTTTTCGGGGGTGGTGACCCATAATGCTTCCATTGACAACTTTGACGTTTGCTTCCGGGCTAGAAATGAAAGCAAGTTTCATCCCATTTAAACGATTCTATCGAGAAAACTCTCCTTCCTGTTCATAGCGAGCCAAATGTTGCAGGGACATGGCCATTCGAACTCCAAGTTGTTCTGATGTCAAATGATGCAGGACTCATTGTGCATACATTTTTCTGTAGTGCAGATGGTTCCTGATAATGGAGTGAACAGTTCCACGACTAAGGCCAGTTTCACCAACTACGACATCGATTCTCACTTTTCTGTTTTCTTTTAAGACAGCATCAATTTTGGCTTTGGAATCATCTGTGATGGCGCGGCTTGTTTGTCCAGGTCGTTGATCATCTTGCAATGATGACCGTCCCTCCGAAAACCTCTTGCTCCATGCCCAAACACGAGTGAAGGTTAGGCAGTCATTTCCATAGACATTCTGTATACGACAATTAATTTCAGAAACTGAAACTCCTTCACATGTCTAAAAACGAATTACTGCTCTCTGTTCCTGTTTTGTTGACTCCATTTTGTTGTTTGGACGAAGCGATCACTCGCAGAGCTTCGAAGCGTGAGCTATCTTTCTTTCTCATGTGATGCAACAATTGCAACCCATTGTTCAATTTGCATGTGGGGTTTCGCAATTGTTGAAAACAAAAACTTACGATCCTACACAGTCTTTTTTTTTTTTTTCCCACACAAATTTTCATTTTCATTTATACGACCCTTATACAAGGAGATATCAGAAAGTAACACCATTTATTTTTTTTTTCATAGAAAATTACAAAACAAAGGTAAACAACTAAGTGCAGGTAAAACTATACATCTTTATCTACTTTTCCACATAGGCACCTTGACGATTTAAACATTTATCCCAATGGCACACAGTAGATTTGTCCTCGTCAGTCTCAAACCTCTGACCATCTAGAAAACTCTTCACGAGACCAAAAAGGTGATAGTCCGAGGGCACTAAGTCCGGACTGTAAGCTGGATGGTCCCAAACCTCCCAGTTTTGCTTTGACCACACTGGCCATATGCATTAAAAAATTCAGTAAAAAAAAAAAAAATATATATATATATATATATATAAACCGCATCCATTATACCGGGTGATCCAAAAATCTAGCACATTCTTTAAAGTAATATCTCATGGCACAACACTGTTTGCATAGAAATCATCAGAATGGAGTTTGCTATGAAATCAAAAAAATTGATGGCACATTTCGGTTACTTATTTCATCACCTTAATAGTTGTGATGAAAGACTTCTTTCTACAGAGGCTGCACGGAGACTTCTTTTGTATCATGTCTCTGTACGAAGGCTCTAAGATGTGCATCCGGATAAACGGCATGAAGTCAAGACCATTTACCATGGATGTTGGACTCTGCCAAAGGTGCATACTGACGTCCCTCTTGTTCATTATCTTTATGGACTGGATAGACAGGGGCAGCCGAGGCAATGAGCTTGTCTGCATGGGCGAATGCTTGGTGAAGAGGTTCCTCTTTGCTGATGACCTTATCCACTTGTCTCTTCTCACACAAACCTTCAGCATGCACTAACTTCAGCCAAGTGTGAAGAGGCTGGGATAAAAATTTGTATGGTTAAGACTGAGGTTCTGGTCCTTTCAAGACAGCTTGCTCATTGCACTCTCCATGTTAGGGGAGCCCCATTGAATTAGATGGAAAAGTTCAAGTATCTCGGGACTGCATTCACAATTGGATGCTTGGATCGGTGCAGCAAGCTGTGTTAGACCCAAACTATGGCAATCCGTGGTAACAAAACGTGAGCTGGGAAATAAAGCCAAGCTCTCTGTATTCAAATTTATCTTTGTCCCTATTCTCACCTACGGTCATGAGTCTTGGGTAATGACCGAAAGAGTGTGATCATGGGTACAAGCAGGTAAATGAGATTCCCAAGTGGTGCGGCAGAAATTACCCTACCGGATAGAGTTTACACTAGCAAAATAAGGAAGTCTTTAGGTTTGAACTGCTACTTCTCTGCACTGAGAGATCTCAATTACATCGATACAGATGCTACAAACTGGTCTACCTAAACAGTTGCTATTTTCCAAGCCATTGGGTAAGAGACCAAAGGGTTGGCCTAGAACCAGGTGGCTAGATTACATGGAGAATCTGGGTTCGAGATGCTTGGGTATTACCATGGATGACTACCATGGAGGAATCTGGGTATTATCTGATGGTAGAAGATCGCGAGCGCCGGAGATCCTCCACAGGGCTGGTGCCCCCACGACCCTAATGGATATGCGGGTTTGAAAAGTAAGTAAGTAATTTCATCACCAAATGTTTGAAGTGAAAACACAACTCATACCAGGTATTCAAAGTGATAGCTGTTACTTGCCAGTACTGCCTGCAGATACGAGAAGACTATGGACTGCATTAAAGTGCATATCTGGAGTTATTGCTGAAACCAAAGTTGTCGCCTCTTATAACAACACTAGTAATGAAGCATACAGACACGTAACACTTTCGATTATGGTTGCGTTCAAACTGCTTTTGTTCAAGCCTCCCTTCCATACCAGTTTTGAAGTATGTAACTAAAACAAGCAATAAATATTTTAATTTCATAACAGACCCAATGTCATTCTAATCATTTCTACAAACCACTGTGCTACTCTCAAAACTCCACAAGACACTTTTTCAAATTGTCTAGATATGAATAGATTTTTGGATCACCTAATATAACTACAAAATAATATCAAAGTTTTAAAGATGTACCTTCACTCATGACAAGGCTACATCTCGATAATTAAGAGTCAAAAACTAATATTCCTCTGGCACGAAATTGGCGAATCATAAAGTTAAGGTACATTGATAAATATCTTTAGCAATTTGTCAGCTTCTATAACTGAACAGAAGCATCTCCATTTGGAGTGAAGATAGCCATTTGGTAAGGAATAACGTTAACAAGCTTAAAGCAAAACAACCTCTTAGAGTTCATGTTTCCCATAATGACCTCTCATTTTTGCAATTTTTTAAATACTAAAACAATGCTTTAAAAGAAATCATATGAATCTTAATTATTCAAGTTCATTTATTATTACCTGAATGCAAGTAAATAGTGCGTTCAGAACTCTATCAGGTGACAAGCTAATTTCTTTCCTAAAGCTTAAGCAAAGTGAATAATTATATAAATACCAACTCTAACAAATCACAACTTACGAGGAACATTCAAAAAGTAATGCATCAATTTTATTTCTACAACACCAACAATGCTATGCAACTAAAAATTCTGAGGAGTCCTAGTTTCAACCATAGTCTTTTTATCCCCTGGTCTGTATGCACACACAAATTCCGTCGTTGTCAGGGGGTTGCACGATATCAAATGTTAAAAATGGTAGATGTCAGAGGCAGAGAAAGTATTGGGAATATCTGTAAACAGTCGTATCATAGGCCATATTTTCACGTCAATAACTCACGAACGAGAAACACCCACACCCCTGAATAACCCGTGAAAATTTCGTTTTTATATATTTAAAAAAAAAAAAAAATAGGAGCCCCTGTATTCCCTGTGAACTAAACTCATGGGAATTTACTGAAATAACAGCATTTCATTTCCCATGACCAAAAACTAGTACGAAAGTAACTTCTCAAAAAGATGGCAATTTCAAAACTGCTTCGATCTACCAAAGTTGAGTTTTGCCCTGATGAACTTCAAACAAAATTAGCATATAATATACATCATTATCTTAAATGCAATATAATCTTCCCTGTAAAGCTCTGGATTACTAGTCTATTGGACTCCCTCTGGTGCCAAGTTTGCTTAGTATATTCTATCATGGTGGCTAGTGCAGTCAGGAGAGTTCAGAATCCACCATCATTGAAAAAAAAAAAAAAATTAAAACCTGCACCCACTTAAAAGGCCGCACTCCCTACTCTCTTCAAGATGTAAAAAACTGTATACCCCGCAGGATATAGACATGAAAATATGAAATAACAAAATAACTCTTTAACCACAACAGTTTTATAAAACAAAAGAAAATACAAAAGGAAAAAATAAATTTATTAACCATACATATTTATTTTTTCCTTTTGTATTTTCTTTTGTTTTATAAAACTGTTGTGGTTAAAGAGTTATTTTGTCGTTATTTCATTGTCAATATCCACATACAACCTCTTATTTCGGTTCGTCATATTTTACGAGTTTTAAATATGTCTTACGATTATTTATCTAACATGAAAATATGGTAAACAGGACTGGTGTTGTTGACTGAAGCACCATTAGTCAATGGGCGAAACGAGTAAAATCTGAGGGTGGAATGGTCGTTATCGCTGACTTGGCCCTTCCAAGGCAAGGCTGTGATTCTAGTGGTGAAGCAGAACGTTGACAAACAGATTTGGGAGAATCAACGCTTGTCCATCAGTGTAGGGAGTATTCACCACATCATTGATTAACTTGAATATTCTGAAGTTTGTACAAAAGATTTAAAACCACTTCATCTGAACTGTTGCTACGTTACGAGTGTAAAGGGGACGACCTTTTCACCACCAAAATGAAGCGTGAATCAATGGAGGTAGCCCTTTCCCTACCTGAGTACAGGACCGTGTACTCAAATTTCTGAGTGCTCTCTTTCTTAATCTATTATCTTAACAAAGCAAACATTGCATTCATGTTACTTATAAGACACCATATGGCACTCTAATTCAATGCTATGATGCAGGAACATCAAATATTCCGAGAAACAGAGCACAGAAATGTCGTAAAGAAAATTGCCAAGGAAGATCAAGATGGAGATGTGAAAAATGTAAAATTGTTTTGTTTTTAAATAAATAAAAACTGCTTAATATTTTTTTTTAATTGATTTGATTGTTCTAAACATTTTCATAAGGAAAAATCGTTTTAGTTGAATGTCATTTATTGTAGTTGTTCTTTACACACACTACTATAGTACACAGGCATGCATCATCAAATATAATCCTTTAGGAAGTAACTATGGTTTTAATTTTTTGTCCTTAAACTATTTGAATCTAGTTTATATAGATCTGAGAATTTCAAAATTTTTACTTGATTAAAAATTAATTCGGCAGGGAAAGGGTTAAAAGGAAATTAACTTCATTTCCTAAGAAAAAGGTCAAAATGGTTCTGTTTATAGGGAAGATCATGATCACTGTTTTGGGACATGGAAGATCTCATTTTGTTAGATGTGATGGCTAAAGAAACCCCCATCACTATGCTATAACGACTGAAGTGATTCTGATGTATTCGGCCTGACAAGAACCTGTGCAACACAAGTGTGCGAATTCGTGTTGTCTCATTCACCCTGTAGTCCCAATTTGGCACCCTCGAGTCCATATGTTTGGTACTTTAAAAATGCCCTCCTTGGTATCCAATTAGAGTTCAATGACAATGTGTGTACTGTGAAAAAGTGGTTGCATGAGCAGGACCAAGAATGATACAGTGCGGGAATACACGCTCTTCTGGAATACTGGCATAAAACAAAAAATCGGAAGAACGGAAGAAAAATGTTAAGTAGAAGTAATGGTGGTAGCAATGTGATGCCCAAAACCATGTTCCATGTTTTCAGAGAAATAAATTGTGGTGCATTACTTTTTGAATGCTCCTTCTAAAATGATCTAGTGAAGAAAATAAAATAAACTGTTTAATATTTACTTTTCCTCCAAAGCAATGTTGTTGAGAATGGATGCACAAACAGGTGCTATTTCAGAATCCAAGTCTATTTTCAAGATTAAAATTTTCACCAGCCTTTCAAAAACCCAAATTAAAAGATTAAATTTATAAACAATATTATTTCTTTAGATGGCAATTTTTATCGTGTATGAGATACAAGCACCTTACCATAAACCATCAAATAATTTAGCCATTAATGCTCTAGTTTCCTTTTCTAATGACATAATGAACAACAATGCAGTAATAATTTTATTAATTTTTTTGGAAGAAGATGCTTCTAACCACTGTAATAGTTTTTCTGGAAAATTATGAATTCTTAAGAGGGTCTTCTGATTTTCAACTAAAAAAGTATAAACACAAAATCATGTAAAACTAGCTTAGTAGTTACATTGCAATATTCAATTGCTTGAAAATACATGGAAACAGAAAGGAAAAATAATCTGCAACTTGAATTCAAACTAGGAATCATGAGCTCTCATCTTGCTACTCTAGTCAATTGAGCCATTATAGACGCAGATATTGATATCTACGTGAGCATAGAGACTATCACCGGATAGGAAATGTCTCGTCCGTATGCAGACAGTTAAAAATTGTAAACCCATAAATTACATTTAATGTGGTGTTTTATTACAACCTTCATTAAATGTTTATCATAGCTTTACACTTCTCATGTTCATTACTTGGGAGATTCTCATGTTAGCTTCACTGGCCATGCAGAACAGTAAGTATACATCACTCTATAACAATCGATAGCAATTATACTCTGTCCAGAAGCAATCCTGAAGATGACAAAAGTAAAAGAAGAAGCAATGCTGGATCTGACAAAAGAAAAGAGGGTTCTTGAAGTACCATCTCATCTACGGTATCAGAATACATCACTATGATGTCTTTGTCCCCAACGGTAACAGCTCCTCGGGTCGAAAAACTTTCAGGAAATATCTCATCAAATGATACACTACAAGTGGGCATCCCATCTGACGGACAAGACATTTCTTTTCTTTAAGCCTTTTTTCTTTTACATGATGAAGCCACATTATAATAATAAACCATCAATGAATGGCATAAGCAAGTACCAAAAAGGTTGAAACCACTGGAGATTTACAATTCTTTATTCAACAACAAACACTTGATGAGTGACTATCATTTTCTAGAAATCTTTCTCTTCGTTTGTTGTCTTCTCTATGTCTTTGCACAAATGGTCAATGTTTACTTTCTGTATCACACTTGTCAGTTTTTGTTGTGGCATTTTGAACTTGCTAAAACAGGACATTTGAGTAAAATGTCAACAATGCATAATATATTACGAGGGCGTTTTGAAAAGTAATGCCTTCATGGCTGTAGCTTTTTTATTTGGTAACTGGTTTTCAAAAGTCTTTTTGTTCCTGATATTTCCATTTGTCTTCTATGTAATGCACTATTCACTTTTCGACATAGTCCCCATTCCTTTCCAAGCATTGCGCCAATGCGTCACTAGATGGGTGAACCCGTCGGAGAAGAATTCTGGGATTGTTGTCGACACCAGGATTGGAGAAAGCTTATCGTTTTGTTTATCTTTGAGAGCAACTGAAAATCAACTCATTCTATCAGCGATATCTTTCTGAATTTTCACGATATTTGTTTGGGCTTTTTATGAACATAGCTCTATACATTTGGCTAATAAATTATGCAAAAAACATTTTAGTAACGCTTGTGCATGCGTAGTTAAACATTATTTAGTAAAAATGCTCATATTTCATCAAATATTTAATATTTTTATATTCTGACTGCAGGGTGTTGTCTCTACTGTAGCTTGTCAAGTTTCCTGAAAATAACATTGCATTGGGCTGAAAACCCTGCATCTTATAAACAAAAAACTTACAAAAATTTTCTATTTTTTTAAAGAAACCTTTATATCTCCATGAATATACGTGCTATTCTCGTACAAACGAACACAGATAAGTTAAAGAACCCTCCTAATCATATGCTACAGCTACAACGCATTTCAAACATTTTTTACAGGGTCTCCCAAATATTTTTTTGAACATGGAATTTGTTACTGGTCCCATATTTGACTTTGAAATAAATCTTTCGATGAAACATATGAGGTGTAACGTGCTCTTTACACCCCTCAAGTTTCAGGATTATTCATCAAGTATTTTTCTAGATATTCAACAAAACGTCTAAATCGAAAGGTGTTCTTATTATTCTGTCCTCCCCCTGTACGACATAAGTAGCTATAGCAGTGAGACAGGAGCTCATGGTTCCTGGCTAGAATTTTCCTTTCTATTTCATCTATATCCAGGGTGTGCAACTTAATTCTGTCAGTTATCTTTGAGATGCCATAGTTCATAAATCAGCTGTTGGACTTTAACCACTTTTATACAGGACAGACAATCACGCGATCTTTATTCATGTATAATTTCAAAAACTTCAATACTTTACGAGTCATTGTGCAAAAATGGAGCCTGACAAAGTGCACATTCAGCACTGCATACTCCATTACTTTCACTGGAAGATTTCTGCTACTGAAACATCTAGATCCTGTGCAAATCTACAGAGAGGCTACTGCAACCAAAAGAAGATGTTGATTCGAGCAGTTCAGGACTGACAATTCTGACTTGAATGATGAGGAGTGCCTGCTCTACATAGCTCTTGGCCACCGATTCTTTATCGAGTTGATACGATTTTTTGAAGCAAACCAAAGATCTCAGAAGAAAAGTGAATTCAATTTAAAACCAACTTTTTGGGTATTTTTTAAGTTTTCAGATGCAGATCTTGAAATGATTCTCTTCAAAGACAACACAGATTCAAAAAGAACTTGAAAATATCCAGAAAGGCAAATGATTGCTTCACAACTCAACGGAAAATTAATCAGATGCAGCTGTGCGACACATGTCTTCAGCTGATTGCCAAGCAGAAGTCTTTTGTGTACAAGGTCTTAAATGATTATGAAAAATGAGTGTTACAATAATCTGAAATGCAAAAAAATCGGGGTCAACCCAGCCAAAAATCCCTCCTTGCAGCTGAAATGCAACGTTCATGGAAAGATGGTTCTGCTGTGCATCTGATGGGATCAAATAGGGGTGCTGTATCATAAGCTGCTTCCATTAGGATAAATGGTTATGGAGGACTGTTATGCACAGCAACTGTGAAATCTGCAACATGAAATTGAGTAATAATGGCCAGAGTCATTATTAAGTGGTCTTGCTGCATGATAATGCTCACCTTCACATTGCTTAAAAAGAGTGAAGGATGTCCTTAAACTATGGTGGGTGTTCCACAGAAACAGCATACAGTCCGGACAATGCAGAACCATCTGGTTGGTTCCAGTCATCAAAATGAAGAAATACGAAATTTGATCATTAAGTCGAAGAAGGAATTACTCTTCCGCTGTGGAATCCAAATGTTGCTGAATGATGAATAAAGGTGGTAGCAAAGGACATTATTTCTAATAGATATATGTAACAGTTTCTGAGAAGTAAATAAATTAAAAACGACCGTATTAAGTTGCACATGTAATAAAGGAGAAATTTTAAAGAGAAGAAATGTTTAAAGAAATAACTTTACGAGACCAACAAAATTTTTTACCATTTTCTATGCATGCTTTTGAAATTATATCCAGGAAACTAACGAGTAATTCCATTTGTGAAGCACTGAGATCGCTCACATTTTTATGTATGCAGCTAAAAAAAATTTAATTGAATCATCATTGGTAAAATATCTAGTATCTAGTCAAACTTTGTAATTATTAATAGTTTAAAATCTAAAAAATATTAAATGAACGGATATTTATAAGAGAAAAGGACGAGACACAAAAGCCCTGGAATACAATAAATAAAAATGAAAAATAAATAATAATTAACAAAATAATTAATAAATAATAAATAAAATCAAAATAAAAGTAGAAATATAAAACAAAATAAAAAGCTGACGCTTCGGATAGAGACTATCCTTTATCAAAGCAAAAAGGATAGTTCTCTAAAGGCAATTAGAATATTAGAGAATTATCCTGAAGTTTTTTTCATTTTTATTTGATAACTATTATTTAAAAAATATTAACTTATATATTAAAAAAAAAAAAGTTAACTGCATCTCATGAAAATGAGGAGTGTTCAAAAAGCATCGAACCTTAATTTTTCCTGTAGAAACTCTCTTGCAGTGGGGATGAGAAGGAGACATTCGTGAGAATGCATGAATTTTTCCCACCTGCAGATGACGTTAGTCTGTGGTAATTGGTGTACAAGTGAGGATATGCAGCAAGCACCCACTGGATTGTAAATTACTGCAAAAATGACAGAACAGTCCAAGCAGTGATATTGCATCAAATTTTGCCAACGGCTTGGCGATAATTAAGCAGAAACCATTCACAAGATCCAACAGGCTTTCGGGGACGATGCCATGAGCCCATGCTTCACATCCGATTCAGACTTTTTTTGGTCAAACAGCATTCCTGTGCTTTCTCAGGCTTCCTACTCACCCGACAGGACTCGAGATTTTTGGCCATATCCCAGGTTAAAAAAATTCCGCAGAAATGGACCGCTTTGAATCAACTGAAGATATAGTGTGAAATGTGACAGACCAGGTGAACACCATTCTGTAGATGCATTCCAAAAGTGCTTTCAACTATAAGACCACAGAGAAGCGTGGGCATTACCAAGGATTTTTAAGGATAATTTTTGAGTAAATGTCTTATATATGAATAAATGCATTTTTGTCGACCAAAGTTTCGAAACTTTTTCAACATACCTCGTACATTTTATCAACATACTGCAATTGTCTTCAGATTCATCACCTAGTCTTAATATATTTTTTGAAATGAGGCAAAGTCAGGGTTAACATCTTCAGAAGATCAATATTTTTATGCTAAAGACCTCAGAAATTACTAACATGAGAATTTTCAGATAAAAATTCAAACAGATGCATTTGTGTATTTGAATTTCATATTGTATGCAATTAACCATCTGCAAGGTACAGGCTGTTAAAAATTAAACGATTTTGACCTCCAGCTTCTCTGAGATACCATTCCTCTGTCATGTTCAATGTGATGCCTCTTGTTAAGCATGAAGGCCTGACATCGCCTGTTTGCACACTTTCCATAGGCTTCTCAGCATTATACATAGGCAGTTCCAGTTTCTCTTTCTGCATAGTAAAGGATGTGGCTCAACATCTTATCCATGTGGATACAGATATAACAAGTGTCTGTATCATAGAGACAGAGAATTTCTAGATGGTAAATTGGGGTCATTACTTTCTGGTGGAAGTAGGCCAAGTTGATGTTAATATTAGTAGCCACCTTGTGAAACCAGAGCTTAGTTCGAGTATAGTTTGCAGATGCAACCTTAAACCCTTTGGATAAACTTCTTACATTGGTTGATCAAATAGCCCATCCTTTGCCATCTTGGTGGCTGTAATAAATAGTTTGTGGCCTATTGGCATCATCGAGGTATGCCCAATCTTCATCTATGATGACCACCACAGTAATCTGTCATATGGAAGGTACCATTCATAAAGTTTTCTGACATTGGTGAAATGTTCGCAGGAATGCTATTCTGTCAGATAGTGACAACGAGCCTTATGCCAACACTGCAATTTCAGGTTTTCTCTTGAGACAGTTTCTTGGCCTTGTCACACTGTAGAAATGGATTTTCTAAAAATGTCCTTGCTCCAGCATTTTCATGTTAGCTTATTGTTGGGGGGGGGGCGCCCCATTTCTGGTTACTTTTTCACTAAATCCTGCCCTAAGGTAAAAGCAGTTTATACCTCTGAATAACATGACTGATGGTAATTTTACTTACAATGAGACCTTAAGACTCTTAATTTCCCCAATGTTACGTTTCATGTTCAATGTACACACAAATCCGATACTAGCACCAGCTGTTGGGTGCTCACTGAATCGCTGTCAGTCATAAAACGAAACAATCCACATTGGACAAATTATTTACGTTCCGTAAACGAAAAAAAAACGACCCTTGACTGATGTACGGAGGGTCATTTCTCCTTAACTTAGCCAATTTTGAGCACCCCTCCCCGGCAATGGAATGCACCAGAGCCCATGTAAATCAGGTGGTGTATCAGTGGGCATTCCATAAATATTTGTTCAGGAAACAAGTGCAAAAATTCACAGCATGACTGGAAAAATTAATGTTTTTTAGAGAGGAAACGTAGAGTGCTTTCCAAAGCGGGATTTACTGCCATTGTACAACAGTCCATGAAAAGCAGCCTCGGAAGAGATCCCACCCCAGCCGTTTGCCTGACACAGTCAAAAAGATCAGGAAGATGCTAGCATAGGAAAATCCTTCAACACAGAAGGCCACAGCTCAGAAGGCAGAGACATCTGTGTCAACAGTCAACTGTGTAATTAAATGCAACTTAGGCCTGCACAAGTTCCATAAAGGCAGGATAGGTTAGATTAGGTTAGGTAGGCTAGCTTAATGAACGTCACATCCGTGAACGCAAAATCAACGCTCGCAAACTCTACGAATGCTACTTTGCAGGCGAGAAATGACGGTTTGTTGTCACATTGGATGAAGTGTGGGTTTACATCAGTCTGGGTAAAGTTTATGCAATTGCCTACCATCCAGCAGATGGAGAAGGCCGGACTGATTGGGTGCGCAAATGTCATGAAAGTTTCTCGAAAGTTTCATGGTACTGGCAGGGCACTGTTCAAAAGAACGGTTGCAACTTTGTCGGGTGAAGAAAAACGCTAAAGTACGGTAAAGGCAAATTACTACCAGAAGAACATTTTGTAACCTCTTTACATGGAGGAGAATCCGACATTGTACGGAGGGGAGAGCAACAAAGCTTAGATAAGGCATTCTGCTATCCCTGTCAAGTCACCTGACGCCTACCCCATGGACTTTCGTGACTTTGGGCTCTCAAAAGGGGTCTCAGAAGGCATCGCCCCAAACCCATGGCTGGACTTTGGAAAGTGTGCAAGGAGGTATGGAACGAAATTCCTCTTGCAGTCCTGGAAAAAAGTCTGCTAGCATGAAAATTATGCTACTGGGCTATTGCTAGGAATCAGGGGAAATACACTGAAAATAATTGGTGGTGGATAAGGGGCTTCACATGTAGTGACAATCATTCAAAATCGGCTAAGTTAAAGAGAAATGACCCTCTATAAATGCAAGACTGTATATACGTATTATTACACATAAATAAACCTTTCATATACCGTAGTAAGAAATTATATAATTTTTATTTATTTTTTGAGTCTCTGGAAAGAGTTAATCAAATTTTCATAATAATCTGTGGTTAATTGATGAACGAACAATTCCGATAGCAAACAGCTTGGAACGGATTAAGTTCGTTAAGCGATCACCCACCGTAGTCCGTCTCTAGTGCCAGTTTTCTTAATGGTTCCGTTTAATTATGCGGCTTCCTAATTTTGCTTATTACAGTGTAATAGGAGTTAATAACATTCCATAGTCAGGGCTGTCAACAGCACAGATTGCAAGATTTGCTTGAGGCAGCACAATATCTAGCGACAGCCCTGCCCATGCCCTTAAATTTCTACACGTTCAATAAACACCAATTATACACTTAAAATAGCTTGTATAAACAGTTAATGAACTGAAACTTGCCTTGAAATCTCTGGATTCTTTATGATATTAAAACCACCTTTTATACGAAATAACACTCTAGCTCCATCTGCATAATTTAAATGCAACAGCAAGTTACAAATTTGGTGAATCTTTTAACGGGGATGTCGTCTATAAAATTATGTACTTGTTAAAATATCAAACTTTACAAAAATTATTTTCAAAAACTTAAAAATACACAGAGTAACAACACATTAGATACCTACCTAATTGCATGAATCAGTTAATACAGGGCGTTTCTCAAGTCTCTTTGGGTTTCACAAGTCGATAGAACAGTAAACGATAGTAAAATGGCACAAGTCCACTATGTTTGTTGTGGTTACTGTTTTATTGACTACCGAAACCCAACCAGGCTTGTTGAAGCAAGGTCAATAACTATGCCCTAGACTTTGGTCCCAGATTCATGACTGATTACCATCAGTAGCATCCCATAGAGGCTCGATGAAGGTTAGATCTAGGGACTTTGTGATCCTGAACTATGCTGGGCGATCTATTATTGTACCAATATGAATCGCAACGAGTCCAGTAAGGGTAAGTTTCTATTTATACGGCAATTCAAATTAAGGTATTCCTATTCAGAACTCCGTAACTAGGGCAAGAGGTGGGCACAATGATTTCAAAGTTGGAGGGTATGCTTTTCAGGCTGTGGCAATGGTTTGATAAGCACAATGGCAAGACCTACTGCTGAAGTTGTTTTTTTCTGAACAATGAAAGTGCTAAAAATCAGGAAAACCACCGAAAGTTCTGCCAAGCAAACTGCTTTCAATGAGAAAATTGAATATGAAGTATTCCCAAGCGATACCATGCAGTGTTTGAGGCGTAGCAAGATACATGTAGTTAATATAGCGTATATCCTACATTCTTCTCCCCCCCTCCCTCATCTTCTCACGCAATTTTTTTTTTTTTTTTGAGAAATAGGCAGTTGTTTGGCAGATGTTGATTGACATGGCGCCTTTGCTTCAGGCCTAGAACAGCATATGCTTATGATGATTATGCCTCCAACGTTGAGCTTCAGCCCTAAGGCCAGTCATTTGGATTGTTAATTCTTTAAGTTTCATGAAAGAATGACTGTCACTGCTGGTTATAAGATGGAAAAGGGATCGCCGGCGTTGCAATCAGATAATGACTAAGGAATTTGTTGTCGGCTCTCCAGTAGATTTCCTTGCCGATTTTAAAAAATCGAACGTTAGTCCCCTCGGAGATTGCGACCAGTTCGAATCGACTAGCTCTGTTCCGATCGTTCCGAGTTAGGAATGAGATAACGACATGCGAGATGGACTCCGAACCCCGTGAATTAATTGGATCTTATTGTCAGAAAATGGGTAACCCGCTCATAAAGGAAGGTTCTGGATGCAGAAGCAAATTCCTTTTTTTTTTTTTTTTGAGTCAATTATCTAGTCGATTAGTGTGAAACTAACGACGCTTTCAGAGTTTTTTTATATTAGCATTCAAGTTTGAAGAGTTCAGTCCAGGATGACGAACGCAGTGTTTTCTGGAAAGAGTACATGATGCCCGCCCCTAAGGAGCCGATCCATGTGTCCCGCTCACCCGACAAAAAGACTGGTCCATCTGCCATAGTGGTTCTGGCTTTCAACGTCAATGCCGCCTGCTGTTGATCTTCTGTAGAGTATTGGCGTTCCTCACTAACAAACTACTAACAACCCCTTAGTCTAATTTCCCTTATCCACTCCTCCCCCTCCTTCCTTCTGCTGTCCTTTCTGACAACAGTTTGCTTTTGCATTCCTTATTAATGAGGCCCACTTCCACTTATGAGGAACAGCAAACATACCAAACTATAGCATTTGGAACACACAGCTTCCTCATTCACCTTTGGGTTAATGAGGATTCGTTACATTCACCAGAGGTGACAGTATGAATAGTGTGTACTGCAAAATTTCTGCTAGGTGGATACTTCTTTGAGGAAGTCATCGCAACCAGATGACTAACCTATACAGTAACCATGGCTTTATATTGGGACATGTTGTAGCAGTTCTTTATCCCACAGATTCAACAAAGAAGATGCTTTAACACTATCACCTTTCAACAAGACTGTGTATCCCTACATACCGAATGTGATGTCCAACATTTGCTGTGATAAAATTTCTCAGAAGAAACTCATCAGACGTGCATTATCAACAACTTGGCCACACTATTCACCCACTTTAACCCTGTGACTTTTAGCTTTGGGGTTATCTCAAAAGCGTTTATCGTGGAGACATTCAAAGGACAGCACTGACTTCTGTTATGCGCGCCCGTGAAGGAGCCGCCCTGATGGCTCCACACGTTAGCTACACCTCACGTGCATTTGAAAGTTCTGGACCGATAACGAGAGGAAATTTGACACAGATAATGTTATATTACAAAAATATTATAATATTACCTTTTAATAAGCCAAAATAAATAATACAAAGTTTAAAGAATAAGACAAAAGCACTGGTGCATAAATTTTAACTATACTTTAACTAAATAATTATCTCCTATATCAAACTAATTGGACTTCCACAAAGGCACAAAGGTTGCATAGTACATGGCATCTTGCATGCTGCCAGGCAATTTTCCGACCGGGGCAGGCCCTCCACAGTACGGGTTGCTTACTTAACGGAATTGCCATATAAATTCACTTGCAACTGAGCAGCAACGCGATAAACACCCAAATATTCCACGGCCAGATGCATGGAGAGCATCATGTACCCCCTTTTTTAGCACTGAGGAGGGACACACAAACCTCACTTGAATGCTCCTGTTGTGCTCAGTGCAATCACCAGAGACATTGGCGAAACCCTTTCTCCAGGCGTGCGAGCTTAGGACGTTCAATCGCCTATTGTAACCATGCTATCTGTGAAAGTAAGCGCTGCCAAGCAGCACACCATACACTAGTAGCAATCCGCCCTCACAACAAGCCTGCACCCTGACTCACCTTTCCGTGGCTAGCCATATGCAGCCGCACAATCATCTCCACCTGTGCAATCATTAAAATATTACGCATTTATTATCTACAACACTATACATTAGACTATGGAGCATATGATACAGAGACTGCATCCAGGCGCATTCCCCACGCAGGAAAGTGCATTTGCACAGTTTATTTCTGGTCAAGGCGCCGGTTCTCTCGCCGCAGCAGCATTGCACTACTGATTCGCTATTGCGTTCTACACACAAAAGGTCAAAATTCATAATTCAAGGGGCCGTCTTGTTAAAAGGTTGCCAAAACGCTACAAGTGGTGATTAAACACTGGTACTAATGGGCAGTTTCGAACAACTCTTCCCAATAAAAGAAAAGAAATGGAACGGCCTCTCCATAGCAAGTTCAGTCAGTAAGACATTTCCAACACCGCACAAGAAGAATAATAATTATCTTGGACGAATTAAACAGAATCATAAATCATCTTAACTTTGGACAGCATATTTGGCATAGCATTATTCCTGTCACTAATCATCCCAGCATGGTTGATGTTTGAACGCCAACATGGCCGCATTGGCATCGCTACTTTTTCCCTAAGAAGGAAATTAAACGTCCAGCCTTGCCAACAGCTGAAACAGATCTCTCATATCAACACAAAACAAAAACAAAACATTTTTTTACAACAATATAGAAACAGAGGATTGCCTTCGCGGAAAATTTTAATTGCTTCCCCGAGAAGCCACTCCTCAACAATAACAAAATGGCCATTTACACAGTGTTAATCTTCCGATTAATGACGCACAAACGAAACAAGCAACTCAATTTTCAATATAATAAATACACGCAAAATAAGTAAAAATTGCAACAATAATTAACCATAGAACAAAACTTAAAATTATTTAAAATATTCATATAGAAAGAAAATACTTAACTTTTTTTATTTAGAGTAGGGCAAATAAACATAACACTGCCATTCCATGCACAGAACATCTATTCCAATCAACTGCATGCTAATGTGGAACATGCTGTAACTCGTTACGAGGTATTGGCCCTGGAGGATGATGGCCACAACGAACACCTCTTTTGAGTATCCTCGCAGCATCCCATACAGTCCACTTCCTCCATCGCCTGTCAGTTAAGTGTAATGGACCCCTTTAAGAAATATCAATTTGCCCAACATTTTGGCCAAGTAGTGCTAAACAGTTGTTGTTAACACCGCATTTTGCCCTCCAACTCTGAAGCCATTCGGCCCACCAGTCATCCTGCTAGGGATACTTTAATTTGAATCACTCTGTATTACCTTAAACATCATTGACACATCTACAATGTCAATTAGGATACTTAATATTGTTCTGGAAGGACATCTGGAAACTTTTGTTCAGTGTTATAAGACCCTGTAAAAAGTAAAAAGTCAGATCAGTGCTTACCACTATTTAAGTGTTCCTTTAATCTCTGATGTTTTTCAAAGAAAGACTCTGCTTCATGCTGTTGTTCATCAAATGATCTGATACAATTTGTTATATCCTCCAAATCTTCTGGATTCTCTCTCTCATAAAGTGAGAGGCAATCTTCTTCCTCTTTAGAAATTTCTTTCAAATGTTTTGCTTCTTTTATCAAAGCTAATTAACAAGAAACATTTAATTAAATGTTATTACTACACTGCTGGCTATGGAAATCGCTACACCTTTTTGTATAGAAATTTTAATAAACCATTACCACAAGTGAATAGATGATAGTACAAAGGAGTAACACGTTGTTTAGCATCCACAGAACAAGCAAGCCTCCTTTAACGACTATACTGGAGCGATACGAGGAGGCATTTCATCATGCATAAGAGGGATAGTGTCCCGAGGTATATTCTACCAAGATTCCTGCAACTGCACACTTAACATTATCCAGTATTTGGACAGATGGTTGATGGTGGTGCAAACATAGCCCCATTAGACTCCATGTGTGTTCAAAAGGAAAAAAAACCTGTCGAGTTGACAGGCCAAGGAATTGTGTCCACACCTAAACAGCCTATTGGGTGATGCAAGCTGTATGGGAACAACATTATCTTGCTGCATGAATGTTGGAAATCATAACTGATGGCACCTCACTGATGTCCTGTGCTCGGGACAGACGACATTTACTAATCAGTGCAGGATCGTTGCATTGGCCTCTGCTGCACCGAACCCCGAGGCAAGCATTTTCTGCATGAAAACTGAAGTGGGACTTGTCAAAGAACACAATGCATTGCCATTCCTCTATCCACTGACGGCATTCCCCAAGATGCCTCTAGATTAGCCTCATTCAAACAGCAATGAATGGTTCTTGCCGAGACTGACAAATGTAGATTGACAAACTTCAGAAATCTCTGGACATGGTGCCACTTGCTGCAACATAGTGTCAGCAGATATGTTGGTCTTCTCTATCTGAGGTGCCCTAGAAAGACCAGTACCTACTCTACAAGATACTGAACCTATACATATCCACACCGGCACCCATATCACAATGAGCTGACCATCTGGCTTTGGGCAGTCTGACCCTACAACACCATTCACATGAGTCTGGGTGGCAATATTCTTTACGAGCACAGCACTATGGTATACCAATTCATTTAGTGTGCAGAATCCAGATCTTCCAGCCTACTGTATGACCCTTTTAAGCACTGGATAAAGATTCCAAGTGCCCTCTATATCGTGCATTGCAATTATGTTTAGGTGATGTCACTTTAATCGTTTACATTGCGTCTTGGGTACTGCATGTGAGTTTAATTTTAACTGCAAATAGACGACTGCGATTGTGTAGCAATTTCCATGGGCCGCAGGATGCAAAAACAACACTGTAAAATAAAGAACATTTTAAACTTACTATCTACAATGCTTTTTTGGGAGGAGTCTATGTTTACAGCCTTTTCAAAAAGATCAATCCCAGCATCATATTGCTTCAACATCATTAATGCTCGTCCTTTCACTACATAAGCTTTACAGAATTTTTCTGAAATCTTAAAATAAAACTTATTACTTTGGCATTTGTCTAGAGTGAAATGGAATCTAAGAATGATAAATTTCTACACAGCATTCATTTAGTTTATTTTTTTTAATAAGTGCAATAGGTTTATACCATCAATGCAGTATCGCAATCCTTTACGGCCTCCTTATACTTGTTTAATTTGAAATAAGTTAGGGCACGGTTTGTATAGAGGTTGACGTTACTTTTATCAAGTCCTAGTGCCTAAAATAAAAATATTATGCACCATGAGATGATAATGAACTACTTGAACCAATTGGATTTCAAAAACAAAAAACACTTTTTTGCCTTTGTATAGCAGGCTAATGCATCAGCAAATTCAGTCTTGCGGTAAAGTTCATTTCCTATCATTTTTAATTTGTCAGCTTTAACTTCATTATTCTGCCGTATTATTGCCCTCTCTCGGGCATCTCTTGCAATTTCTCGAAGAAGATGTTCAGCTGAAATTCATAAGAGTATAAGCAAAACAAAATCTTATCTCAAGAGTAATTCTAGAAAGTAAAATAATAAATTTCTCCTCCTCTATGTAATGTTCTTCCTATTGTTAAACCATTCTCAAAACTAATGCTATTTTTCCTACTGTTGCTACTGCTACAATTGCTTATGCATGTGCTCTTTTCATTACAGGGAATCTCAGCTATTTGAGAACAAGTTTCACTTGGAAAAACACAAAAATAATCGATAGAAAAATCAATACTGTAATTATCAGTATATAAAAAATGCATCCATGCATAAAACTCTGTAAAATTGCTATAGTTTCGAAAAAATTTTTGTTCACAATATGCAAGCTCTACTACTAGACCAAGGATAGAGAGTATGTTCTGTTGGTTAAAAAAAAAAGAAGTTCTCTACAGGCTTACTTCTATGGACGTCTGTGAGAAGTTGGACACTCTTGGCAGCTTATTTGTAGTATAGTACAGACCCAGATGAATGCGGCCCGCTACAGCGCGAAATTGCCTCCAATGCGATTTTGGCTTGGCTCACGAATTCTATTTCCGATTTCGCAAACATCTTCTCGCGATTTTTGACCATTTATTTTGCATTTCACGACATTTATGATTAATATCTACATGTTGTACGTTTGAAAATTTACAGAAAATTCAGTTTTTTCCCTCGAATTTCCGTTGCCAAACGCAAATAGCAAGATTTCAAAAGCAAAATGGCAACAACCAATCCGAAGTGTGTGACCTCTTCTAAAAATTTCTAAAAACTGTTTCAATCGTTACTTCCAATAAACATTCCCTCAAATGAAGTGAACAGTCGTTCACACATTTAAAAATTCTCCTACCTATCCACCATTTATTGAATGCTTGCCTTTGAGCCTAGAATTAGAAAGATCATTATAGGGTCTCATATTGTTGGAAGGAATAAATGGATAAAGAACAAGGGTCTAATAGTAAAGCAATGCAAAAATTTAATAAAGTGGCTGACTGGTTTTGAAGCAAACTTCATCTACGGAGCCAAGCCAAACCGGAAGAAAAGAATTTAACCTCATCCATGCAATCACTAGGGAGAACGCATTTACCACAAAAGATGGTAACCAAACTAATTGAAGATGTATACAGAAGAAATCAATGCCAGCAGAAAGCATAAATTTGCCACATTCACATATTTTGGACCTGAAATCACAGGATCTCCACCATATTCAAGAGGAAGAGGACTCAATATAGCTTACCACACGAACAGTAATTGTGAACGGATGCACAACCCTGTAAGAAAAAATGCGCCAACATCTTTGAAAATAGTAGTGTGCATAAACTTTCCTATGGATCGTGCCATACCACTATGTAGGAATGATATCCAGGAAGTTTGCTGAAAGATTTAAGGAACACAAGCACTCAATAACTGACGATGACGGTAAATCAGCATATGCTGAACATCTAATAAACACAGACATGGCTTTGGAAAAATCGACAATGTCATGAGTATACTAAAGGTATCCAACGATCAGAGAAAAACCGTACTCTTCAAAAACATTGGAATATTCAAGACAAAACACAACAAGGACTGTAAACTATTAAATAATCAAGTGGAATTTTATTTCAATGTAATGTTAAAAATTATTCATCAACTACTGTAATTCCTATTTTGATTCAGTTACCTTTCCTTTCTCTTCTTGTTAGAGTCAGCCAATCAGAGTGTGGCCAATCGGAGGAAATCACTAATGTTTACCTCTGAGTGGCCAATCCTGATTGGACGGTTTAACCCATGTATTGTGTATTTATAGTGTGCCTGTTAATTCATTCCTCCCTAGGCTCTGTAGATGAAGTTTACTTCGAAACTGGTCAGCTACTTTATTAAATTGTTGCATTGCTTTACTATTAGACCCTTGTGTTCTTTATTCATTTATAGAATTAAATGCTCGCAAGCAACAAAATCAATTTTTGCATTCATTTTCAATTTCACAACTGCCAGTCATCGCAAAAAATTGAAGTTTAAAATCAATTAACATCTCAACATGCCTGCATTTAAAGGCACGCTTGGATATGGCCCAAAAAAGAGGAGAAACGCTGTTAAAGAGGAGTGAAGGGGGGACAGGGGAGGGAGGGAAGGACTCTCTCCAGCATGCCTGGATCTAATGCGAATGTTGATGAAGAATATGATTTCCTTGAGTTCAGTGCGGAAGAAATTGCAGCTAATAAGCTACTTGAGGAAATACGAATGGAAAACTCTGCAGCAACTCTAGCAGACAGCTTTTATTTGAACATGCAGCTAACTTACTTACTTACTTACTTTTCAAACCCGCTTATCCGTTAGGGTCGCGGGGGCAGCAGCCCTATGGAGGATCTCCAGCGATCGCGATCTTCCGCCATCAGGCGCATGTCATCCCTGGTAATATCCAAGCGACTCGAACCCAGATTCTCCATGTAGTCTAGCCACCTGGTTCTAGGCCGACCCCTTGGTCTCTTACCCACCGGCTTGGAAAATAACAACTGCCTAGGAAGACTAGTTTGCGGCATCCGTATCACGTGGCCATACCAGCGCAACTGAGATCTCTCAATGCGGAGAAGTAGCGGCTCAACACCTAAAGATTCCCTTATTGTGCTGCTGTACACTCTATCTAGTAGGGTAACACCTGCCACACCTCTCAGGAATCTCATTTCGGCCGCTTGTACCCGCGATCGCACTCTTTCGGTCATTACCCAAGCCTCATGACCATAGGTGAGAATGGGGACAAAGATAGATTTGAAGACGGAGAGCTTGGCTTTGTTACCCAGCTCTCGTTTCGTTATAACGGATCGCCACAGTTCACGTCTGACACAGCTTGCTGCACCGATCCGAGCATCCAATTCTTTCTCCTGCCGTCCATCACTCGTGAATGCAATCCCGAGATACTTGAACTTCTCCACCTGTCTCAATGAGGCTCCCCTAACATGGAGAGCGCACTGAGCAGGCTGTCTTGAAAGAACCAGAGCTTCGGTTTTAGCCACACTGATCTTCATCCCAGCTTCTTCACATTTGGCTGCAAACCGGTCTAGTGCATGCTGAAGGTTCGTGCGAGAAGACCCAAGCAGGACAAGGTCGTCCGCAAAGAGCAACCTCTCCACCAGGCAGTCGCCCACACAAACACGCTCATCGCCTCGGCTGCCCCTGTCTATCCAGTCCATAAAGATAATGAACAAGATGGGCGACAGTACGCACCCTTGGCGGAGTCCAACACCCACGGTGAACGGTCTTGACTTAATGCCATTTATCCGGACACACATCTCAGAGCTTTCGTACAGAGACATGATAGCAACCAGTAATTGCCCATCCACTCCATACTCTTGCAACACTTGCCAGAGCTTCTCCCGAGGAACCCTGTCATATGCTTTTTCGAGGTCCACAAAGCAAGCGTAGACCTCTTTTGCATACTCCCAGGATTTCTCAAAGATTTGCCTTAGAGCAAAGATGTGATCCGTCGTGCTTCGGCCAGGTCGGAAACCACACTGCTTCCCCGACAGTTTGGAGTCGACTATTTCCCGACTTCTCTTCTCCAGACACTTAGCGTACACTTTCCCAGGAATGCTGAGCAAAGAGATGCCTCGATAGTTGTTGCAATCTCTCTGATCTCCCTTTTTGAAGATAGGGATCACAATTCCTGTCTGCCATTGCTTAGGGGCCTGCCCAGATATCCAAGCAACCTGACACACCCGAGTCAGCCACAGGATACCATCCTGATTTAAGGCCTTTAACATCTCGGACCGGATTTCATCATCACCTGCAGCTTTGCCAGTCTTCAGGGACTTAATTGCCCATCTGACTTCTGTTTCAGTGATACTACCATGACTATTCTCCGCTCCAAGGTGCACCTCGTATGCCTCAGTTGTTGTTGTCACCGGATTAAGAAGAGATGCAAAGTATTCCTTCCACCTATGCAATACGCTCTCCTCCGTTTTCAGAAGCCTCCCATCTGAACTCTTAATAGTTTGTGATGAAAGAGACTTCTTTCCACGGAGGCGGCGCACGGTCTGCCAGAACACCTTGTTTGCCGAACCATAGTCTGCTTCCAATTTCTCCCCGAACTTCTCCCAGGCCTTGGCTTTAGCTGTTGATACTGTCTTTGCTGCTGCTTTTCGCGCCTCAGTGTACCGCACTCGACTCGAAGTTGACTTATTTGCAAGCCATAGCAAATAAGCTTCCTTCTTTGCCTTGACAGCTTCTTGGACTTCACCGTTCCACCATGCAGTCCTTTTCTCACCGCCCTGCGCCACACTCAGCCGCTTACGACCACAGCACAAAGCAGACGAAGTAATCACAGCAGTTTTAAACAACTGCCACTCCTCTTCAACAGTACCACGATCACTGGGTAGTTCTTTGAAACTTGAAGATATGCTATCTGCAAAGGTCTTCCTCACAGCTCTATCCTCCAGTGCCTCCCATTTGATGCGCCAAGTTTGTCTGAACCTAGTATTTCGCTTGGTTGGCATGGATTCAGAGAACCGCAAAGTGCAGACAACAAGGTGGTGATCAGTTGATAGTTCTGCCCCTCTTCTCACACGAGTATCCAACACTGATCGGAATAAGTCAGCTGAAACAATTACAAAATCAATCAGTGACTTCTGGTCCATTGCATCCCTGTACCAGGTATACTTATGGACATCCCTGTGCTGGAAGAAGGTGTTTGTGATGGAAAGTCCATTGTTGCAACAGAGATCCAACAAGCACCTCCCATTCGCATTTAAATCGGGGTCACCATTCCTCCCAATCACGCCCCTCCACGTTTGGTCATCAGCCCCTACGTGTGCATTGAAGTCGCCCATCAGGATGACAGAATCTGCACTCCCTCTCCTGCTAAGAGCAGCATCAACTTCATCTAGAAAAAGTGGGTACTCTGTGACTGCATTCGGAGCATATGCAACGAATAGAGAGAGAGACCGTTTCCCTATCTGAAGCCTCAGGAGACACAGTCTTCCACCTAAGGGGGTCCAATCTGCAACATAATCTGCCAGCCGGGGACTTGTGAGTATCCCCACTCCCGCCTGGGCAGTCATGTTAGGGTTGACACCAGAGTAGAAAAGCTTCCACCCTCCTTCTAATATCTTCCATTTAAAGTCAAGTCTAGAGATAGCTGCCAAGCTTCATTTTGGAATCGATCAACTCTTTAGCAAAAAAATGTAATTTTTTTTTTTAACTTATATCATTACTTTTCTCAATATACAGCTTACTTATTTGTATACTCTACCCTTTTGAGAGTGCAAAAGTTTGATCAGGGGAGGAAGGGGCCTGGATCTAACAAGAGTCGACTTGATGGCACCAAGAACAGATGAAATTAGGTACCATCAAATCGTATGTCAATTCATCTGTTCATGACGGTACAATACTGAATGTCGATTTCATCTGCTCGTTTTTTACCTTATAAAAATGTCAATTGAAGGTACAGCATTGAATATAAAAGCTATTCAGTCTAAAACAGCTATTCTAAAAGTGGTAGAAATCTGATCGAACATGCGGATGACAAGAACGGATGTAGAACGAAATGCGGGGGGCTGAATGTACCACAACTTGGTCGCTGTATCGTTGGTCCTGAAGACCATTTCGACGAGGTCTGTACTTAATGTGTTAATGTGTATGCGGACTATTGTGCTCAACGTTATTACAATAAATGAATTTTGTTTTTATTTTAACTCTTTTCCTCTTTTCTACAATACTTTCCGAGTAACCCATATAACAGACATTATTGGTAAAATACATTGTGTATTTTCATAAGTACAGGATTCTCCCTAGGCCCTTTTCAACGGGCGTGCCGCCCGGCTGATTTTGGTGGCCGCCCGGCTGAATATACGAAAAACTGCACACCACTGCATAGTATTTCATTTGTTTTTAATTTTTGTCTGCCCGGCTATTTTATCTTTCCACCCAGCTGATAACATTTTCTGGGGAGAACACTGAAGTATATTATGAAATGTTTGTATAACGCATTGGCCTGCAAAAAAAAAATAGTTGTCATAACTCTGTAAGCTGTGTTAAAATATAATTTATGCTTTGTGTTCTCTAAGAGAGGGTCTGGAAAATATTTATAGTGTGGGGTGTTTATCTTAATATATAAACTGCTATGTCATATCACGCAAATCCGGGCTTTTCATTGGGAAGTGAAGCAAGTGATGCAACAAAAGTAAATGATTAGATCTTGCTTATTGCATTTGCTCGGTTGCACCAGGCACAACATCCTTGTATCCTTAAGTTTGTATATCTGCTAACTGGTTATATCTGTGTAAATAGTCTTCTGTGTGAGTATTTTTACAGTGTGATAGGATGTATCGATTGGTTTTCTCTGTGATGTAGCATTTCTTCCAAGTTCCATTGTCAATTCCTTGTTAATGTTTTTTCTGCAGCTTTCGTGTTAATATCATAAATTTCATGGCAATCAGTTTCTCCAAAGAGACTCCATTCATTCAAGCAAAAGTATTATAGTCTTCTGTCAACACATGGCTGGTTGAGGTCAGAAGAGTCTCTATCAAGGAGTTCCCTCCACCTCCCTAAGCTTGGTGCTTGTTGTATGTCAGTGTGTGGGTGTCGTTTTCTGCAATAAGCAGTTTCAGGTTTCAAGAACCAAAATTGTGTGTCTCCACTTTAGACCTACAACTCCAAAAGAGTAGGATAGTATTGGGATGGCTTGATTAAATGTTTGATTCATCGGGTTTCAAAGCACTGTTTATTTAGAAGCATACGACATACAAAGACGGGTGATACATGAAAAGATACATGCACTCACCAAACTCTGGTACATTTTACAAATGTTCAGTGTGTGCACACTCGGTCACCCGGCACACATCCAAAGGGTAAATCCAGTTCTGTTCCTACGTTCATATATTTCCGTCAATGTCTGTCACAACAGCAGTGACGCGTTCTGCAGTTCTTGCAGCATTGTTGGCATTGGGGGGTACATAAACTTTGTCCTTCACATAACCCCACAGTAAGAAATCACATAGCCTGAGATCTGGTGACCTAGGGGGCCATGGCAGCAGAGGAAAATTATCCAGACCAGCGCGTCCTATCCAGCGATGTGGCAGTTCTCGGTTGAGAAAGGCGCAGACAATTGTGCTCCAGTGAGGCGGAGCCCCTTCTTGTTGAAAGATGAAAGTCGAGGAATCAGCATATACAGGTACACAGAACCTGTCACCATCTGCTTGATGAAGAAAAAGGGGCAATGCAGCTTTGTATTGGATATGGCACAGAAGACATTCACTTTTGGCAAATCCCTTACCAGCTCCACACGGACATACGGCAATTCAGTACTCTACACTCTCACATTGTGACGATTCACTTTTCCCGACAGATGGAAAGTCGCCTCGTCAATGAATATCAATGTCCCTGCCAAGTCATCATCATCTTCCATAGCTTGCTGCATTCGAGTACAAAACTCCAATCGGCAGGCATAATCATCTGGAGCCAGGTATTGTAATAGTTGCAAATGGTAGGGTTTGAAATGCAAACACCACCGCAAACCATTCCACACAGTTTCCTGTGGAATAGCCAGTTCATGGCTTGCACGAACGGTCGATTTTTGTGGGCTAAACACACAACTGTCGCACATGCTCCATGATTTCCTCCGAGACATGCGGTCGCCCCACGCTTTTTCCTTTACACAGACAATCAGTATCACAAAACTGGCGAAATCAATGCAAAATGCTCTGGTGATTAGGTGCAGCTTTTTCGTATCTGCGTACAAATGCACGCTGAACGCTCATAACCGACGAGCACTTCCCATATTCTAACACACAAAAACTCTTCTCCTGCAATGCCGCCATCTTGTAGAGTGCAGTCACAGGCCTGCCATCTCGTGTGCACGCGAGCCATAAGATAGGCTTTTTAAACTTGGTGAGTATGTATCTTTGCATGTATCACCCGTCTTTGTACATCGTATACTTATAAATAAACAGTGCTCTGAAACCTGATGAAATCTTTAGGCTAACCCTGTATATCTCCAATCTATTGTTTAGTGAGTGTGCTCTTTGTGTTAGTGCTTGTTTAAATCCTAAATATTTGTAACTCTCCTAATTTAAAGCTCCATCCCTGAAAACTCCATTTTCAGTGTGAATAATTTTGCATTTGTCCAAATCATATGTAAAATGTGTAATTTTAAATAACTGGTGCAGTTGAGTTTATTTCACCTATGAAGAGCAGGTGTTAAAGTGTATACAGGGAGCCTCAAATCTTCAGATGGTAGAGGACTCTAAGCTGAGCATTTTGAGATAGGGAACCAATGGAAGGCGATGCAAGTTTAACGTGCAAGAAACGTTTTTGTAATCTTTCGTTTTCCGACCAAACAATTGATTTATCCATAAACATCTTAAGCTCAAAACAACGACATACAGCTCACTGCAAGTGTTCAAAGTGCCAACCACTAGTCTAAATACATACATTAGAATGGTGCATGAAATTTTACCACACCACTCTTTCAAATCTCCCGGGTTTCTATTGTACAAGGAGACATGCAGCTTGGACCCCAGGACAGGGTTTCTCCCAATGACTTTAGGAGCCCCAGTCGGAAAAAATCCAGAGGAGTGAGATCCAGCAATCACTTTGGCCCTGGGACAGGACCTTCCCTTCCAATTCAATGATTTTGAAATCTGTTGTCTAGGTAGTCAACATCGATAGGAGGAGGCACACAACTCTGTCAGCGCATTAAATGAACACCAGAAAAAGTGGTTCATTCAAACAGGGTGGCAGAAGGTCCATTAGGTGATTTTGTGCAATTGCATCTTACGAAAACCTTCCTCACGTGTATAGCTCATTCAATTAAAGACTTCGAAATCTACACTTCCGAAAAAAACATTTATGGGCTCTATATAACCTTATGGGCTAAGCCTGTGGGTTCGGATTAAGAGGAGGAGGAGCTACTATAAGAAATTCAAACCTTAATCAGCTTATGCCTACAAAAGTGATTTACCACTTGTACTTGGATAGAAGCATGATGGAGGAGAATCAACTTGGTCATCAGTCTTGTTGATAAGCGTTCTGTCAAAATTCACTTTGTCAGTTTCTTCACTGAAGTAATCATCTGCTCTGGCCTGAGCATCATCAACACGTTTCTGGTCTTTAGAGCTTAAATCACTAATAATGCTTCCTATATAAAAAAATTGAAAACATTAATGAAACAATACATGAATCACACAAAAAAATTATAATGCAAAGGTTGGAAATTTAATAGTGGCAAGCATGTAATTCAGCTGATACAAAATAGGTACTAAAGTGAAACATTTACAGTCCTTCAATGTAGTTCTCAGTGTCATGTATAACCAGTTACCAGCGATGTGGAAATCATACAATACATGCACCTGAAGCAGTACCAGTTCTGTTGATGGTTTAGATGGAGCTGTCTACCTCTTTAAGAATCTCTAGAACAGTTTGGTAGTGAATGCCATGAAGTGGTTCCAGATGTTTAGTTTAGCTCCGCAGTTAGTGCAAATAAATGGCATTACGAACAGAATAGTTTAAGAAATGCATTTATTTGAAGTCATTTTGGTATTTAGAATCAATTCTAACAAATAAATATACAGTGAAACCTCCCTTAGTGGACACCTCTAATTAAGGGACAGGAACATTTGATAGTAACTTGTTTATCTATTTTCTTTTATTTAGAGTCTCTTCCTAGAAAAAATGTAGGCTTATCTATTTATTCTTAAATGTACTCTTCCTGTTTTGCATATGTCAAACAGGATGAGGAATCGTCGTACTTGTAACATGTGTGAAAGGTATTTTATTGACTTGACGGTTGATTTGAGCAGTTGCTCATATTGTGCAACACAACGTCAAAGTTCATTATGCAGTTTTTTTTCACAAATGAAGAATTTGCGGACATTCATTTTTACTATGGGCTTGCTGCTGGTAACGCTGCAGAAGCAAGCAGGTTGTACGTGGATGCATTTCCTCATAGGCACTATCCACAACTGGAGGTGTTTTCGAGGGTACACCAATTCTAAGGGAGACAGGATCGTTCAGACGTCGATATCTCACACATGATCGAAACTAAATGGAATGTTTATAGGATATTTTTTGTTCCATTTGAACCATACAATGTTCCTAAACAATTATGCTGGATAAGTTTGGGTCATCCTGTATATTACAGATTTCATAGTGGATAATCTAACCAGTCAACGATATGCAGACGAAATGGTTAGGCCTATGATCATCCCCTTCATGCAAGGTGGACTGTTCCAGCAGGACAATGCTCAAACACACACAAGCCTGTGTGGTTGCAGATGCATTGCCTTGGCCAGCCAGATCATCAAATTTGTCTCCAATAAACCACATAGGGAGAGAGATCCGTTGCCTTCCACAGCCACAGAGAGATGTTGCCACCCTATGCCAACAAGAGGACTCCAAATGGGTGGGTGGTAGCATAGAATCAGGGGTCTATCTAGGGCTAATTTGGTACCGCTTAAGGGTACCTTCACAAAATTATTTTAAGTGGAAACTGTATCTTCACAAAATTATTTTTAATCGGAAACTGTATATTCACAAAATTTTAACTGTGTTTATCAACATATTACCTTCGGAAACGGGAGTTTATCAATGTAAAAAATGTCAATTCAAGTAAATAAAAGAGGCTTTTTTAAAATAATCTCAGTAATTTATATTTTGTTAAAACTTTTCACAAAAATCGGTATGGATTCTGAAATTGTAGATAGACCCCTGGGGACTTTAATTGCATTCTATTAATATGCTGCATTGGGTGAGCAGCTCTTATGACATGGATGAGGGCTACACAGGGGATTGACTTTAGCACTCAAGAGTACTTAATTGTGAGAGTGAGTATTGCAAGAGCAAGAAGAAAAAAAATTGGCTATTTTATGTGACAAGTACATTTCTTTTCGATACATATCTTACGAACTGCACAGCTTTTTCTGTATTACCTTTGATTGTGTGTGCGTGCACAATGGCCGATCTACGAAGGTTGTTCCAAAAGTAAGTTTCGTCATTTTTTTTTTCATACAGAAACTTCATTGCCAAAAAATACAGCATGGCATCATGAACTATACACCTTGCACTATTTTTCGACATAGTCACCACCAACATTGAAACATCTGTCATAGCGTGCAATCAGTTTGAAGACAGAATAGCAGCAGGCAGGCATGCCTGAGGCTATCTGATCTTGTGTGAGGCTTGCTGCATGTGGTTTTGTGTTGTCGTCCAAGAGCACCACACTTTCACTCGAGAACCCTGGTCTTTTTCGTCGAATGGCAGACCTGAGTTTGGTGAGGATGTCGCAGCAGCGTGCCACATTGATGGTCTCTTGATGGAGGAAATCAATGAGAATCACACCTTTCATGTCCCAGAACACTGTTGTCATTATCTTTCCTGCAGAGGGTGACACTTTGAATTTTTTCCTCACTAGTGAACTGGGATGTGACCACGGTGTCAGTACACGTCTGTCAGCCATCGTGGTTTGTATTCTAATAGCCTCGGGCACGCCTGTCTCTGCTACTCTTTCTTCAAACTGATTACATGCTACGACAAAAGTCTCAATGTCGTACAAGGAGTATAGTTCATGATGCCATGCTGTATTTTTTTTGGCAATAAAGTTTGTGTGGAAAAAAATGATGAAACTTACCTTCAGAACAACCCTCATATAAATCCGATCTTTGATGTTGGTTTCCAACATCTTTTATTTAGGAAATTTTTGGTTAATTTGAAGTTATCTGCCAAATCGCAAATGGTGGACCGCAAATCAATCTCACCCTGTGACCAAAGAGGTCCGTTGGGCTGATGCGGATAGTGCAGAGAAAGAAGTTTGTTAGGAGTTGGGGTTTGGGTTCTATTTTAGGAAAGTAGTGCAGATTATATCAGATAATGCAAATTAACCGATTTTTTTTTTCTTATGCCTGTTATTTAAATGTATCCTATGCTTCGATGGAGAAGGAATCAAAAATAAGGTGTATGATCTATCGGAATGGAACATTGAAGGAGCACGATGAGGTGTCGGTGTAACACGTGTGGAGAATAGCGTGTCTTGCGAAAGTAATAAATTAAAGCTGGAGTTGATACTTGGATTGTAAAGATGGAAAAAATGGAAAGAAAAATCCAAGTCGCCTTTGGATTCTAATCAGGGACCACGATGATCACCTCTCGTCGCCATTACCTGGTTCGAATTCAAGTCGTGGATTTTTCCTTCCATTAAAATCTTTATGGTGCCTTGATTAAATGGTGATTCTAGGTTTGATGCTAAATAAGAGATGTACCTATTTTGTCGACTTTTTCAAGAAAATCCTCTAGCTCCTCTTCTCTTCTAGTTGCCATTTTCCAACTGGTCTTCTATATTGTGGTCTCCTTGGCTATATTGTGGTCACGTTGCTATAGTAACAAGCACTCTTCCGATGAAAAACCACATCGGTATTCCTGCCATCTATTGATAATTTCATGAAACATATTTGAATTAAAATAACTGCTTTAAAAAAGGGAATAATCTACTAATACATTTTCTATTAATTGAAAAATGCGTCAAATATATTCAAAAATCGGTGACTCAATTTTCTATTAATAATTTATCTAATGATTAGAGGAGTCTAAACATTGTTTATTTTATTAAACCCTAGTAACCGTGATGAAACCTTTGAGGAAATTATTAACATTAGAGGGCGCCACATAAACGAGATGCTACCTATGAATTTGGTAACCATAGAAACAGTACGACGAATGTTTTTACCGTAATGTTTCAAAAAGTTTTATCGGGATTTGTGGGGGAAAAAATTAAGGACAGTTTTTGTATTCAAAACATCTCTACCATTTTAGCTAGCCTTTCTGTAACGATTTTTTTTCATTCAAATCCCACACAAGCGTAAAAAATATTATCTGTAGTACATGAACAAGAAATAAATGCGACTAATGGATATCCCATCTAGGTATAAACAGTTGTTTTCTTTTACTTTGGCTCATTTTGGGGCATGGTATATTTATCTATATACCGTTTCATATTTTCTTATTTTTTAGCTAAACTCGACCATTACTCTGAACAAACGTAATTTCTATTACGCAGTTTACATAGCTAATCCTGCCAAGATTCTTCCATGGTAAGAACATTTTATCCCCTTCTTATTTATTTAATAGATTTGTTTTTGGTTTTTCATAAAAGCCTTTAAGATTTAGATTTCTTAAACTGTGCTCTGCGAAATTAAATATCTAATATATATAGGGCCTTCAGAGAAAATGCGAGGCCCGGGGGCAACCAATGTTTTTGAGGCCCCTTAAGCCAAGAAAACTTATACCGAGTTACCAAGCTGAGGCCCCTAGTATTGTGAAGCCTGGGGCAGCCTCTCCCCCCTTCTCTCATAACAGATCATAAAAATCCTCAGCGAATAGTACTTTCATAAAAGAACCCCTAAACTTTTCCCTTCTTTCCCTGTGATGCGCCAGCAACTTACTCACTGAGTACTTATTTCAAGTACGGTATATCTTACTCCCTTAGTTATTTTGACTAGTGTATAATATGTAATTGTGACATCCTATCCCATTTCGGTGCAGAGTTATAACGTTTCAAAGAATGTATACATCAATTTGGGACACTCTGTATTGAAACACAAAGCACCTTTTGTAAGAGCAAAATCGGCACTTCTGCACATGCGCATTGATCATTATTATCATTGTTAATTGTTGTATGTAATTGGTATTAATTTGACCATCAATGCTAGCAAAGTTCTTGATTGTGAGTCTTTGTGGCGAGGATTATTTGATTGCTTATGAAGTTGTTTGCCGTCCAATTTTGACAAGTTCCATATAGTGTTAAGTCCAAAAGTAAAATTTAAGTGCACAATTTTTGTAACAATTAAATATGTTATCGATATGTATATTTTACCCTACAAAAATTTACTATCACCTAGTATTCCTCCAGAAATAGTTGGCAGGTCTGATATCATCACTGGGTATTTTATCAAAATAGAGGGATGTTATCAAGACCTTAAGCAAGATGTTGGACTATGTCAAAAATATGCACAAGTCATTAAAGCCACACTTAAACAAGCAAGAGAAAGAAGACCTCAAAACCTTATGTAGAAGACGAAGTAATTAACAATATGAACTCATAGAGAACTCCCCTAGTGATAGTGACGTGAAGAAAGTATATAAAAAACTTAGGACCCAATATTGTACATGTAATACTGTAAATAAGCCAGAAACTGTGGATAAGATATGCTAACAAAGACAAAGGAAACCACTGTTCCACAAGAAAATAGTTTAATAACATTAACAAAAAATAGCAAAATAATAGAACAATAATAATAATACAAGCACATATGTACATTTATAGAGCCAAACCCCTAAATATATATAAGATAAGTTTATATCCAAATCAAGGTCAAGATAGGAAATAATTCAAAACTTTTAACCAATCAAACACAAGGATTGTTCCGAGGTCAAAATTTAAGAGTTGGTTGATTGATTGCTTATTTGTAATCTCCAAGGATTTGGATAAAACGTACTACATCAATGGAGTCAATGATCTGCTAAAGGATGGCCCATATGAGATCCTATCAATGGACCCCCTACTGGGTACCTGTAAGAAAAACAAAAGACTGTCTGTCCAACTGTTATTACCTTTTCAAAAGACAATCAACCACTTGACTAATCCCAAGCAACCCAGTTCTACCCCATCATTATTGTTTGCCTAAGTTGCATAAACCAGGCAACAAGTTAGACCCATAGTGGATAATGTGAATTCCCCCAGTTATCTGATCTCAAAATATATTTTTAGTCTTTGTAGAACTAAAACTACCAGGAATGGACTTTACTATCGAAAATAGTGTTGAGCTCGTAAAAGCCTTAGACCAAGTTAACATCACTACTGTCATGGAACTCGCTTTCTCTGATATGGAATTCGTATTTCCAAGTATCCCCCTAATAGACTCGCTCAATGTGCTGGAAGACATCCTAATTGAAAATAAAATACCCTTAGAAAATTTATTGTGAAAAAGTGATATAGTTTCCTTTCTTTTTACTATTGTTTATCCACAGTTTATGTAACATTTTTTATTTCCTTATGCATGTTTCTTGATTTGAGTTGCAGTTGGGTGATTATTCCTATTTGTATACATATGAGTCATTTGTGGGCCAAACGTGACTTCCTGCAACTTCATCTATGGATATGTGACCAATACGAGGGAATTGAAAGACTTCAAGGGCTTTTGAAAGAATGCAACAGGAAAAAGATATGCCCCCTTCAACACTCTCACAGTGGAGTGCTGTATCATTTCCTTTGATGTGACGGGAAAACGGCCAAAATTTTTCCACATCCAAAAATTTCAAATCTCTCTAATTTTTGCATCCAAATTTTTGATATCCAACTTAACAGTTTTCTTTTTATGAAGTATACATATGACAGGGCGGGGCAGAAACAATTAGGCGATTTAAATTTGGTACCAGCCGACATCTTGCTTAAGTCTTTAGTCATCTTGCAGTGTTGGTTGGAAGAGCATCAAGCTTTTGCTGTGGAAGCATTCTACTTAATGAAGCGAGTTTTTCGACGACATTTTGACATTTGACTTTACATTTTTTTCTTTTGTCGAATTTCAAGAGGTACATCAAAAAATATTTGCAAGGGGATTTAAGCAGACAAAAGCTGTTTATCAAAATATGTGACTTGGAATACTTAGCATCATCTTATAAAACACACATGTATTATACATATAAATAAGTACTAGAAAAGTTTTTCTGTCTTGAAATATTGTAAAGGGATAAAACTACGTTTTGTTTGAACTTTTCAGATCCTATAAATATTGATAACCTTGATGGCAGAAGATGCAAAAAGATCGGATGACGTTGCAGAAGATGGTGGACCTGGTGTTGCATATATGGCCTTTGTGCTTATGGATGACCTTATGGATAAATTGAAACTTTTGAAATATGAAACTGAATTTGTTAAAGACCTCAGAATGAAAAATCTAAATAGGTATTAATTTTTCTTATATGCTCCTGAAATAATCAAAAGTGAAAATGGAATGAAAATGGTCTTTGATATCATCCTAGGCATTATTTTGCATTACCAACTAATCCTGGAGAACAGTTTTATTTATTTACTTCATTGGCTGCCTGGTTAATAAGAAAAGCTGGAAAACCCTTTGATCAGCCACAAGAAGTGAGTAATAGGATTTTAACCACTTTTTAAATTTGTTTATTAAATTTGGTATATGTAAATTTCTAAATTTGGCTACAGTAGAAGTTGTCTTAATTTGCAGCATTAAAAGTAAAGTCTGTGGTCACATACAACTTAAGACGAAAGATGAAGATACCAATGATTTCTTTCATGTAATATCATTTCAGCCCAGTAGTTGTTTGCAACCATGTTAAGTGGCATCCAGCATCAGCTGTTCAGATATGATGCAAGTGGTAGGGTCATTATGAAAAACCCGGTTATGGGTCGTTTTTGCTGCATTGTTAAATGTGGAAACCGAAATAAATGTGAAAGGGATAAAGGGTTCTACAACATGCCCAAAATTATTACAGATCACAATGATACAAAAACAAACTGTTTAGCGAAAAACACCATAATGCTTGCATCACGAGCATCGACTTGGATACCAACCGAGTACGTTATTCGTATGTATGCAGTGATCACTTTGTTTTTTTATTTTATTTTTTGCATCCAATGGCATCTTTTGAGCATATTCAGACAAATTCATTCTAAACAGTGCCTGCAGACAAACGCGTAATGAACACAAAGAATGAGCATGATACCCCAGATTAAAGAAAGCACAGATGCGGAAAGCCCATGTTAAAGAGTGTGAAACAAAATTTAGCAGCGTTCCTAGCAGTACCAAGGACATACTTTCAAATGCCATACTAACGCAAGCAATATTTTAATTAAGAATGGAATAAAAACTTAAATTATGCATGAATAAAGAAAGAGTCTAGTTATAGGAATGAAATTTTTATGGAAAAAATCATATCAGAACAAAAACAACTTATCATGTGTCCTTTGTATCACTTGAGGCACTGTATCTTCTGGTCTGTATTTGCTTGTCGCATCTGTGTTTTGTTTAGTCTGTGATGATACACTCCATACAACAGACTACACCTTACTTAGATGCAGAATTTCACTCACAACTATCTGCAGGTTGCTCCTCATGAAAATTAAACAATTGCAGAAAGCTCAGACGATCACCTTACACAAACAACATAGTGTCACGAGGTTGAGCAGGTACCTCGGAAACTACTTGTAGGAATTCGATCAAATTTAATAGTGTACAAAAGTATACGTACCCTATTATTCCTCTTAATTTTAACTTCCTACCTGTTATAGAACCAGAGTTATTATTTTGTTGTTTGGGAACAAAACTAGTGCGATCAATCTATCAGCAGGGCAGCACACTATTCAATCGTTGCTACACCACCATGATGTCAATGGAACAGCTCTATAGTCGGATTTTCAATTCAAACTCAAAATTTGTAAAATATGTGAAAACTTAAGTTTTTCTTTCTACTCCTTCCAATATCATTACTTTATGCATGGAGCATTAACTCCAGTTTTCATTTATTAATTTCTTACTAAGGTGCGTCACATAAGTATAGGACCACCCATATTTTTCCTTGTCTTCAAGAAACAAAATAAAATAATTAAAACATTGTCACTGTATCAGATTCTCATAACTATTATTTATTGTTTCCAAGGAAAATAATGAAAAACAAACAACAACAAGAACGAGAATTTATAAAAATAGAAATAGAAAATTATAGGACCAGCATCACTTAATGCCCAATAAATCATCTCTTTTTTCAGTATTTTTGAAAATTCGGTTTGGCATAGTTGTGACCAGGTTTTGCAGATAATCTGAATTAATTTCTTCCCAGGCATTCAATAATTCTTCTATATTGCGGTACTGTTTACCACCTGTGTAAACAGATCTGGCTAAAGCACCCCATACATTTTCCACTGGATTGATATCTGGAGATAGGGCAGGCCATTCCATAATTTGCACCCAATTTGCTAAAAACCACTCATATGTGCTGTTTGCATGGTGAACTGGGGCATTATCTTGCTGGAAAATCCATATGGTCCCTCCAATCTTCTCCCCAAACAGTAAAAGATGAATATCAAGCAGATCTTGATAATCTGAAGTCTTCATTCTTCCACTAACAATAGCTAAATTGGTTCTACCATTCCATCCGAAGCCAATCCAGACCATAAGTGATCCTCCTCTCTGTTGCCATATGAAATATATTTCTTCTGACCTCCTGATGTCATGCCAGTAATATTGCCAGTAGTCTGGCCCATCTAAATTGAATTTTTTCTCCCCTCTCTTCCAATCTTCTGTCGAGTACATCACTAACTGGGCAAAGGCCAACCGTTTCTGCTTGTGGTGCAGTTGGAGTGCAGGTTGCTGTTTTCTTTTCGTGTACACAAGAGATGGTGCCTGCTTCACAATCCATTGCACAGCAGATTTTGATACTGGAACATCTTCAGAATTGGCCACCGTAGGCAAAGATGTTGTGGGGGTCTTTCATTTTTTAAATAATCGCCCTTTTTTGTCGATTAGTCGTCTTCTGCGGTCTCCCAGGTCTCTTTTTCTGGCCATACTGAGCACCAGCTTTCAAATAATTAAGTACAGCTTTATGTGACCGACTTATAGCCTTTCCTATACCTCATGCATTCACCCCAGAAGCTTTCAAAGCATCAATTTGACCCCTTTCATAGTCTGACAAGGTGGTGTTACGAGGCATTGTGTTTAAGTTGCTTGTTTACAGCCATTTGAAAGTTTTTGTGGAGGCAACCCCTATTAAGTAATCACCAGTGTCATCTATTGACTGATTAATCACTGCTTTGTTAAAACTGCATTAAGTGATGCTGGTCCTATACTTATGGGACAGCTTAATTTCTATTTTTATAAATTCTTATTTTTGTTGTTGTTTGTTTTCCATTATTTTCTTTGGAGACAATAAATAATAGTTGTGAGAATCTGATACAGTGACAATGTTTTAATTATTTTATTTTGTTTCTTGCAGACAAGGGAAAATATGGGTGGTCCTATACTTGTGTGACGACACACCTTATATTGATATCATTAATAAAATATTATCATGTCACATTTTTATAATTAAAAAATTTGTCACAGCCTTAATAAATCCAAATCTAACAGTAATCATCAAACAAACTATGATAACTGCATTACAATATTGTACATGCATGTGACTTAATGTTATCGAAGTACAGACAACACCAATTCAAGTTTTTTGATCATTGGAGAATGTGCAATTGGTCTATGAAATTTATACCTGGTATTTCTTTACTTGTTAGTCTTTGTCGATTAGAGGTTCTCATTTTCTTTATAGCCTACAAGGATGGTTTATGTTGTGCTTTTCATCTGGATTGTCTAATGTCTAAAGGTATGTGTTCCTCGGTGCGACTATCATGATGAACGTTGAGTACTATTTCTATGGAGCTGTTTTGCTCTGAGCGACTGCCACTTGAGTCGTCAACGATGATCATACGTCTTGAATAGTCATTCAGGAGAAGAGTGAATATAATCATTAGTCGCTAACGTTTTTTGTTGTGAGAAGACTATGGGCATCATGGGTCCTTCATTTTCAGATGCCAATAATGAAATTCTTCTCGAAGAAGTGGTGAATCACTGTTACATGCGTCCTACAAGGATCAAAGGGTCAAGGACAATATATGGGCTGAGATTGCCAATTAAGTTGGAAAACCAAATTATTCTTTAGTTATTTAAATACTTGTGTTTTCTTTTAATAATTACTTATATAATTTTTAATGTAAAATTTTTTGACAAAAGTGCACCACAAAACGAACAAAATTTTACTACATTCAATAACTTATTATGCAACATTGTGTAATTCGTGCACAAAATAGTAGAAAAAAAATCGATTTTTTTAACGTTCATGACATTTTATTCGTAATTCAGATCAATGAATCAATGATTTTTTTGATGTACATATCGTAGTTTTGGCGCTCTTTTTATTCCATACATCGTCTTCCATCTCCTCAATTAAAAGGAATTTAATTAATAATCGTTTAATTCTACTCAACTTTACACTCATTCTCAGGGTTGCATCTAGCAAAATGGCAGGGCAGGGAAATGAACAATAATTAGGGCACATTTGGTCAGAAAGTAGGGCAAGTCGGACACATAAGCGCGCATTATAACGGTTAGTTTAAATAAATCCAACGAAAAAAGGGCAGGGTGTGCTCAGAAAGGGCAGGGTGCGTTGCAAAAGGGCAGGGCGCATTAAAAAAAGGCAGGGTGCCGCGGGCTTCTATTCCAGCCTAGATGCAACACTGATTCTGTTAAACACAACCTTCCTCTAGAACAATGTGACTATGAATGAAAATATGTGACTAGTGAAACATCAAAAAATTGTAGAAGCTCCGAGGAAAATGATAACCAACAATTATCATTCAACGTTGAACGATCATCGCGATAGTCACACTGAGGAACACTTAGCTTAAAACTGGTTTTTGTGTCGCTTATATTCTCATATTAGACTAAGCAACCAACCTGTTGCACTTTGCAAGAGCTAGTGAATGCCCTGCAATATGACAAACTCCTAGTTTCCTTTATTCATTTATGATGTTTACTTCATTATTGAAGTTTGATGTACCAGGTTTTCATTTGAAATACATGAACAAAAAAAAAAAAAATTTAAGTTGCTAGTTGCTAATGTCATTGATAAATGGTCTCAATATTAGTTGGTATGCTAGAGCCTCAAATGTTCTAAATCCTGTCATCTTTTAATAACACTAAAGTGTACCCCAAAATGTTGTCCTCATATCCATCCATTATGCATTAGTGTATCGAAATGCTTAATTTTCTGTCAGTTTTGGAAGTGAAAGGTTGTACTGGGATTTACTGGACACTTTATTGGTGCGAAAAAAAGGAAAAGTACTTTAATAAAATTGATATGCAGATCACGAATCTGATTATCTTTCATCTTCAAATTATGTTATTTCTGAGATTAATGTAGTTGAAGTTGAGAATCTAAAGCTTTTATCATTATTGTCAGTGAAAATAAAAATAAATGTCATGTGTTACTGAATTGGACCAAAAATCTTATCCTTTTTGCAAAATACTTATAAGATTAATTACTAATAGCTTCTTAAAATTTCACTTCTTCGCAACAACAAATGTGTTTTTGTAGTGATAGGCACTATGTTTTTATGAATTCCCGCATGCAATTTCCCATGAAACAAGTTTGCTATGGGATAGCTCCAATGCTAGCTTTCCTTGAAAAAGCTCGCAATCTACTGCTATATTTTTCTCGAGAGTAAATTTGCTAGCAGCTATGGGAGTGCACCTTAATCCAAGCAATTAGAGTGAAATACGTGTGTCGGGCTAAAAGCATCACTTTTCACACTAAAAACTTTCACTTTCAGTTTCCATCTCGATCCTCTTTTTAACAGTCTGTTTTTTGCGTTCTGTCTTTAAGACATTTTTAATATGGTTTATATAGGCATTTTGCTGGAACTAAAACAAATTTCTGCAGTAAAGAAGATTATGGCTCACACTAGTTTCATCTCAAAGGATTTTCACTGTAACTGCAGTTAAGAACATAAATTTCTTATAAATAATGGATTATTTTATTTTATTTTTAAGTTTGATGATCCAAATTCAACAATATCAAATATTCTGGATGTTTTGAGAAAATCGGTAAGAAACGAACTGCTTGTATACTTTTTACATTAAAATTTTATTCTTTGAAAATCCTCTAAATATAATATTGATTTGATTAACAAACAGGGAGAGACCATAGATTTTCCTCCGAGCAAACTGAAACAAGGTTATGGGGAGCAAGCAATTTTTGTGCTCAATCGTTTAGCAGACGAGGCATTAAAGTACCTGGCCTTTACGTGGCGAAGGTATGTACAGTATCTGGTATTTATAATTTAGTTAAAATGAGAGGTGCTACTGAAGATAAATATTTTAAATTAAATGTTGTCTGGTTCCTGAAAAAGGCCAAGTTATCCTCAGGAAGAGGCAGATGAGGAAACTGTTATGGATGATGAAGCCGAATTGACATTAGCAAAAGTTGAAGAAGAATTGATGAATGTAAATAAAAAATCGTTTTGATTTTACTTAAGAAATTTTGTAAGTGCGTTACTCGTGAAAGATGAAATTTTTTACTTGTAGGAAGTTGATTCTGATGAAGACGAGGAGCAGATTTTAGGATTAGATGATTTGAAAAATCGATCCAGGTTCCAGACAGTAAGTTTATGGTGTGAGATTGCCTTTTTAAATTCTTTCCTTTTTATCCTTAATGGCAAAAAAAAAATAATTTTAATCTCTTTTTAATCTCTTATGGCATGTAAATATTAAACATTGTAGATTGCATGAGTCGAGACCCTTGAAAACAGTCAATGCCAATATCTTGTTTTGAACCATGATATTTAAATGAGTTATTGGCTATTGTTAACAATTATGTATGGCTTAGATTTGTGCCTTGTTGTTTGCTAATGAAGAGCCAGATGACCAAGACATACAGCCATAGCAACAAATCCTGCTTTGGATATGGATTTTGTGACCTTGGTCATGGTGATTCAAAAAAAACTTTACAATTGCAAAACAAATAAAAATTTATTCAGATAACATATAGAAATAGTTGATTTGTCACTTTAGAGCAAAATACATCAAGTTTTTCATCAACAATCATTTTGATTCAACAGGACTGCCATCATTTTTTTCAGGAATCCGACCTAAAGTCTGTTTCATTTTGAGCCAGTACATTGTGCGTCGCTTCTTCAACTGCGGCGTAAATTCTAATTCTCAGCTCTGCAAGATCTGCATGATAAGGTGTAACAAACACTTGATCGCTAATGAAGCACCGTAAGAAAAAAAATAGGGTTTAAATCAGGGGAGTTAGGTGGCTAACCAATGCAGTGAGCTAGGAATCCGTTTTCAATGAAATTTGGTCTTCAATGCTGAAGGGAGAGGCCCCATCTAAATGGTATCACATCTCTCTGGAACTACAGGCCAGCTCATTTGATCTATGGCGTCACAAGCGAAGGCCATCATCAGACCAGCACCCAAACATTAGACTAGCATTTGTGACTGTTTATGAAAATATGATGCATGATATATCTAATTTCTTAAGTTAATAACTCTGCAAATGAAATATATCTCTGCCATTGCTCCCTTGACAATCACTAGTGTTCAATGAAAATATTTACTTATTTCCGTTTCTTTTATTCCATGTTTCGTGTGTTAGCTATACAGGTAGAGTAGCGATTGTCAAGGGAGCAAAGGCGGAAATATATTTCAGTTAAGCCAGTAGCATTGTCTCAATTCCAGTGTTGAGAAATTACACAAACAAGATTCAAACTTAACCATTAACACCGAGCCCTGCTATTCAACCGAGCCCTCACGTACCGGATTACAAAGAAGGACAGAGAGGATGAAATACACCTAGCATACGAGATTGCGAGATCCAACAGTTTTCCTGACGAAGTTACCAGGGCCATATTTCGGAAAACAAAACTGGACCCCAGCAGACATACCTTACCTGAGAAACCATTGAAATTTACTACTTTCACTTATACAGGACCCGACATAACGAGGGTCACCAACATCTTCAGAGATCGCAGCTTAAAGGTGGCATTCAAGTCCGCAAATAAATGTAAATATGCCCTCAACCCCAGAGAAAAACAAAACAAGGATGATCAGTTCTCAAACTGTGGAGTGTACAAGCTAACCTGCCCTTCATGTGGATGCTACTATATCGGATCTATGAGGAGGTCATTTAGAGAACGATTTAAAGAGCATCATAGATCATGGACGCCACTGGAAGCCACTTCTGTTGTAATTCCGCCAATCATTGATAGGTTAGTCATTATTAATGACATATCTACATTGATTGGCGGAAGGAGGTTATATAATCAGGTGCTGTATCCCATACTAGCTTTATAGTATTCATAGTTCCTGACAATGAGGTCAACTTGAAACGCGTAGAACAGTAATAAACTGCTACCATATCGTTATTCCTAGACCTATTGATTTATTTATAAAATATTACTTTTCACAATGGTAGAATTTTGTACGTACCATATTCTATTACCAATAATCAATTGTTGTTGCTTTTTTTTTTAAACTTTACAGGAATCTAATGAACATAATAAACCAGATGAAATTATGGAATCCACTACTGACATGACAGAGTGGCGCCTTGAAGTGGAGCGTGTTATGCCACAATTAAAAATAACAATCAGAAATGATATAAAAGTAAGGCTCGTTCAGTTTTCATGCATCTCATTGTGTATTACTAACAATTACAGGTTCACGAAAGCGTCATTAGCGACTTGACTTAACATTTCGTTGTAATGGCATCTAATGACATTTATTGCTATTCACACAACCCATTACAAATGAAAACATCGTTACAGAACGCTTAAAATGGCAGAAGGTTTTCTACACAATGAAGAAAGACGTCGCATTCTAATGTTTTGATTATCATGAATCAGCATTGATGAAAGATCGGTAATCAAACCCATAATGCTACATATTCGATATTGTATAGTTTCTAGAATATGATTTTTCAATTGACTGAGAACTTCAGTTGATATAAAAATAAGAGCAAATTGGTGAACATGCATCACCTCCCTGGAAATGCTTGATTTCCAACAGAATTAAAGGTTTTATCTTGTTCTTGCAACCTCTCATGCAGAGCTTTCTTCATGTCATCGGTCTCAAATTGATGACCACCCATAATTCTCATGCTATTTCATTATTTGTGGTATAGCAATTTTGCTGAATGAGCTTGTCCATGGCTTCAATGTTTTCCAGCATCACACAGCTACCTTTGTTGAATTTTTCAACCCAGTTGTAAACCCGAGCCTTATGCATACAGGCCTCACTGTACCCCTCAGATATCTGTCAATGGATTTCAGTTGGGTTCTCACCTTTAGCATCTAACAAATGGCTAAACTTCTTCCTTGGAGTCGTTCCAGCCAATCTGCCATTTACAAAATTACTTGGTTCTCATTACATTAGTGGTCTCCTGGTTTTGTTTTATACATGTTTTTTATCTTCCTCCTCATAAGCTTTATATTTGATATACAGATTGTGAGCCTCATTTTGATAAATGATTTTTGCTTTTTGTTTTAATCTGATGCACTTCAGGATTGGCATAGTCATCTGGATCAGATGCATCAATATCGAGATAACATCTTAGAAAATTTAGGGCCAACTCAAAACTATTTAAATAAATTACATTCTGAGATCCAGTATACGTTAGAAAAAATTGCAAGTCGGGAAAAGTACCTGAATACACACTTGGAATCTTCACTTTTGGAACTGAGAAACCTTCAAGATCAGTTGGCTCAGACTAAAGAACAGTATCGCCAAGTTAGTGGAGGAGTTACGGAGCGTTCAAGATTATTGGCTCAGGTATTGGAATTGTGAAATGTTGTTTTGTTAGGATGTAATGGTGTTGTGAGTTTTTTTAGAAATTTTTGTTTGGATACAAATAGGTTACTGATGAACTAGAAGCTGTCAAGCAAGACATGGAAGAGAGGGGGTCCAGCATGACTGATGGAAGTAAGATTAGTTTATAGTTTTCTTTTTTAAGCAGATTAATATTTCTTTTAAAAAAATAGACACATCCCTATTTCTGAACACAATTTTTGTCATTCTTTTCTTCTTACAAATATTTGCCTTTTATTCAAGCTTACAAAAGCACACAACCTTAGCGTTCCTCTTCATCCTGCCATACTTTCCTTGGCCTTCCTCTCCCATATTTCCCATCTGCTCACACCAGCCACGTTTTTATCTCCACAACACCCAAACATTTCCTGTGTTTCTCATGTAACACCCAAGTCTCACTTCTATAAGTTAACGTTGGTAGCAGCATGATTCAAGGAAGAGCTTTTTTTCACACCTTACCATGAGGTGTTAATAATTAAATATTGACAATGTTGAAACCGTCACATTTCCTTGAAAGAAGTGTTTCACATATCCTATGGATCTTCGTGGGATATGGTGCATGAGAAGCTTGGAAACCGCAAAGTCTGTTCCATTGGATTCCAAAAAGTCAGACCGGCAGCAGAATGGCATGCAGTATGCAACATCTACAGCGGTACAACCAGGAGGAAAATGCGTTTCTGAATGACATTGTCATAGGAGATGAGCCCTGGGTCTTACCCTACACCTGAATTTAAAACTGCAATCATTGTGTGGAAATATTCACATTCTCCAGTTCAAAATTCAAAGTTTCTCCTTCAGCTCGAAAGATTATTTTTTGTTTTTTTTTGGTATATGTAAGGCATCCTACTCAAGAGTTCAATTGTCAACACCGCTACCTATTGTGAAATGTTGAACTAACTGCAGCGTGCTATTCGAGATAAGTGACCAGAAAGAGGAAACTGTGTTTGACTTCTTCATGACAATGCATACTTGCATGTAGCCAATGTCAGCCAAGCAAAACTGGTCTGTTTTGGTTGGGAGGTTCTGGACCACCCAGTCTACAGTCTGGATTTAGTGCCCTTGGACTCCCACCATTTTGGTCCCATGAAGAAATTTCTGGGTAGTCAGAGGTTTGAGACTGATAAGGAACTGAAATCTGCCGTGTACCAGCAGTTATATGAGCCTGTAAACTGAAACTGGTGCATCGTTAAGATAAATGCCTAAATTGTCAAGGTGCATATGTGGAAAAGTAGATAAAGATGTAAGATTTCTGCTGCACCTGTATGTTTTATTAAAAAAATAAATGGCGTTACTCTCTGATACCTGCTCATATAATTCCATGACTTGTATATCATTGACACTTTCTGCAGCACAAAAATACGAGGCATGTTTTTTAAGTAAGTACCGTTTTGCGATTCCGCCGCCGCAGCGTACGGTCGGCGTTCCGCGCATGCGCGCTGGTTAACTACATCTCTTGTCTACGCACTGACGCCATTACAGTCTGATTCTTCATTGTATACGTTGTTTACTGAGTGTTTAAGATGCCTCCGACAATCGTGAGTCCCGCCGATTGTGAAGTACGGGCTGTTATACGATTTCTTAGTGCTAAAGGCGTAAAACCGATCGATATTCATCGTGAGATCTGTGAAGTGTACGGACAAAACATTATGAGTGATGGGATGGTAAGGAAATGGGTGAGAGCATTTAAAGATGGCCGCACAAATGTGCATGATGAAGAACGGAGTGGGCGTCCTTCGGTCGTTAATGAAGATTTGGTGCAGAAAGTGGACGAAGAGATGAGAGAAAACAGACGCTTTACAATTTCATCATTGTGCGACTGCTTTCCTCAATATTCTCGTAGTGTTTTGTATCGCATTGTGACCGAGAACTTGAATTACCGGAAATTGTGTTCACGTTGGGTTCCAAAAATGTTGACGGATTTGCACAAAACCCAACGTTTAGGCAGTGCATTGACTTTCCTTGAGCGGTACCACAATGAAGGTGAAGATTTTTTAGACCAAATTGTTACTGGTGACGAAACATGGGTGGCCTACGTCACACCAGAATCGAAACAACAATCCATGGAATGGCGACATTCATCATCACCCAAAAAAGTGAAGTTTAAGCAAACAATTTCTGCCCGGAAAATCATGTGCACAGTTTTTTGGGACAGAAAAGGAGTATTGCTAGTGGAGTTTCTGCCTCGTAATGAGACAATCAATGCCACGTCTTATTGTGAGACATTGAACAATCTGCGTCGTGCAATCCAGAACAAAAGACGTGGCAAGTTGAGTAAGGGTATCGTTTTGCTGCATGACAATGCCCGTCCACATGTGGCTAATCGGACCAAAGATCTCATCAAATCTTTTAAATGGGAAACTCTAGATCATCCTCCATACAGCCCTGATCTGGCGCCCAGCGACTACCATTTGTTCCTGCACTTGAAGAAACACCTGGGTGGTCAGCGTCTTCAAGACGATAACGCAGTCAAAACATTTGTGATACAGTGGTTAACAAGTCAGGCGGCAGAATTTTATGAGGAGGGTATTCAAAAACTGGTGCCACGTTATGACAAGTGCCTCAATATTCACGGAAATTATGTAGAAAAGTAGATTAAGGTACAGGCTTTCATGTAAAAATAAAATTATTGCGATATCTTTGCACGTCTTTTTTTAATTCCAAAACTTACTTAAAAAACATGCCTCGTACCTTGACTTATATTAGTATGTAGTTCCAAGGTATGTGACGTAACTCAGAAAAGCCATTGAATATTCATTGAAATATATTTTTTTTAAAAAAAGAAACTCCTTTAGCTGCTATAAATTACTATAAAATACAAATTGATGCTGTGAGAAATTAAAAAGAAAAAAAATAATTCTACAAATCATGAAAGTAATGCACAAAAGCATCATTTATCAGTTTCAAAAGCCATGAAAATTAGTGTAAACATGGTTTTTAGCACATTTTCTATATATAGAAATGTGCTTATGTGATCGGTTTGTCCAGCTGTCTGTCCGTCTGTAGACAATCCAACAATTCATTGCGTTGCAATAGAAAGAGTGAATGTATTGAATTGCTGGAAGACCCGAATTATCCTCACATTCGGGAAAACGCGTGTTAAGAACATACATGGGTTTGGCTCTGCGCGTGCTCTAAACGTTAATGAGATGGTGCGCGTGCAGGATGCATGTGTTTGACGATTATTGAAAGGACAGTTCGGTCTCTAAATCAAGAGAATTTTTTTATTCCTAGGGAGCTTAGTGTTTATTACGATAACTTGAAAACGAATTAACTTTTTCAAAGTCTGTTTTCACCAATCCATTAATATGGGACAGAGCACGAACAAGTACGAACATGAGATAGCCGGAATAAGTACGTACTATAATGGCATGTGCTTTAATGGTACCGTTATGATACCCCCTTAAAAACTTCCTATAACCATATATGGCATGTAATATATCAAACAAATCGTCACAACATATCATGAGCGAATATATAAGAGTAACTAGTGATAGCAGGTATTGGTCTAATGGCAGGTGTGTGTGTGCAAGGATGTCTCATGAATGAATATAACTCGTAAATAATGTTGATGTGAAATGTTTAGTAGTACGTGTTTTAATGGTACAAAATGGAACTTTCAATGCTAAGATATGGCATGTAATATATCAAACAACTCATAACAACGTGCCATGAGTGAATATAACGAGTAAATAACTGTTATTGGATTAGTAGCACGTGCCCTAATGTTACCATATGGTACCGTTGGAACTTTCAATGCTAAGATATGGCATGTAATATATCAAACAACTCAAAACAATGTGCCATGAGTGAATATAACGAGTAAATAATGATAATGGTTACTGGTTCAGTAGAACGTGCCTTAATGGTGCATTGTGTTACCATATGGTACTGTTGGAACTTTTAATGCTAAGATATGGCATGTAATATATCAAACAACTCGTAACAACATGTAATGAGTAAATAATGGTAATGGTTATTGGTTTAGTAACGCTTGCCCTAATGGTGCCATGTGTACCATATGGTACAATTGGAACTTTCAATGCTAAGATATGGCATGTAATATATCAAACAACGTGCTATGAGTGAATATAATGAGTAAATAATGAAAATGGTTATTGTTTAGTAGCACGTGCCCTAATGGTGCCATATGATACCATATGGTACCATTGGAACTTTCAATGCTAAGATATGGCATGTAATATATCAAACAACTCTTAACAACGTGCCATGAGTGTATATAACGAGTAAATAATGATAGTGGTTATTGGTTTAGTAGCACGTGCCCTCATTTTGCTATATGGTGCCATTCGAACTTTCAATGCTAAGATATGGTATCAAAGACCTCATAACAACGTGTCATGAGTGAATATAACGAGAAAATAATGATAGTGGGAATTGGTTTTGTTGCATGTGCCCTAATGGTAGAATATAGTATTGTTAGAACTTTCAATGCTAAGATATTGCGTGTAATATATCAACCAACTCATTACGAGTTGTTAGATCTATTCGCCTCCGCGATGGCCTATTGTTGGCGCTGAGATCACTTCAAAATGGCGCACGCTATGGGTACTCGGGGTATAGTGGCTAGAAGGGGTACTCCGTCCCCTGCTCTTAGCAGCAGCTTCAGCATAGGTTTGCAGGAAATTTTTGCCTATGATAAGACGCGATGTTTGGTTGAAGGAGAGGAAATTGTTAAAAGTCGTACACATAATTTGCACACAAGAAATTGTCGAGCATCGGTTGCTCTGGATTCAGGATGGAGGGCTTCTGTAAAATCCATCATGGCATCAACAGGTTGATTTTGCAAGTTACTGGTTTCTGGTATTTCAAGAGCATTTATTTCCTCGTGGGTTTCAGTCAACTGGTTTTCATTTGATGAGAAATGCAACACAGACTGCGATGCCGGTTTAATGTTAGAAGCCTCATCTATATAATGAAGTTGGCATATAAATGCTGAAATAAATACGCTAAACGACTCCAAATGAATACTTGCAGAAGTAATTTTTAAATATATAGATAACATTTTTTTTCTCCCCGTTCTTTCAGTCTTTTTGTTCTCTCGATAGATGATTTGCTGGGAGGTTTTAAAAATGAAAGCTCGTGTTTCCTCTGTGGTAGATTAATGCTTGGTACTGCACCCAGTTTCAAAAAAGTGTCGTCCAACTGGTAGACCTTAAATAAGCAATTTAATACTGTATTTCATAACGTTAACTTTTGAAAGATACTTCACTTTTTTTCAACTAAAGACTTAAGATACGGTAGGATACTTCTTATCTTTACTAATATATGTATATATTACGTCCATTAACCATAATTACGTTCTACCTATAAGTACAATTTTTTTTTTTATTTTTCAACTTACCAGCGCGAATGTAGTCAGAGGGTAGAAAGTGAGCGCTGCAAACATAAAACGAGCTGGTAGCTTGTTTTCCCAGCTTTAGCTTTACTTCTCACTCGGTTTTTAACTGCTTATTTCGTGGGAAATTGTGAATATAGATGTTATTTTCTTTGTTAAGCTTCCACTTGTACCCATACCAGGCGCCATTTTGTTAGTTTGAGTAATCTACGCTAGATGTCGCCCACTTCTACTGCGGAGGCGAATTGTTATCCATAGCTTATTTGTATCAAGAGCAAAATGCTGTTAGGCTTAATGTTATCTAAAACTCACTACTGTTATACATATTGCTAATTAATAGTAATTAATCGCTTGCTTCAATAGTAGAAGATAATGTAGAAACTCTTTAGTAATTTAATATGAAAAAATAATAGATGCTTACACACAATGCTTCAGCAATTGAGGCTCACTTCGTTTAACATTGTGGGAATTCTTACAAATTAAAAACTTTTATTTTTTTAAATGTATGAGGAATAACTCCCTCTCCATTTACCTTTCAGTTCTTCAAGTTTAAAATCGTTTAAATTCTCTCTATACATTAGCTTACTTAAATAGTAATTTACAATTTAGTTTTCATATTTATTTTCTCTTAAGTGTTTTAAAATGTTGATGAAGTCAATATATCCATGTACGATGCTATAACATGAAAATGTGCTCCCTTTATCCGCTTGGCAGTAAAATCATTCTTATTTTTTTTTAATTTATTAGTGTTTATATTTTTTATATGGTTTGCATACTAATTAAAGAAACACTGAAAGCACTAATCCACATGAGATTTTTTATTGACTCACTGATGAAGGAAATTTGGTTTCCGAAATGTACATCTGAGTCGATAAAAATTTTCATGTGGATTAGTGTTTTCAGCGTTTCTTTAATTTGTATACTGGTGGCCACAGTTTCTGGTTGCACTTACTTGATTCTTCACTTGATTTATTTTGTTTGTTAATTTTTATGCTTGAAATTCATGTTATTTTTTTAGGCCCAAAAGATGATGGGATAGAAATAATAAACATTTTAAATTAACATTGTAAATAAATTCAGAACTGAAGGGGATAAATAAGTTTGCATGTGAATAAATTCTGATAAATTGGCTGAACTTAAACAAGACTTTATATTGCATAAAATTGAAAAAAGATTTAATTTAAACAATGTAATTTGAGGCATGTACATACTTGATTTCTGTTCAGCTTATGTACTGGGTTGTGCATAACCTTTTGCTAGGGGTCTGGAAAATAAACAAAACTAAGTGGAATGTTCTGCGGTTTATAATCAAAAAGTACGTTTATTTCTGCTTTTATCACATCAATATTTGGTGTCGCCACCACCTGCTTCTCAAACAGCACGCATCCGTTTCGGCTTTAATTTCTTGTAAACGTTGACACAGCTGCGACGTCTTTTGCCACTGTTACTAGCAATGATGTTTTTGCTTTCCTGTGATAATTTCTCGGGCCTACCCTCAGCAAATTTGGCATGGCAGTTATCATAACCTTTCTTCCAATTGTCCGTCACCCATCTATCCGATCGGTTTAACTTGTTCGCAACCCATTTGCGATTAATAAAAGACGCACCTGCTTCCATTGCCTCTCGATATGCATTTGCACGAACTCTATCCATGAAACGCTGCTCTTCACTGTCATTTATTAAACCAGCCATATTTGTTTGATACCAATAGACGCACAATGAACTACTCTCTGCCGAAGCATCATAAGAGTGTGCTACAACGCTGCGGTTTAAGTCGCAGCCCCCTAGCAAAAGGTTATGCACAACCCCGTATGCAGTTCTTGGTGTACCGTTTTCATGATGATCCAATTCTCCTGTATTTGTTGTAGTTATAATTTTAGCAAGTCGTTTCTGGGAACATCCAAGCATAGTGGTGCCTCTGCTAATCAATAATTTGGCTAATGAATATTTTTTGAAGCTCTTTCCTCCATCTAATGAATTAAGATTTGTCTATATATCAAATCATATGGTTTACATCCTGTTCGTAATTATACTCTCAGCCCTGCAGAACAATGGCATATTTTAATCATAGTTGTAACACAACGATAATCACATTATTCTGGGATGATTTGTTTTTGATACTATGTACGGTATCTATTTGTATACAACAGAGATAAGTAGGTTTCATTAATTTTTTTTGTAAAAATTCCAACACGCCCATTGATATACAGGTAACAATCTTTTTATTACATGTATTATTTATAGTTTTTGCAATACCAAAGTGCATATGAGCTGAATTGTTTAGAGCTATGTCAGTGAAAGCGTCATCCCTGGTTTGAGTACAGATCACAGAATATTTCCTCCTTTTTCTACTTTGTAATCAAATGTATATGGGTAAAGTTTACATATTATAAATACGCACAGTAAAGCCCCAGAAATGTGAACTAATTGGGGCAGAGTCCTTCTTGGATTCTGGAAAATTCGGATTATCAAAAAATGTTTAAAATATAAAATGAATGCGCCAGATCATCCTTTAGCATATTGCGGTAAGGTAAAGACGCCATGAAGGGCAGGGATGAGACCGAGACTCAAAGTTAGCGACTTCCTTCAACATTTACAGCAAATTTTGGGATGCAAGAATGCAGGGGAAAATTGTCTCCAAGAGTGGATTGCACTTTTAGACAGCGGTTGTCAAGAGTACAGAACTCTGATACAAGATCAACCTCAAGATAATCCTGAGGAAAGTGAAGGAGAAAACATCTCTAAGAGATTAGATTCACATGCCGATGCTGCAAATGCACTTAAATTGATGTTACATAATGTTGAACAGTAAGCTGCTGCCATGCTGAACGATATTATGTTTATCGAACTCTGGCACAACATCAAGCAGATTTAGTTCCCTACATCAAAAAAAAGATCACAGATTTTTGTTCCCAGATTTGATCCCAATGAATTCTAAAGTTAAAGTAATAAGCAATTCCGTTTGCTTTAAATCTGTAATTTTATTTTTTTCCCCTTGATCAAGAAATTTAATCCACGATTTATTTCCATTCGGAGGCATTTGGATTATCCAAAATTTCAGAATTCCTGGGGTTTTACTGTATGTACGAATATCATACATAAAGAGATGGTATCAAAAACTTCTTGGACTAGCTCTGTAGCACCAACAGATAACAGCACACGATTTTAGATGCAGCAGTAGTGAGCTGCCAACCTGATTAAGGTAGTTTATCATTGTGCTTACATGGATAATTGTTAAATTGCTGTTTGTGATGACATCCATTTGCGATGACTTGATGGACATCGAAGGGAATAAAAAGGCAACGTGAAATTTTGCATTGAACTTGAGAAATGTAAGAAATTTCAGCAAGCTTATGGAGATGGGGCAATTCATCTTCACAACCAAACAAGGAGAAACAGCTGCAGCTCAATTAAGAGTCTTTTTTTGACATTTACGGCGTTATTGCAAGAGTTTGTCCTCTGAACAGACCCCATTAACAGTTTTGCTGTAACATTCTGAAGCATTTGAGAGAGAACATTCGGCGAAAATGATTGACTCAGTGGTGCATGAAGAATTGAATTCTCCACAGTGACAATGTATCCTGTCTCCGAGCACTCATTTGCGAGTTTCTTATCAGGCACAATAGGTTATCATTTCCACACCCGCCCTACTCGTCAAATTCAGCTCCTGCAGACTTTTCTTTTCTCAAAGACAAAGAACAAGTTGAAAGGTCGTTGTTTTAACACTGTTGCCAAGATCCAGCGTGAACTGCAGAAGATTCTTGACATGTTTACAAAAGATGATTTCGAGGCTGCATTCCAGATGTGGCAGGGATACTGAAACAAGTGTATGGTGTTGCGCAAAATGACTATTTCAAAGGAGATGTTCTAACTTATGTAAAAAAAAAAAAAAAAAAAAATTTAAACTGAGCCAATTCTGCCCAGAGGACCCGTGATTCAGTTGGTGGTTTCCTCACCCTTTAACTAACAGAGTGGGTTAGTACTGAGGTGTGGTGTTGAGAAAAGTTTGTTAGAGGCACTAGCATTAGTGATTTGCAATTGTGCAGATTATTTAATTAAATACTTTTTGACACTATCTTGTACAACTGTTTAAATCTTTTTCTGAATTTCTTTTCAGCCCCACTTGTGAATATCAAAAAAATACTGAGCCGCTTAAAGAATGAGATACTAGCCATGGATGTGAGGATTGGAGTCGCAGAGCACACGCTTTTACAAGCATCTCTTAAGAACCGGACCCACATGCAAACAAATATGAACTCTATGGATGTCCTTTCACCATTTGATAATCAAATATTTTAAGAGAGAAGAGTGCAGAAGATCTCGTCAATTTTCATATTAATTACGAGTTGTTATCTCTATTATGTTTTTCTTGTTTTAATAGAATAAAATTAATAAATTAGCCTTAAACATTGGAAAAAAATTATTTCCTCCAAGTGTGTTTTCCAGATGGATCTCAAAAGATATTTTGAAACAAGATTAAACGGAGTATAAAATCAACTTTGATGAAACTTTCACTATTGTCTAGCTAAGCTATAACCAGTCCATATCTTGAAAACTACTAAACTGATTTTGATGAAACTTGGACTGTTCCCTAAGTTAATCCAATAAAAAAAGAATTACTGCAATTCGATTTCTGAGAAACACTTGGACAAACATACATACATTCCAAAATAGTACCTACATACGAATCAAATTGATAACTTTTTTTTTTTTTTTTTTCTTTTAAGTTTGTTAAAAATGCATATTGCATAGTATTAAGGTTTTAATCAAGAGTTGTTGAGATTGTCTTTGTTATAAATGAAAATTAATTTTGTATATAAAAAGTGTTTTGTTATTATTAGTCTGAAGTAAGAAATAATATACAGGGTGGTTATAATTAAAGCAACACTGTTCTAGCGGCCATTTTGGTAATCAGATTTTGACAAAACTTGAGGTATAGGTTATACAGACCATGGGGAAGAGAATTTTGTAATAAAATTAATTCACATTTTGACCGCTACGTCAAAAATATGGCGCATGAATAATAACAAAAACAAGTTAGAAGCAGAGAAATTTATAAAATCGGAGCATTTGTTCAATGTGCATTCCATTTGTGTCAATGACATGTTCAAAGTGCATTATTGCATGTTCCACAGTAGAGCGAAGGGTTTCCTGAGGAATCGCAATGATATGGAGTGTTATGCTTGCTTTCAATTCAGGGACAGTCCGTATTCTTCCTCCATAGACATTATCTTTCAAATATCCCCACAACCAGAAATCACAAGGGTTTAAGTCCGGTGAACGAGGAGGCCATGCAGTTGGAAAAGTTTTCGAAATCTCCAAAATGAGCATGAAGCAATCCCTACATTTGTCGTGCAATGTGGGGTGTTGCACTATTTTGCATAAAGACAGTAGTGTCTAAACATTGTCTTTCTTGTAAAGCAGGAATGACTTTCTGCTGCAGAAGTTCGCAGTAACGCACACCAGTGATTGAACATCTTTTAGTGCCTTGAGGAGTGTTCTCTTCAAAGAAAAAGGGGCCAAGAATGAAATGTGAAGTGAATCCGCACCATACAGTCACGTAATCACAGTACAAAAGCTTTTCATGCACAACCATCGGCTTTTCAGTACCCCAGATGTGACAGTTTTGAGCATTCACTGCTCTGTCTAGTGTGAAATGCGCTTCATCTGACCACAAAATGTTCCATGGCCATGCATTATCGACGGCTATTCTAGCCAGAAACTAGCAAGCAAAATCAGTGCATTTTTCCGGATCTTCATGAAGCAACTTTTGAACCACCTGGATCTTGTATGGATAGCACTTTAAAATGGAATGCAAAACTTTTTGTACCGTAGACTACGGAATAGACAAATCACGTGATACGGCTCGAGCACTTGCTGAAAAATATTGGGAACTTGAACGTCTTCCACAGTCTCATTTGCAATTCGTTTCCATCCTCTCCCTGGCAGCACACCCAACTTCCCAGTTTCTTCAAATTTCTTAATCATCTTTTTTAAACCATTAATGGACATAGGCCCATTTCGCAAGTTTTTCAAACGTTGATATTCTCTTAGTGCAGCAGAAGCATTATTGCAGTTCCAGTAAAACAACTTCACCAATAAAGCTCGATCCTGTTTAGCTAAAGCCATCGTGAAGAACGACTTTACATTTAATTTCACTGTCATTTTAAAGCTTTCTAATTTTACATGGGCATTTTTATTTATGTCCATATCCAGGCAGCTAAAGCTAAGTAATTATTGGCCAAGGAGGCATTACTTTTCAAAATGCCCTCGTAATAAGATAACATGAAGGAGAAAAATATCTTTTATAGAATTGCAAATTCAGGGAGTCCACACCTACACCATTTATAAATTCCCACCACTGCTTTGGTGTTAAGACACTTACTTCACACTTACGACAAAAAAAAAATGTGATTTCCTCAGAAATTTTCCTTAAAAAAAGTTTCGATTTGAGACTCACTTTCTGGGAACCCATTGTGTCCTAAGTTTGAGGACCCCTTATATCAATTTTCTTTTATTTAATGAATAGCTCAGTGGGTTAGGCTTATAATAAATAATACTATTTTAAGGACTTCAAATATATATTATTTTAAAGAATTTATTTTGACTAATAGGCTAACAATAGAAGGAAATGTCTTTGTATGATCCGTTATTTGAAGGAGAACTTTCTGTATAAACTGGAACGATTTTTTGCACTCCGCCGGATAAGCGATGTCAAAGTTGTAATATGTTGCCATGAGGCAAGAAACTGCCTGAATAAAGTTCGGTGCAATGCATACGTTAACGCCACCAGCAGTTACTGTAAACTTAACATCTTCGGAGAATACATCACCGGTGCAGACAATGACAGGTGCTGCAGTTGGAGGTGTCATCTATATAGATTAAAAATTTTTCATTAATGAATGTCTTGTTCTCAGAAAGTAAGAAAATGGGTGAAACATTTTTAATGCTTACATTATTTTCCAGCAAAAGGCCCTCCACCTTTTCTCTAAGCAGCGACGGAATACTCAATAGAGCGCCATAGGCTGTGAAATCTAGAGGACAAAAACAAACATAGAAAGAAATTTTTTTATGAAATTAACATGAAAATTTTGAAATAAGAAAACTCGACCAACATTTTTTTTCATCCTCTGCCGTGCAAGATGAAATCTTCTGCTCTGCTCTCTGTCCAATGGAGTTTTTCACAGAGTTCAGTCTGAGGATACTATCAGCGTATTTATTTAAACCGTCTAATAGCAAAAGATTAACATCAATTTCTCCTAATCTGCAGCATTCTTCGATGATCTACAATAAGAAGAAGAGCAAAAATATTCGTAGTGATATTATATGGAATTATTACTGATAATTCTTAAATGCCACTGGCCAATGGCCAAAACGCTCACGGAACCAAATTAGGCATTTCTTGTAGTATTTTTAATGCAGATTACAAAAATGAAAACAAAATTTTTCTATCGTGCACCAATCTTTAGAAATCGCCATAGTAGATATTTTTAATTTCTACGCCTATTTTGTAAAATTTGCTTATGACTTAAAACGCTATCCCATGTTAAGTAATCTCAAATTGAGTGGCCAAAAGTCACGGGAAGGGTTGTCCCATTTGAAGAGGTGCCAAGTATGGCTCCTGAACACCACAACCAGATGCAGTGTATGGCACTAGTGTAGACACAATATCTGAGCAGTCTGTTATAGACAGCTGAGTAGTGAACCTGGCAGCACGTCGAGATTAACAGACTTTGAACGTAGGATGATAATAGGTGCAAGATGCCTGGGTCATACTATATCGGAAACTACACAAGAACATCAGAAACCATCAGCATCCCTTTCCAGCATTAGCATACCCTGATGGAGATGTCATGTTTCAACAGGACAATGTGACAACTTCTTTGGTTGCATGCAGGTGGTTTGATGAACACACCAGTAAATTCACAACCATGGTTTGGCCTCCAGATCAGCCTATCTTAACCCAATTGAGCATTTATGGGATGCTGTAGATACTAGCGTACGCTCGATGAACCAGCACCAACTACACAAGAACAATTGTGGGTAGAACTGCAAGATGCGCAGGTCAGTATTTCTCCAGAACGATTCCAACACCTCGCAGAATCCATGCCTTGATGGGCTTCTGAGGGTTTGTGGAGGAGCAACTCCTTATTAACATGACATCCGGTGCCTTCCCATGATTCTGTCTACTCGGTGTATGTTTTGAAATCCAGCAAACAGTTAAACGTTCAGGTTTCAGCATATTAGACCCATTTTGCCAAGGGCTTTCTTCTGTATGTGGCATGTGGAAGGTCCACCAGTTAGGGGTCCATTTTCCCTGGTACTGCTTTTCTATGGTATTAATAACCTGGTGGAACCTTTCTCCATGTTAATAACTAATTTCACCAAGGATTGTGGGAAAAAGGTCTAGGTGGGAATGCAGGAGATGAATCTTTAGTGACATATTGCATCTCAATTCATAAAAAGCTTGTAGAAGGTCATCAACAAGTTCGGCGTAGTTGGGTTCCTTATTCTTTCCCAAGAACCCATGCGCTATAGCCTTCAGGGATTTCCTGGCTGTTAGTTCCACTGTGTTCAACGCAGTTTCAAACCTTTATCATCCATTAGCTTCCAGATTTCAAGGCCGACAAAAATGCCTTCCTTTATTTGCTGTTTCAGATGCTGGAATCCCACACACAGCCTGTCCATTGCCTTTACAAAGTTTTTCATTAAACCCAGTTTGATATGAAGTGGAGGCAGCAGGATTTTCTCAATTTTGACTAGATATTGCCCAAGAGTCAAGTTTTGTAGTCAAATTACCGGTAGTTATGATTTCGTGCTGAAGTTGCTAGAGGACCAGTCCATTATAAACAGGGAAGCAGGTTGTTTACCACGACAGTAGAAGTGATTTGTTTCTGAAGATATGGGTAAACAACACAATTTAACAAACAGCCTTTGAACGTGGGATGATTGCTGGTGTTTGGAGCCATGGAACAAGTATCAGCAAAACAGCTGCATTCATAAAATGTTCAAGAGCAGCTATTGTGAAAGTGTTTAAAGACTGGGCTATCATCAAAAAACTGAATCTGAATGTGCGAATTGTGGCCGTCAGCGACTAGTCAGTGTTAGGGCAGAATGGAGAATGGCAAGACTGATACAAGATAACAGAAGGGCAAGGATCCTTACAGCAGATCTTAATCAAGGATCCTTTCAAATGATTTCTGAATGCACTGTATGTCGTACACTTCATCGTATGGGATATGGAAGCCGAAGGCCCGTTTGAACACCTTTGCTGTCTGCAATTAACAAGATAAAACGTCACCAATTCACACAGGAATACAAGGATTGGACAGTCAAGCATTGGAAAAAAGTCACGTTTCCAGTTGCATCATGCAGATGGCAAAGTGAGAATTTGGCGGAAACAGCATGAAAGCACAGACTCCACATGCACGAGTCCCAACAATGAGGGGAGTTATGATTTGGGACATGTTTTCCTAGCATGATTTGGGCCCTTTATTTTGTGTGGAACAATGTCTGAATAGCACAACACACCTAACTATCGTTGCTGATCAAGTTCATCCTATCACATTGATGGCGCATCCCAATAGAGATGGCTTCTTCTATAGTGCTCGTATTGTGCAGGAGTGCTTTCAAGAACATGAGGGAGACTTTACCTTGCTTAGGTGTTCCCCACAATTACCAGATCTCAATGCAATTGAGCAATTGTGGGACGAAGTTGAAAGAGCCATCAGGCAGATGGTTCCATAACCATCAAATCTCACACAACTGGTCAGATTCCTCGCATCATCTTTCAACATCTCGTGGAGTCAATGTCAAGAAGAAATGCCGCAGTGTTGAAGGCAAAAGATAGCCCAACCAGGTACTGATGGGTTGGTCATAATAATCTGGCTACTCAGTGTATATCCAGTCCTTTGTGCTGGAATGGAAATCTTTTGCCAGGCTATCCCACCCATAGTACTTAACGTACCCACCCTGCATGCCTAAAAGAAGTTCAATGACCTTCAAATCTCCACAAATATACTATCTGTACAAGCCAATACTGAATTTCAATTCACTTTATCTCAAAATCTAGCGAAACTTCAAAATTATATTCATAATCAGCAGAAAAAATACTACCAAAATCACCTGCTCTCATTCAGTGAATAAGAAAAATCTTAAATTCTGTTGACCAGCGTAATCTGATAATTTATTGTTGAGATTATTTTATAGTTATTGTTAGTTCATTGTTTATTTTGATGCATATATAATTTTCTCTTACCTCTACTGGATTGAAAAGGCATGGATAGAGGTCCTTGATATCTGCTATAGACGCCCTATCACAGACGATAGCTTTTCGGCGATGCGGAAATGTCCGTGCCATTAGTTCTTGTATTCTGTTTTCACTAATATTTCCTTTCATATATTCATTTTTCATCAGCTTTTGCTGACGTTTTAGATACTCTTCATACTCCCCCGACAATCGTTGAGGAAGGTAATTTTTCATCCCCCACATATTGACATGCTCGGAACAATTTATTTTTGAAGACCTTTTGCGTTTTGAAATTTCGGGAATTTTTTCGTCAATTCTTTTCCTCATGTTGCGGAATTTGTCTGATAAAGAGTTAATCCAAAAGGCCTGCAATAAAACAGCGACAGATAATGATCATATCCGTCATAGAAAGTATCATTAATTTTATGCATATGTACGGTAGGTATGCCCAAATGAAAAGTGGATGCATCTCATAGCATCATAACTACAGCAGCGACAATAACATTCTAGTGAAGGTGTATGCTAGTAGATTCCAGAAATGTATCGGAGTGCTTAAATTGCGACTTCACCTGCTTGGGTGTATACAATGAACGATAGGAGGAGGTCAAACTGAAGAAAGATGTAATGCCAAGTAACTGTAATGAAGGAAGGCAAAAACACCTCTTGTCCACATACAAAGAATTTTAATGCGTATACGCATTTCGGTCACCTTGTGGCCATCATTCAGTGGAATACAAGGAATACAGATACAACATGTTCAATTTATTTACAGTATGAGCCAATCAGGACAAAGAACCAACGGGCCAATGGTAAAAAACTAAAGTAACAAATTAACCTGCTGTGTAAACGAAGGACCAATGCTTCAATAAACATGGTGATTATTTTAAAGTTTCAAATAAAGGTATTACATATCAGATTGTGTCGACTTTTCATTTGGCCAAGCCTTATAACACTGAAGGTATATATTGGCTTGGAAAGAAAGTTCCCTCGCAATCACCCCAAATACAAATCCATGGTGATGGAAATACATGTAAGCACGTCTAATGACATCTAATCGAATCATTGTTACCTTGCAGAGATGGAGATGCTATTCACACTCTGAAAGTTGGCCATCAAGTGACTGGGTCTACAAGGACACCTGTACGACACTCGTCCAAGAAGTGTCGTTTTGATTGTCTGACCAAAGTAGTCACTTCAGATGAGAAATGGTGTCTTTACTTAAACATCTCACTCAAGAGGAGATGGACATAGGGGCAGCTGCACTATCACAGGGAAAGGCTGTCCTGCATCAAAAGAAGCTGTTTATAAATGGTGGTATGTGAGGGACATGATTCACTGGGAAATGTTGCCACACAATCAGCCTGTCAGCGCCCACGTGTACTGTGAACAACTTCACCATGTGGCAGACACAGATGCGGAAAAAAAGTGTAGAAATGACTGATGTCTTCTTTCTTCGTGACAATGCACACCCACACATTGCAAAAACTTCTGGAGCTAGGCTGCTTGAATGGCAAGAACTTCGCAACTGATGCGGACCTCACAACTGCAGTGGGCGACTTCTCCGATGGCAAACCAGCTGCATTTCAGCACACAGTTTTTCATTATCTACCCTGTTGTTGATACCAGATGTGTGACTGTAACAGTGAATTTGTGCCTTTTGCATTGTTTCCGTCTCTTTCGACATTAATAAACATTGCGCGGGAATTTCTTTCCAGGCCAATAATACACTGAACGACCAATTTATTAGAGAAACCCCGGTAATAGCCTGTTGCACCTCCTTTAGTGGCGAGAACTGCCTGAATGTGCTGGCATGGATTCAACAAAGTGTTGAAACCGTTGCGGAGGAATAGCAGCCCCGTCTGACATCACATCACATCTCTCCACTTCATCCCATAAATGTTCGATCGGGTTGAAATCGGGCGACCGAGCTGGCCACTGAAGCCAGTGGAACTCTGTGTCATGTTCCTCAAACCAGTCCCAAGACCATTCAAGCACGGTGACAGGGAGCATTGTCCTGCTGAGACTATCCGTCACCACCAAGGAAAACAGTCATCATGAACGGGTGCACCTTATTGGCAACAATGTTCAGGTAGTGTGTCACATTCAGGGATGTGTCTACGGAAATCAGAGGACCCAGTGTGTCCCGAGAGAAGACACCCCAGACCAGCACTCCTCCTGCACCCGCCTGTAGGGTTGTCTACTGACAGGATGGGTCCATGGCCTTGTGGTGTCTGCGCATCTGGCCGATGCGCAGTCTTCCGTCTTCATAAAGAAGTAGGAACCGTGATTCGTTGGACCAGGCGACCTTCTTCCACTCATTCAGTGTCCAGTTGGCAATGCCTTTGTGCCCATAGCAGGCACGCTTTCCTATTTTGCAGTGACAGCGACAACCGTACTGGCCGCCTGTTGTTAAACCCAGCTCGATGCAAGGTGTGCCACACGATGCGCTCCAAAATGGGTTGGGATGCTCCCTCATTAAACTGCGCTGCAATTTGTTGGGCTGTTCCCGTCCTGTTGCTGTGGATGATTCGTGCCAGTCACCGTTGGCCTCATTCATCCATGGCCCTGTTTCGTCCGGAGTTGTGTTTGTTGGAGGTTGTTTTTTTGGCATAACTGCCATTCACATAATACCCTTGACACTGTTGCACGGGAAAACCTGAGGAGGTTAGTGGTTTGTGAAATGCTCAGCTTCACCTGTTGAGCTCCAACAATCATGCCTCGTTCAAAGTCGGTCAAATCCTTGGATTTGCCCATATTCAGTCTACTTCTGCTGCTGACTGTAACTTGTGATCCAATGCATCCCTTTTATACACCCCTTCGGCCTGTTCTATTGTTTGGGTGTCACTGGAAGGCCTATCCATTTTCCGTAAGAGTTGTCTCTAATAAATTGGTCGTTCAGTGTATAATATCAACTTACCTGTTATCATCAATTGTCTATTCTTAAGAAAGACGTTATTAATTAACTCTTATGTACATATCAGGTGTGTAATGTATTACTCACTACAGAATCAGTATGCTGTAATCCACCACATAAATAAGGAAATTTCTTTAAGAGACAATTTGCCACTTCTTTATATTGACGATGGGTAGGATACCTGTGAGAAAAGTAAAAATTCCAAAATTTGAACATTTTATCGACATTGTAGCAATATATTGTGAAGTTACTACAAGCACTGAATATACAGGTCGATCCGAAAGTCAGGAATAACTCAATAATTCACACACAAATGCAGATAAAAAGATTCCGTTTGCACAGAAACAAATGAAATGAAGTCGGATTTTTTTCCCAGGAAAAAAAATTAATGCTAGAATTGTTCGTTATTTTGGCAACAGATGCCGTTGTCAGGTTACAGACATCAGTTTATACACAATTTCAAACGGTAAGATGCCGGATCGGCTTACAAATGTTCAATGTGCCATCCGTCATTCAGCTATACAGCCGTCAGATGAGACACCACATAGATCACTGCATTAAGCAACATTTCTCTTCGTATAGCAGACACATGTTGCCGGATGAAATCTTTCAATGTTGTCAACAATATGGGTATGTCGCGGTACACTTTGCATTTTAGGTATCCCCATAGCCAAAAGTCACAAGGCATCAGATTAGGCAATCTGGGTGGCCATGCATGTGGAAAGTATCGACTGAGGACACAATTCTCCCCAAACATTGAGCGGAGCAATCGTTGTGCAGGTGCAGAAATATGCGAAGGTGGTCCATCTTGCATAAAGGTGACTGTATGCAGTGCTTGTCACGCTAGAATTCTGGAATGATGCTGGTCCATAACAGTGTTGCATAGCGCACATCAGAAATGGTAACTGTTTTTTAGTAAGGTCCCTGTGACTTACTCGAAGAAAAACGGACCGATTATGAAATCAACAGTGAAGCCTCACCAGACTGTAACTGTTGCTGATGTAGAGGTCGTTCAACAAATGCATGTGTGGGTTTTCCATACTCTACACACACCAATTGTATTAACACTGTCAGAATAAATTGTGCTGCCAGTTCATTTTATTGAATATCCAATTAGTGAAATCTCATTGAGTAATGAATTCGTCAGATGTCAGTTCATGATTATGTTGCAACTCGTACATAAATCACTTAAGGATAATTTGCCGTGATCGCCATACACTGCTGTACAAAATGCCAATCCGTCAGGACACTTCTCATGCACTGTATTCCCGTGTGCAGAAATCTGCGACATGCTTGCACTGTCTGTTCGACTCTGGGCAACAGCAGTGGATCGCAAGGGTTGGCCATTTCTTGGCTGTGCAGCCAAAGAACCCGAGACTTCAAATTGTCGTATCATTTTTCCACTGCAGCACACATCATAGATCCTTTACCATCTCACATGCCATGCATGCTTCAATATGTTTGCAATGCCGCACTGGCACTTTCCTTATTCTAATAATAAAGTTTAACTAAGAGGGCCTTCTCGATTAATGACAGCATTTCAATGCCTACAATTTTTTTACGGTCATATCTGTAACCTGACAATGCCATCTGTTGGGCCGGCCAGGTGGCCGAGAGGGCTAGGGCGTAGGCTTTCTAGTTCTCTAGTTTGAATCCCGCCATGGGCATGGATGTTTGTGTTTGTCCCAGGCTGCGTACAGATATAACTTGTGTAAAAGGCGCAAAATGACCTTAGTAGTCGATGCCAAAATTTCTAATAAACCAACCAACCAACCATCTGTTGGTCAAAAACCGAACAATTCTAACATTTTTCCTAAGAAAAAAAAAATCGGACTTCATTTCAATCATTTCTGTGCAAACAGAATCTTTTTATTTGCATTCGTGTGCAAATTATTGAGTTTTAAAGTTTTTCCTGACTTTTGGATCACTCTGTATAAGCTACAATACTAACATTAGAGAATGCAGATGAGAATAAGTGACAAATTTACCTGGTGTGTTCAGTTATATCATTGTATAATACCTCCAATAGGTGCCCCTTTTTAGATTTTGATAATGGAATTTTATTATCAAGGTCTTTTTGTATAGCATCTCCCCATTTAGACTGAGGAAGACAGTATTCCACTGGCCATCTTGAAAAATAATGCTGATTTATTGAATTGCTACGTAGAAATAAAACAACGAGAATAAAACAACATTCTATAATATTTTGTAAAAGGTCGTACATAATACCTTATTGGTACATATGTCTTATCTTTACTTTAGAAAAGGTTCCTATATATTGTAACGCTCCCAAACATGTCACGTACAAATACGTTCTCAAAACCCTCGTTTTCACCAAAATTCTAATCATAGAAAATCACAATTTATGTGAATATTAATCCAATTTCCGATTTTTATTTCTGGAGAAAATGAAAATGTTAAATAAAGAAATACGCCCTTCTTTGAAGAATAGTTGATAATCGAAAGAAAGAGACTTTCTAATTATATATACATGCATGTCATCTATTCTTTTGAGAGACTAATTTACGTGGTCTCTTGAAGTACCGACAATGCGGTTGAAATTTTAGTTAAGTAGCGGAAGAATGGAGCATTATTGGTTTCACAATGTCCCTTCATGTTTTCAATATTTTTTGGCATACACAGAGTGGCCAGTTTATTAGGAACACCCATGACTATGCAAATTCGTTGACATCGCAATTACTATGTGTCAGTTGGTCACGTGACAGTCGGTACCAATATAAAGCGAGAACACACCTGTCAACTACATATGGCTTGACCGTTACCATGGGGAAAACAAAGGATCTGAGCGACTTCGAGCGCGGGATGATACTTGGTGGCCGGTGAGGTGGACTGAGTATTTCCAAAATTGCGCGTCTTCTAGGCTTTTCCCAAACAACCATTTCAAGGGTTTACCAGGAATGGTTAAACGACCAAAAAACAACCAGCACCACGACTAGGCAAATAGAAACGCCACGACTCATCAACTAACCATGGAGTACAACCGTGGACCGCAGAATAACATTTCTGAATGCACTACATGCCATACATTGGCAAGGATGGGCTACAACAGCCGATCCAGGTACCTTTGATCGCTACCCAAAACCGCAAAAAACTTCTCCAATTTCCCCATCATCATCGACAAAGAAGGTCTGCTGGAGGAAAGTGTGCTGGTCAGATGAATCCCGTTTCCTATTGCACCATGCAGATGGCAACACAGAATTTAGAGACAACAGCACGAAGCGATGGACCCCTCCTGTCTGGTTTCCACTGTTCAGGCTGGTGGAGCTTCTGTAATGGCTTGTTTTCCTGGCATACTCTCAGTCCACCGATACCTGTAGAACAATGCCTTAATGGTCAGGGCTACCTGAATATAACATAATATTATATTCCCATAGAAAATCTGTATCTCATTTCCCTGACTATCCCTGACATCGACGGTCTCATTTCCCTGACCAAATCGTAATTTTTTTTAAAAAAACATGTCTCGACAACAGGTTTTCAGACACAATTTTATTATTATTATTAGTTGTCACATTATACAAAATTAGTAATAGTATCAGTATTACGAGGCTTGTTCAAGAATTTTTGCCTCCTGGTCCGTAATTGGACATATAAATGTAAATATAGATGTCTCCAATAAAATCTATTACCCTGACTTTCCCTGACTACGTTTCATTTCCCTGACTTTCCAGAATGTGGGAACCCTGAATATTGTTATCGACCATGTTCATCCCTTCGTAGCTACTGTGTTTCTCCCATCTGAAGGATACAGTCACGAGGCTCGTATCATCATGGAATAGTTCCAGGAGCACAATAATGAATTCAACTTGCTCCTCTGGCCACCATAGCCCAGGATTTGAACCCAATCGAACATCTTTGGGATGAGCTGGAATGGGTTATTCGAGGCATGGATCCACCACCTTCCAAAAAGCGTCAACTGGAAGCATCTGCTGTTACATTTGCATGGACAAACTTCACGGAACAATGCTTCCAGCAGCTAATTGAATCCATGCCATGGCAAATTTGGTTACAGCTGCTAGGGGTAGCACAACACAGTATTAGGGGGGGTGTTCCTAATAAACTGCCCATTCAGTGTGGAAGGTTGAAATTCCGAATGTAGCTTACCATAGGCATATCCTACTTCACTATTTAGTTTGGTTTTGGTTGGGCTACTGGGGTTGGAGTTATAGGGGTGGGAATTAAAGGCCGCCTTCTGGTCTTTATGATATACAGATATGTAAAGAAGTGAAATTCAGAATGAATTCCTCTAGGTAAGATCTACATCATTATGAAGTTTGGGCCCAATTGTCCCAGTGGAAGTGGAAGTCACATGGTCTTTAGAAATATTAATAGTAACGGCATTCGATATCATTCAAGCTGGAAATGGATGAGAAAAGTAACAAGATAGAGCTCTCTCTCATTTTCTAAAAACTAAATAAAAGGGGTAAAAATTAGACACACTCAGGGCTTTGCCTACTTTCCTATACCCTCTTCAGGGGGATTAATTTCTTGTTGCAGTCAGTGATTGTTATCTTGTTGTGGAGCCAAGTTCTGAGAAAACATGACTTTTGTGTGGCAGTGAAGCTTGCAATTTTAAAATTTTTTAGTTTCTTGGAATGGGGGCAAGAAAAAAAAAAGATATAGGGACTGGATGCAGAGATTTTGGATGTCTATTATTGAGTTGAGTGCTGACCAATAGAAGAACAGAATGATCATCTGGATCTAGAAACAGTTTGTTAGCAGCAGACATAAGGAGCAAACGAGATGAGTTCTGTAGATCAATGATGTAATTTTTAATCATTTAGATTTACGATTTGTCTTTCAAAAAAGTATCCATTTTAACTTGAATTAGGAATGGAAGATACGCCAAGGCTTCGCACGGCACTTCCAAATTGGTGAATCTCCCGAGATCTTCGGTACTTGATCATGCTGGTTGTTCCCGAGACAACAACGGAAATTCGTCCAAAGAATAGACAGTCGGACATTCGAATGTGGGTCATCTTACCAATCAACTGGAAGATGGTTCCTGAAGTTCCTTCAGAATACTAATGATGTCTCCCATAGAATCTGCTATATACCAAGCTTCAGCTAATAAAAGATGAAGGGAATATGAACTGATAAAAATAAATAAGTAAATCGTGAAATCAGTTCCAACCAACACCACTAAAAGATAAGGCCTGAGCGCCGAAACATCATTACATTGTTAGATGACCTTATCAGGGAAAGTTCAGGGTGGAAATGCAAATAACAATTCCTTCCTTTTTTTTTCCTTGGTCCCGGTCCCTTCAGTGCTATTTGATCATTACTCGATAATACGTTATCTCGTTAATATGTTTAAATCTCTCGGTCCCTTGAAAAACATAATAAGAGATTCTACTGTACTTTATTTCAAATTGTAAACAAAAACAAAAGATGCCTGCAATTTATAATTATCTTACGTTAATAAAATTTTTCTACAGAACTCGTAACCGAAGTTTAAATCCTTTGTCCTGAGTAAATTCCTTATTGAAATTAATTTCCCTCAACATATCCTCCAAAATCGCCATGGTTTACGCAACAGAAATGCTGGGAAACAAAGACTCCACTTCAAATGAGACTAAAATTTCCGCTGTTGAAGACGTGGGCGATACCATAATGTAAACGTATATAGGTGGAATAAATGTGATTTGGATGCAATGATATTGCGATAGAACGTAAAAGAATCGAGATCTCTGCGTTCCTTCATGCGGGCCACAACAAGTCTGACATCGCTAAGCAGCTCAATGTCAGCTGGATGACTGTCCACAGTCGCAGAGAGGCTGAAGAAAGGGGAAGACTTCAGAGATCGTCCACGTGTAGGCAGACCTCGTGTCAGAAAAGCTTTCAAATGTGACCCGACTCTCAAAATGCACAGTTCGCAAAGAAAAAGATTTCTGTGTCCATGGTGTCCAGAGCCATCAAGGAAGAGGGTGGAAAGAGTTTGAGGCACGTGGCAAGACCTTTGCTGACGGATGGCATGCAAGATAAACGTCGGGAGTGCTGCCGTCGCGTTCTCAGTGACTTGAAGAGCCATGGCAATTACATTGTCATCTTTTCTGATGAAAATACCTTCATGGTCGACCCGGTCGTCAACAAGCAGAACGACTGTGTGGTCAGCTTTGGCCAGTACATCTCTGAGGTCTACTATGTGACTACAACCAAGCACCAGGCCTCAGTGATAATGCTCGGCGTCGTGGTGTCAAATGGCATGGAAATGCTGCCAATCTGGTTCCTGACTGGTTACAGGCTTACCGCGGCCAACTACAAGGACATCTTGACCAAGAACATTCTGCCCTGGGTGAAATGAATTCAAAACTATTTTAAATCGAAAAATTTTGCATCCAGATTTTTAAATTATTGAATTTTGTCACCAACATCTTTGAAATATTATTTTGATATTAGAAATAATTGGCCTAAAGTTATTTCCTGCTTTGTGAATCTTTGGGAAACCATACAATCGTGGTATAGTAGGATTAGAGGGCATCATTTTAAACCGTAATTCTTTCTTTATTAATGATATTAAATTAATTAGAAGAGTTGGAGATCCTAAGTTTTTGGATGTTTTAGAAAGTTTAAAAATTAGCCAAGTGCGCCTGGAGTTATTGATGAATCAAGATAGAAGGCCAATCAGAGTTTCCCCTTTGTTACCCTAGTAGAGGAGTATTGTAGAGATAATAGCACCAATTAGAGTTGATCATTCACATGACTCAGGGGAGGGATGAACTTGTTGGTGTTATTTTCTATTCAGTTCATTTTAGGTTCCTACTGATGAAAATCACAAATGTGATCGAAAAAAACTTTTTTAGGGTTTGTTTTTTCAATTTATTCTAGACTAAAGAGGTATTTTGTTTTATGGTTATTTGTTTATCCACAATATTTCTTCCTTTTTATAATAGGCTAATGTTAAGAATTATTCACAAGAGCCAAACGATGAGTTACAGATGTGGAATTGAGTACTTATTGTTAACGTCACATCAGGTAAGAATTACAATGGGAAACGAAGCTTGGATGATTTAGTGAAATCGGATGTAATTAGCGATCCTAGCGGTTAGGCCAAAACAACTTCAATCGGACCTGAGCCTTAGATGAAAAATAGTTTTAAGTAAGTGACTGCATACTAAATAAATTATTAGGTGAACATAAAATTCCAAAATTAGAGCAGTTATTTTCTTATCTCTTTGATATAGCCTTCTTCAGATAAGATATAATTTGAATCTGATTTCCTACATGGTGATTAGCTTTCTTCAAAGAGCTGTTTCTGCGCAGCGCATTTGTGGCAACTATTCTTCTATTCAACGAACATTATCACCCCACCCAGCAACAAAATGCCCGATTTTATTTTTTTCTCCAATATGTCAATGACAGGCCATGCCAGATATTGTGCTGCGTTGACACAGATCAGTTCTACCCACCAGAAGAAACATGAAAAGATGCATTAAATGAACAGATTAAAGTAGCATTTTCATGAGGGTAGTCAAAAGAACAGCATGGGTGGGAAGGCAGGGAGGGAAGAGAAACCTGTGGAGCAGCACAACTAAAGCTAGAGAGAGGTTTTCTTAAGAGCAGAAGTTCCTTTGTTTCAGCCTGGCCACTGCAGAAAAGTGACGCCGTTTCGATTTCACTTGAATAGCACTAAATCTGTTACGAGCTGTGCTTCCCATTGAGTAACTCTTCCCTGAGAATAATCCTTAGGCGGGATAACCAATTTTCTTTACACAGTAAAGCACGGAGACCCGACAGTGAAGGGCGTTACAGTACATACGTACCTTTATCTTTTGAAAAAATTTGTACATACCTTATTGCTACAACATTTGCTTGACATTCGTAATCTCCTTCGGGATGAGTAGAATTTTGATGTTCATCTAAAACAGGCTCTTCTGTTAAGCAAACAGTCTCATGATCCGCTAGTTCAACTTTGATTTGTTCAAGGCTTATCGGTACAACATTCGTTTGATGTTCATTATCTCCTTCGGAATAGGTAGAATTTTGATGTCCGTCTAAAACGGGCTTTTCTGTTAAGCAAACAGTCTGTTTCTCGTGAACTGCTTCCTCGACTGTGACCAGTAGTTCCGCAACATCCTCCCCTGTCAATTGTTGAGGAAGGTCATTATTCGTTTCCAACATACCGACTTGCTCAGAAGAATTTCTTTTTGAAGACCTTTTGCGTTTTGAAATTTTAGGAACGTGTTCGTGAATCCTTTTCCTCATATTGCGGAATTTGTTTGACAAACAATTAACCCAAAGGGTCTGCAAAAAAAAAAATCAATGATAGATAATGATCGTATCTGTTACAGAAAGTATCATTAATTATACGTATTTCTAATATATGCGTGTGTCATGTATGTATGCAAGTATGCAATATAATATCAACTCAGCTGTTATCATCCATTTTCTATTCTTATGAAAGACGTTATTGATTAACTCTTTATTTATGTAAAGTGTTACTCACTATAGAATCAGTATACTGTAATCCACCACATAAGTAAGGAAAGTTCATTAAGAGACAATTTGCCACTATTTTATATTGACGATGGGTAGGATACCTGTAAAAAAAAAAATTAAATATTTCAAAATCTGAACATTTTATTGACTTTGTAGCAATGTATTGGGCCTTAACTGCAAGCACTATTATTATGCATATGAGAAGAAGTGGCAAATTTACCTTGTGTGTTCAGTTATATCATTGTATAATGTCTCCAATAGGTGCCCCTTTTTAAATTTTGATAATGGGGTTTTATTTTCAAGGTCTTTTTGTAAAGCATCTCCCCATTTAGATTGAGGAAGACTGTATTCCGCTGGCCAACTAGAAAAATAATTTAATTAATTAAATTGCTACGTAGAATGAAAATAATGAGAATGAATACATTTTTAAAAACTTTTGGAAAAGTTCGTACATAACACCTTTTTGGTACGTACACTATTTGGCTATTCATCACTAGACAACCCATACCGGTAAGTTAAACCAGACCCTGCATGACATCAATATCGTTAGAGCTGCCTTGCGCTGCAATGACATCCACAACCCTTCAAGGAAGACTTTCCACCAATTTGCGATTTGTGTCGGCAAACATCTCCATTTCATCCTTCAAATTGCAAACAGCTCAGTGGTGTTCTTTGGGTGGCATGGCCTGGATCTCAACTGGTGCTCTAATTTGTTCCAATGGGGTTGAGGTTTAGGCCAGTCAAGTTCCTCCACACCCATTTCCTCACACTAGGTGTTAATAAAGCCTACTACACAACAGTGAGCATTGTCATGCTGAAACAGGTATGGGCCATTATCAAAGTGTTCTCACAATGTTGGTAGCGCAGAACTGGCACGCTTGGGCATCCATGGTTTCGTGAACTAAAACAAGAAGACAAAGATCATACCACGAAAAGCAGGACTAAACCACGATCCCACCTCTTCCGAATTTCACTCTGGGTATGACATAGTCCTCTAAATATCGTTCACCGGGCATTCACCAAACCCACACACATCCATCAAACCGCCACAACTCGTAGTGGGATTCATCACTCCATAGGATGATTTTCCAGTGTTCGTCTGTCCAGTGGCAGCGTTCCTTGAAACACTGTATTCGACAGGTTACATTAAGGGCTGTGATATTTGGCCTGTGAACTGCTGCCCGTCCATGAAAACCAAGCAGAAGGTACGATCGTTTGGATCACTAAACAACGCCGATCAAAAGTTCTGTGCCAACATTTTTTAACATAGCCTTCCGGCTGGACATCACCACACGTTTCAAGCATCGACAGTTGCAATGCAATCTGCCAATTTCATCAGTTTACTGGGTCTGGGTTGGCATGTTATAACCCCCTCTCGCTTCCACTTCAAAATAACATCGCTCACTGTTGAGCAGGGTATCTGAAATTTGTTGGAAATCTTGTGGGCTCCAATGATCATCCATCATTCCTCGGTACTAAGTTCGCGTCGTCTGTTCATCTTGACTGCTATGAGTGTTTCTAATCCGTCAACGTCTTTTATAAGTTATATGACATGTACAGACGCTCCCATGCACTTTTGGAGATGTGTCCAGTGACGAACGGCCAATAGTCTACATGCCTTATCTTTACTTTAGAAAAAGTTCGTACATATCTACAGTTCATCCAAAAAGTTTACAATAACAGACAACAGTTCAAGATTTTTAAATTATGGGAAGCCTTATTAGAACTTGCACACAAAATTTTAATGCAATTAAGCAATAAATATTGGAAATTCGAATGCCTTTTTGGATATATCTGTTGTACAACAAGTTTACAATAACAGACAACTTGTCCTCAAAGTTTACTATAATTTATATAAACCTATAGTTATACTTTAAAATACGTATACATGTACAAGCATTTACCGTACTAATTCTTTACATCCCTCCCTCCAACACAATATGGACTACCCTCTCTGATCTTTTGCAGATTAATTTTAATAACTTGTTTGATAAGAGTCTCTGTAATTTTTAAGAAGCGTTGCATTCTGTTGCAATAAAATGGGCAATAAATCAGAATTGCCATTTGTTGAAAAATCTCAGATTATACACAGTACTTGACTGTGTGCGATTGCAAGAAAATATTGCACAATCATGGGCAAGTCTGTAGAAAATATCTTGAAAAACACAGGTTCTTTTGATGAAGGAAGTGATCGACCAAAACTAGCCACAAAGAGACATGCAAACTTTAAAGAGGATTGTAAAGGAGAACAGACAGCAGCCAATTCGTGACATGGCAAAAAGCTGTCGTGCTAAACTGGCAAACAAGTATCGAAATCAAGAATACACAACTATTTGAAACCCGTGGGATATGTTGCTGAATGGCCAAAGAAGAAACTGCACCTCATTAAACACCAGAGAAAGAACAGAAGTAAAAGATTTTTCAGTATGCAGTGGCAACAAATGATGATCAGTGACAGATTTGTGATCTGCACTAGTGGGGTAACTACACATGCGTATGTGGAGATAAACTGACTATACAAATGCATCTTCTTATTTAGAATGCTCTGTGAAAGTCCCACAAAAAGTTATAATTTGGTTGTGCTTCTCTTATCATGGTAAGAAACGCTGTATATTGGGACTCTACAATGAATTCTGATATTTATTTGGAAGTCTTCATTCCACCAGTTGAGGGGTAAGTTGGTGATGGTAAAGAACTCTATAGCAGAATGGTGCACTTTCCCATCGAGCAAAGAAGGTTCACAAATGGCTTAAAGACCAACAAATTAGAGTGGATTTATTGCCTGCCAATTCCCTAGATATGAATCCCAGTGAGAATTCGTGGTATATCCTCAAGAAATGAGTGCATCCATTGCAACCAACAAACAAGAGCATGCTTCACTGGTCTCTCAGATACGGCCCCTGTCCAATGTAATAATTGAGGGACGATCTTACGCGAAATGATGCTCACAAATCTAGAGTTTATTTGATGGTGCACAAGTGTAAAGGACAATTGACTCACCAAGATCAAGGAACACCAGCTCCATGAGAATGACAGAGTGGGATGCTGAGCCATGACTAGATGATGCTGCAATAGTGAACCTGGAGAGGAGTGGATGGGAGCGGTGCCAGTGTAGGCAAAATCTCCACACAAGCGAATAAGCCAGCACTCGATGTCAATTTGGCGGGAAAGGCAAAGGAATCAACAATTGCGGGGTTGAAGCAACATCAACGTGAGCCGTAACCGAAGGGGAAATCAGCATAGTGAAATCACAGCTCAGCACCATCGTTGCTACAACTAGCTGGGGGGGGCACAGTGCACACTTGATAATCTGTCAAGTCTCCAGCATCGTGAGGACAACACAACTGCGACTAGTGAGAGATAAGTAAAGATTAAGATTGGGTCCATGGGATATTTTATCTTGAACAATAATACATGTGTTTGAGAGATTATAGGCTGAATTCTAATTTGAACTCTTTAAAAGAGGACGAGTCCAATTCCTTAAATACAAATCCCAGTGAGAATTTGTGGTATATTCACAAGAAATGAGTAGATTCATTGCAACCAACAAATAAAATTGATTTGATTAATACCATCAAGATGAATGACATAACTCAAAATCTTGTTGACAATCTTCCAAAGTGTATTTAGGTTGTTATAAAGTATAACTAAATATTAATTTGATGTTATTGTAAACTTTCTGGACAAGATGTCTGTTATGGTAAATGTTTCGGACGTAAGGTGTCATAAAAAGCATTTCTGTTATTACAGAGTTATTAGGGATCTGTGGTAACAAGTTACCGAGGGCCGGAAAGGGGTGGAAAACCCCTTTTGCCACCATCGAGTGTGTTCATTCTAGTAGCCATGCATCGCAGTTTCCACTGCAGGAGGCTCGAATGCAGAACACCAAGATCAATTCATAACCACTTCTGTTGACATGCTTTCCAAAGACCTCCACTGTTCACGGTCGTCTCTTTCCAAGGACCTGTTTAAGTAGGCCAAGCCACAAAAATCCATAGGTGATGCATCCAGCGATTTGACGGGTATGTCACTGAATGGAATGAATTCCAGTATCTTCTTGCATGCATTCCAAGAACAGACAAGTTGATGCGGCGGTTGATGCCTTGTCTTGGTGCAGCCATCCCTTGTTTACCTCTTACCATACAAATTGGGGATGTCATAGGTAAATAAGGGGGTTAGAACATTAATCTGATAGTACATGGCAATGACTTTGGCTATGACTCAACTCTGTGTAAAGTTACCTTGCCGTTGTAGCTGTATCCTGCCATGATCATGAAACCTTTTGAAAATGTTTCCTTGCATTCACGGTACCATTTTCTTAAGTCCTTAGAACCCGTAGGATGGTAATAAAATGGCTCAGCTCTTGTTGCAGTCGCTTAAATAAACATATGCCTCATCTAATGTGACCACTTTGTATTTCCACTTTTCATCCACCAGGTATTGTCCCAACAGTTTATAACAGTTTGTCTGTTGCTCTTGAACATAGTGCGGCAATAACTTATGAACGTGGCTCTTGTGTCGCTTCTCCAGTTATAAATCACGGTTGATAATTGTGTTTAACGTATACACCATGTCCCTGGCTTCTGTGCAATGGCTCATTGTGTTGGTGGGTTACATCTGATAATGAGAGCCCGGACTTTCCGGATGATGTCAGGAGTACGGCTAGTGGATAGTCTCGAGTTGGCCTGCTTTTTACACTCAGGAATGGCACCGCTTTTGGGTTTTACCCAAGTTACTTAGTACACTTGATATTTCTTTCTTGGAAACTAGGAAGCCTTGCTTCTTGCAAGTTTTCGGAATAGCTGAATTTGATGTCGGAAAGGACCGTTATGTAGCCCTCCCAATACCTGTCAATTTTCAGTGGCATATCTCGATGTTTTTATCTCACTGTTCGAATATTAACTATATTAATACCTGCCTTAACAATACTCCATGTGTGGAAATGAACACCCGTGCCTCATTTAAATATGCTAATTGTTACCGTATATCCCTAACAACCCTCTATAATAGTTCGAGACTGGTTACATTTTGTTCTTAGTTCTCTTAAACTTGTCATTAATGGAAATTTATACCTGGGAAAAACTCTAAGTTGTTGGCTCTTTAGAATAATTATTGAAGTTGAGTATTAAAAAATTTCATAAATTATTATAATCTTTTTGGACGAACTGTACATACCTTTATCTTTTGAAAAATATTCATACATACCTTGTTGGTTCTGGTACAACAATTGTCTGACATTCGTTACCTCCTTCGGGATAAGTAGAATTTCGATGTTCATCTAAAACAGGCTTTTCAGTTAAGGAAACGGTCGGTTTCTCACAAACTGCTTTCTCAACTGTGACAAGTAGCTTTGCACGTGCTGGCAGAAGCTCAAATTCTGTGCAGTCCACCCAATCTTGCCAATCGTCTTCATACACTTGTATGTTAATTAATGATTCGTCGGCGTTAATTTTAAAAGTACTTTTAATGTTGGCCACTATATCTTCTCTTTTTGGAATTGTTATAACTTTTTTTTTAGTGCCGTAAGTTACATGATATGTAAAAGGCATTTCTGTTTAAAAAGTGTTAAAAACTGGTTTTCAGGATTTTGTTAAACCACAATTGAATAACCAAAGAATAAGTGCTTGGTATATCGATAGTTATCCTTACAACAACAGTAACCCTTACCAATGAAATTTAAATCTTTTTTTTTTTAATAAAATTTTAAATGTAGATGGATTAAAATTAGGGAAACTATGCTCATGTAGATGAACTTAGGTTCATTGTTATAACAATGTACACACGACTGTGTCCTAATTCACCATTTTCTTTGGTTATAATATCAATGATGTTATAACCATAAGGTTGAAGCTATTTTAATTATTCACTCGACAAAAGTCCTACAACATCTCGCATGTTTGCAGTGTTTTGATTTACTCTAAGCATAAATGGTGCTATAAACAAAACACATACAATTGGTCCCTTACCGATTGTTATTGAAATCTCAAAAATCATGCTTTGTTAGTGTGAAACATTTCAAAAAATAGTTGCGTAGGAGGAACAAAAAACCTGTAATATATGAAAAGTGTGACAAAAGTTCTGCAACAGAAGGTTTAATAATTAGTGCTCCTACCTGCTGCTCTCAAAACTCCACCTTACCATTGAACCTATCAATGATCGACATGTATTTAAAGTAATTTCTGAGAAACTATTGTGGAGAGCATTAATCAGATCATCCTCTGTTGGGATTTTTTGCTTTCATCCTTTTGTCAATTGACTCCAAAGATTTTCAATGTTATTGAGATCTGGTGTATTAGCTGGCCAATCCAGAACCTTAACTCCCATCTTCTTTGCTTTGTGTGGAAGTTCCTCCATCATGCTCATAACCAAAATCTCTCTTTGATAAATTTTAAAGGACTGGCAACAGATGGTAGAGCAACACCGGAAGGCGACGATCCTTACAAAAGTCAACTGCATATGAAAGCCTGGAAGAATCGGTATATCTAAGTTGGGTGATGTGTAAACAACAGATTGTTTAGTGCATTAAAGCTTTGTGTCAAAGAAATGCAATGTGCGGGAAGCGTTACTTTTTTGTTTCCATTTGAAGAAATCGACAGCGAAAAGTCTTTGTTTGCTGTCCGAAGCTTATGGGGAGTATGCTCCATCGATTTCAACGTGCGATACAGCAAACCGAATATCCATCGTTCGAAAGTGATGCTCTCTATTTGCTGGGATTAAAAGGGGGTTGTCTACTCGGAGCTACTCAAACTAGTCAAACCATTACGGGGGAACGGTACCGACAACAACTAGTGCAGCTGAATCGCGAATTGAAAGCAAAACAACTGGAATATGCCAGAAGACACCACAAGGTGATTTTTCAGCAGGGACATTCTACCCCACTCACCTTATTCCCCAGACCTTGCTCCTTCTGATTATCATTCGTTTTATTCCATGCAGAAACACCTGTCTGGCCAGCACTTCAGTTCCTTTGAAGATATCCAAAACTGGATAGATTCATGGGTAGGTGGTTTTTCCACTGAGGAATACATCATTTACTGGGCAGATGGGAAACGGTTGTAGCTAACAAAGGCAATACTTTTATTAACAGGTACTTATCCCTTTTTTCATACTAAATGTTCATTGTCAGCGAAAAAAAACTTTAAAATTATGTTTAGGACCCAATAATTTTGTGCCATTGATAAATATTCTACTCTTGATGTTTCTGGGTATTTAAAACATTTGCTCTTCATCCTTACTGTTAGAAGAGGTTATTGTTTTGCAGAAGACTTATTAATAATCTTTCTGCAAATGTTATGATGATTCTACCAACTGTAGATCAATAAATTCCAATATCTTTGGTTATTTGATTATTTGAGGTGCTTTGCTGATGTTTTTATTCAATTTGCAAACATCATTATCAACTAATACCACATTCTTGCCATTATGCAAATCAATGAAGAAGAAAAGAATAATATAATATTCAGGATAATTCTGGTATATGTAAATGATAAAATGAAGTTAATTTCATTGATAGTAAGGGCAGAGTAAATAGTAACTGAATCATGTATGTAATATATTTTCATATTTTATTATAAGATTTCAATGGGCTGTTGCAGAACCTTTGTCACACTTTATGTGTTACATGATTTTGGTCCTCTTATGCAACTACATTTGTAATTGTTTTCACACTAAAAACGTGATTTTTGTGATTTAATGCTTTGAAAAATCTATTAGTAATCGAACAATCGTATGTGTTTAATTGAAATTATCAATTTTTTGTTTTAGTGCACAAACACGCTTAGACAAAATTAAGAGATGTTGCAGGATTTTAGTCTACGGGTGTACTCACAGCAATTTTCAGGTTGTATGATTCATTTTATTAAGCTCTCTGACTCGATAATAAGAATATAGGACTCTGTAGATAAGTTGTATGACCCATCTTCTAAGTGTTTACGAACCCCCAACACGTATAACACCACCAAACTCAGCTTAACGGGTCAAGTCACAGGAAATGGGAAAGATACGAAATCAACTTACAGAATCATGCCGGACAATGAGTGGACAATTTCGCTGTTCTTGTTGTTAAAAAAGATTAATCCAAAATGATTAGAACTAATACCATAGTCAGGCGATTATGGGAAGACACATGGCCACTCCCATTTACTGACGGTCAAGCATAGTCACATGCCCAATGCAGCCAATCGCACAATAATTTCTCTTCATCAGCCTTTGTTAGAAAACGAATGATTTTTGTGAGATTTTCCTATAGGATCAACTGGTCCATGGCAACGTAAGATTTATGCCATGTGTCTTCCTATAATTGCCTGACTATAATATTTAATATGACTGAAGTACAACAAATATTTTTATAATATTTCATTCTTCTGCCAGTGTTCTTAAAATAACTGTTTCTCTTCAAAGCAAAGAGTCCAACAATGACATAATGGACAATACATTAAAATTTATTCACATAATGAACCATATAAAGTACTTTGGTTTTAAATGTTCAAGAAGGTAACATTTTTAAATAACTGACTAAGAAATTCTCTATTAGCTCTTTTAGACAGCAAATATTTGACTGGTACTTATTATTTATGTACAAATAAGGTCAACAATCTCACAATGCTGCAGAATCACTTCTCAAATACTATCACCAGAGGTGGATTCAGAAAGCTAGCCGGCTTGCATCTTTTACAGAGCTGTTTGAAGCTACACATCTTTTACAACGAGCTCTTGTAAAAGGAGACTAGACATTAGCTTCTATTTCCTGTAATGCATTTCACGACTCCCAGCATGCAACGAGCTCATCGATGTCGATGTTGCTCAGCCATTCAGATGGCGCTACTGCAGTAGTTTCAGTTTGGAACTGAAAATGGGAGTTGTGTGTTTGTTTAACTTCCTACTGCTGGCAAAGTTATGTTTCTATAATGTGGTTTGGCTCTGTGACAATTACTGCTTAGGTCTGCTCATTTCCATCATTCTCTTCTCTTCTACTGTATTTTCTGGCATAAAGAATTGAGCCTTTGCAGATACAACATGACTTCATATTATGGACCGGCCAGGTGGCCGAGAGGGCTAGGGGCTTTCTAGTTCTCCAGTCCGCCTGGTTGTGGGTTCGAATCCCGCTGTGGACATGGATGTTTGTGTTTGTCCCGGGCTGCGTACAGATAACTTGTGTAGAAGGCGCAAAATGACCTAAGTAGTCGATGCCTTAATTTCTAGAACCCCCCCCCCTCATATTATGAAGTGGTTTCAACTTTATTTCCCACCTTCATCAGGCTTACTTTAACTGTAATGAAGGTGGGAAATAAAGCAGAAACTGGTTGTTTCCATAATATCAAATCATGCCGTATCTGCAAAGCCTCAATTTTTACTCTTTATTTTTTTTTTTTTTTTTTTTTCCCCAAATAAAAATATGAGGAAGATTTTGAGCTGCCAAATTATGTGGGAGGGTAGCAATAATGGTAAAGATATGACATCAATTATTAACTTGCAGCCGTTTCTTGTCATATGACTGCTGATAGAATACTTCTGAAATATGGTTTCAATAAGCAATACGTAATTTCCATCCCTACTAGGGAAGAATGGAATACAAAGATGCTTACGTCATTTGGGGATCATGAAATCTGGTTGTAGCACATCAGTCATGAACGTTCCCCATAAATGTTGCTCAGATTTTCAGAGGGCACCACACAACAGGAATTACAGAATTTGATGGACCAATCATCAAATGCCCAGTCTCTATACACGTACTATAAACGTCTCTGATTTTTAAGCTAGCTGCTCAAAAGTTGGCCACATTGTTCCTTTGCAAGATGGCTGTGCCCACTGAAAATATGATCAAAACAAATATGAGCAGAGTCAGGGAAGAGGGGGAACAAAGAGATTTATGGCTAAGTCAATCAAAGATTGTAGTATTGAATATTTTTTTACGTTTGTATGACTACTAAACTTTTAGTTTGAGATAGTAAAATTGCTGTCGATTTTATTACTGAATTATTGAACAATTAGAGCTTGCAACAGAAATTAATCAAAATGAAGCAGATATTTTTTATTTTTTTCTCCTTATTTTTCATCCGTTCATTTCCCCCTTCGATTTCGATGTTCGATGGCTAGCCTCTAAGCTTTCTGAATTCACTTCTGATGGAATGAATCGCTGTACATTATAGTAGCGATCGTTATTTTAGAATTTATCATTAAAATTTCTTTTCCTTCGTTTCCTGCCTACAAGCTCATAGCTGAAGTCGAACACATTTTCTAAAAATATTAACAAAGGCATGTTTAAAAGATATTTGCTTATGCGAGTCCTATGATTCTAAACGAAATATTAAAATGATCCGTTAGCGAGTCTTAAGTCTTTCAGGAATGGCTCCTCCTATGACTGAAATGAAGTGTAGCTAACAGTACATTAATGGTGATCATTTAAGTCTTGTGCAATCTAGTCAATTGACCAGAGAATGGTGACTCGGAAATCCGTGTCAAACGAGTCTTACTGACAAATGTGTCCAAAGATTCTTTTTAATGGGTCGCATTGGAAGAATCAACGGACTCTCATTATCGGGTCAAACAACCCGCATATTGCTGTGAGTGAAGACGAATTTTGTTGAAGAGATTTAAAAAAAAAAAAAAAAGTTACCAGTTTCTAAGTTTGTAATGTCGATTTGATGCAACGTTTTTGTAAATTCTTCATAAAATGTTAAGAACGACATTAATAACAACAGATTTGTTTCTCGCAGTCTTTCTTTTTATTTTTCATCCTCCCTGTCGGCCAACTTTACTGTCATTGGTTGTTGGGTTGTGACGTCACGCAGAGGAAAGTTTGCCCCCCCCCCTCCCCTTTTCTTACCTCCATGCTTGCAGCAAGCAAACATACTTTGTATATATAAAAAAAAAGATATATATAAAAAAAAAGATTAAAAAATCTCAGAATTTATAATAAAAATGTTGAAAAAAATTAAAAATAAATATTAATTGGAAAACATGAAAGAAAAAAATCTGAATCAACCATTAAATTACGAGTTTTTACAAATTGGTTTCATACAGTTTTAGGTGAATTTCATACATTTCTACAATTTTTAAATTATTTTAATACGATTTTAAATAAATATAATATGTGTTTTAGTTCTGTGTACATGCTATTTCATTACTAAATTAAGTATTAAAAAAAAAAATTTGAAATCGGTTAACCTTGTTGAAATAAATAGATTTATTTTTTTATTATTTTAATTCAATTACAGAAAACAAATAGCACAAACGTGAAAAGAGTAACAGTTAATCACTGTGTAATTAAAATACAGTAAAAAATAAAAACCGGTACAGTAATGCATGTACTAAAAATATTTATTCTTCCGTATTTCTGTACTGAGGGGGTATTTCACCGGTAAATTTTAATTAATTCAATTTACAAAAAATTACAAAATTTGACAAAATCTACCAAAATTGAATGAGCAGTTTTGCTCGTGAGATTTTGGTTTAAAATCCAAATTACACTTAAATCGCTAAAATCCAAACGGACAGAATATAAATATAAAAATAAAATAGATAGTCACACACAAAAATCGCTAAAATCGTATTAAATTCATATAAAAGTGTATTAAATCTCTTTTTAAATGTTTGTAATTCATATGAAATCAATTTGTAAAAACCATAAGAAACAAAATAGTTATATTTAAAACAAACAAAAAAAAACGAACACACGCACAAATTTCTTTTCATACATATCAGTTATATCAAGAACAGACGAAGGTACGGCAGTTATATCCCCCCCCCCCCTTCATCTGTTCTTGGTTATATGTTAATATTAATAAACCAATCTTTTTCCTATTGCTATAGTGCATATAATGAATTTGATTTCTGCAAATATGACAAATTTTCTTTTAAAATTTTTAACAAAAAAGCTTATGTTAATTTCGTAAATTTTATATTGCAAACCCTGTATAAATATTGAACCAGATAATTTCATAAAAACGTTTCTAATTTAGATGATCACCACTATGTCGTCAACAATTTAGGGACACCAGCATTTCTGCGTCACGGGGTTCAGATAACAGGAATTAATAAACGATGGCACCCCTTTTTGCTCTAATGACAGCCTTCACCCTCTGAGGAAGACTTTCCACCAGTTTTTGGTAGTAAGAAGCTAGAATTTCCCTCCATTCCTGCCTCAGAGCGCTTTTAGATCATCCACGGATGAAAGATGGCGTTGTCTGGCTTGTAGTCAATGTTCCGATTCATCCCACAGGTGTTCAAGGAATTGAGATCGGAGCACTGGGCATCAATCCATTTCTTCAACCCCCTTGTCTTGAAACCGGTCGTGTACAGACCTTGCTTTATGGCAAGGAGCGTTGTCAGGTCGATAGACAAAAGGTCCATCCCCGAACTGTTCCAACAATGTTGGCAGTGCACAGTCGTCCACGATGTCTCGATAAGCAACAGCATTTATCGTTCCTTTAACAGAAACACGCTGGCCCAGTCCGAACCATGATACTACCTCCTCCAAATTTCACAGTAGGCACCACACACAGAGGTAGGAAACGTTCCCCTGTTTGTGTACCGTCCGCCAAACCCAACTTCGTCCATCTGACTGCCAGAGTGTGTACCGTGATTCATCACTCCATAGGACACGTTTCTACTGTTCCATGCTCTAGTTTCTGCAAATTTTACACCACTCCAAACGTCGCTTGTTAGTAGCAGCACGACCGTGGAAACCCAAGAATGGTGATTATGCTAGAAACACAGGAAGCAGAATTTCTGAGCTCTGTAGCAATCATTTCACCAGAAAACCTTCGATTATTCCGGGTCACACGTGCAAGCACTCGACGATCTCTGTCAATTTCTTTGCCAGTTCGTGGTTGCACTGTTGTTGCTCCCTGGGTTGCTCACTTCGCAATCACATTGCCTATAGTTTTACGGGGCATTTGTAGAATGGAGGAAATCTCACGGACTGACTTGTTGCATAAGTGGTATCTTATGATGGTTCCACGCTGAACGATCTCTTTTGAACGACTCATGTTGTAATAATACGAAGCATATATGTGTTTGAAGATGTGTGATGCTATTTGAACAAGAAATTAATCCTTCCGAGGAAGGTATAGGGAAGTAGCGGAATCCCTGAGATGATCTATTTTCACCCCCCCCCCTCCTATTTTTTTAATCGAAAAATTGATTTTCTCGAACGTAGTATTAAGCAAATGAAAAAGAGCTCTATCTTCTTTCGTTTCTCATCATTTCCGCTCGAATAAATATATCACATGCCATATGTTGCCATAGTTTCCTAAAGACCAAGTGACTGCCACCCTCACAACTCCGACCTCATTGGGACAACTCCGATCTTCATAGTTATGTAGATCTTGCCTAGAGATATCTGCATACCGAATTTCACTCCTTTGCATGCCTAAATACACGTAGACCTTCTGGTCCCCTCTAACACCCACCCCGAAAACTCCGACCCCAGTGGGACAATCAAAACCAAATTAAACAGTCAAGATAGTAAGGTATTCCGAATTTCAACTTTCTACCTCAAAAGTGCAGAAATTATGAAGGACGGACGGATGGACGGACAGAACGGACATTGTAGCTCCAATTCTTCCGTTACTTAATAATTTACATGTCATTGTCATGATTTATGAGGGGTGTCCCTAAACTTTTGAATACATAGTGTACATGTAATCAGGGATAGGTGTGCGAACTATGCGGTGGCGCAGGGCCTCAAAAACCGCAAAAAATTGAGAAAAGAAAACCAATTAATTTTTTTAATTATTGTATAAATTAATATTATATTTATCGTTTAAAAATAAAAATACATCTTCCCAATTTTTCCTGATGCCTCTAGTATTACATCTGGATCTTGAGTTTTCCATAGGGTGAGCAGCCTGTGCTTCTTCCTACCATCTCTTAAGTTATCCAGGTGAGAGTCTACAAAATTCATTTTCTCCTTCATTAGCTTATAAATTTTAATTATAATATACCCAACGAAAGTTGGACTGGGTGTGTCCAGTTAAACTTCCGATTTCAATTGTTAGACTTAATCGGAAAGTAAAGTTAACAATATTTAACAATCAAAATTAGAAATTTAATTGGACACGCCCAGTCCAACTGTCGTTAGACAAACTATAGTTATCGATTTGTCTGTGTTAACACTGTTTGAAAAAAAATACCCTCTATTAAGATTTTTTAATTAAATGTTTACGTTTAATTTCTGTCGCGATGCTCTGCACATTCCATTTTGAAAGAAGCGTTCCGAAAGTTAGGATTCCTGTGTTTAGGGTGTTGCGATTCTTTACTGGAGTGGACTGAGGGAGTGAGATGAGGGTGTGCAAAACAGACCACAGATTATCGGGAGCATCTTCTTTTCGTATATACTGTATCTGTTTGCACTCTCTCTTGTTAAGAAATTGGTCGCAACATGGGCTTTTCTGTGCTGCATTGCTGGGATGTGTGTGGATGAATGCATCTGCGAAACTGTACTTCTTCTTGACCCTTTAATTTTATATCACATATATTAGATATTTTTATTTTTAGATAACCACGTATTTCAGATATTTCAATTCGCTAATTTTTTATTATTCGATTTATAGCTAGAGCTTGATTTACTCGAATTTATTTACAACGGGAAAGAGTTGCCATGCGTTAGTTCCGGCTGCCTCTGGTTTAATAATTATAATAAAAAAAAAACGCCCATCACAAACATTTCATGTAAAAACTGTTGCCAAGTCTAGAGCTCTTTTCTTATTAATTCTCACTTTCATTTACAAATCACTCCAAGTCTTTTTATCTTTAGTTAAAGAACATTTTGTGACTTGGCAATTAAGCAGCACGAGAATGCGACGGCTCACATTCACGTTTATTAATAAAGAATAAAATAAATATGGGAAGTGAAAGAATTCATAGCATGAACTTAATTTTTTACATTGTAAGATGTAAAAATCGTTCCTGGGTTGCGTAATTGCCAAATCATAAAATTTTCTTTAACTAAAGTTGTAATGACTGGAGTGATTTATAAATTAAAGGTCAGAGTTAATAAGAAAGTGTGCTAGACTTGGCTGTCACAACTTTTTACGGGTACAGAATCGCAAGAGTTGGCTACAGTTTTTACATGAAATTTTTTTGAATTTGGATATTTCACTTCTTTTTTTAAATATCCTCCTTTTCATGAAAAATTGAACCAGCGAACGTACGAATTTAAGTTTACGTTTAGAAAATGGCTTTTTAATGGAATCGTCGAAGAAGCTATTGTTTATCAATTTTAATTTTAATAATTCAGTGTCTAAGATTAAAATCAATAAAACTGCCGTGTTCCAGATCAACAGGAATTTCAAATGAAATTCGCATCTGGGAGTTGTCATTGTTTCTCACTCTTAACAATCGGTCAAACAATGTCGTCTTCAATTGTTCCACGCTTGCATGACAGCCATTGGTTAATTGACATTTGGCATTAACTTTCAAACATTAACATCTTCGTTTTCCAGATTTTTTAAATTTTTTCTTTCTTTCTATCCTAAACGCTACATTTATGCCAAATTTCAAGTTTCTAAGGCTGCGAGAAGTATCTCAGATTATCGATGATGTATGGAGGTTTAGTTCCGTTTGCAAAGTACTCTACAGGGTGGGCCAAAAGTCTCTTACCACCCGTACAATTTCAAAACGAGTGGAGATACAACAAATCTGTTGCAGGCAACACATAAGAAGTTAGATAGGGGCTTTTGGCCCACCTTGTAGATTAGAAAAGCTTCAGGTTTCTAGGCAAGTCCAACGCAAAGGTATGGAGGGGACAAAAGTGCCCATAGTTGCTTCAAGAAATGGATGGTACGGCTGTTTGCTCAACTTGTGAGGCACTACCGTGCTCTCCAGATAAAACGACACATATTGTCCACTTCTGTTTAATATTTCCTGAATATACATTTCAGTCAGTGCAGTGTGTCACTTCCAGCAAGACGACAAAGATAAAAGATGATCATTATCCACAGTAGTGCATCAATCAAGTTTGCGTCTGTTTTCTCTTTGGCTGGGTACATGTATTCATGAGCATGCTTCAATACGGGTAAAAAAGAAGGCCCAAACTGTGGAGAAATTGATCAGAATATGCACATAGTAAAAGAAGACCATACATTAAAAAGATGTGGATTTGTGGTTTCCTTTTACTGTGGTCACATTCTGAGCATGTTTCCTTAATGACTCTTGTTATCAAGAAAGATGAACTGGGTGTGTCCAATTTCAATTATTAATTTTGATGTGAATGTTCATTGTGTTATCTTTTATTATAAGAGAAACTGAGGCCTTACAATACACTGAGATATTTCTTTAATTGTTAATTTTACTTTGCAACAACGTCAAACGATTGAAATCGAAGATTACCTGGACAAGCCCAGTTCATCTTTCCTTGGACAGAGTATAGTTTTTATGGAATGTTTTCTCTAATGAAATTTGTTTCGTTTTGTTATCTGTACTGTATCTTCGGAACTGATGATGGATGCTGCGCGCACGAAAACGTTAATGATAATCGGTTTTTGAGAATGGTCGCCAATATTAGTAGTTATCTGCGAGATGAAATTCTGCCCAAAATTGTTTTAAAATTTGTGAACTAAAATTTGTCAGCCAATGTATACCAACTAAAGTATGCTATCCTTCTGGGTTGATTGTGCATATATACATCCCCTGGCAAAAATTCGAACATAACATGCAAAACGTATTTGGAGCGCTTAGATTGTTTTTGTTATTGCCAACCTTACATATAAGTAAAAAAATAAAATTACCTATGTGTCATTTAACAATTCATTAATCCCAGTAATGAAAATTGCATCATTTCAGTGATACTTATTGCTCTAACCACGGTATAAGAAGGAATTCCTTCTTATACCGTGCTCTAAACAAACTGCAATTAAAACACCACTGAGAAACAATGATTCGAACAATGATATCTTGATGTTGTATTCGAATAATTTTTGGCAGGGGTTGTAAAATAATTTTCGACAATTGGAAAAACATTAAAATTTGTTCGCACGGGTTTTTGTCAGGATTCATCGAGGTGGGCTAAATTTTATTGGTGACAAATGCCATGATATCGTCGAGATTTGTTTCAAATTAGAAGAACGGCTCATGTAATTATTAACTTTTGTTTTATCATTTTATGACGACACCAGTTTATGTGTAGATAGAAATTTAAGTTATTCAAGTTTTCATGTTGAAGTAAATTATACGTAGAATATAGTCGCTTTTTTTTCTTTTTATTTTAGAGTATCGTTTTCTGTTTGCACTTTTGATATTGTTTTATTTCTGTTTTGACTTTGAAGGAGATAGAAAAACTAGACACTGTCACTGTAATTATCTCTTGACCCCCTATTTATCAAAATAAGATTTACACTCTTTGACCTTCCTCTTGAAAGACTAAAGGACAGTTAAGTAGCATCAGGTGATCAGAGTGCCTCTTGTTTAAATGAGTCCTCTCAATCCCAGTTCATTTCTTGATTTTTATTGATTTTACTTTCTGAGTAAAAGGAATAAAGATAAAACAGGAGTACATGAAGAATTCGATTAGCATAAGATGTTGATCAATTTCTTTTGTGCATTCATCTTCTTCAATTTTAGTAATGTTTTAAAGCTGATTGGGAAGCGATAGTTGCAAGATTAGAAGTGGAGGAGGGGAGGCAACTGCAAGGCAAGGCAGCAACCATCGTTGATGATGCCACGGTCTTTAGATGACCGTGCTTTCTGAAAAAGTTCTGATGTAGAGCTTTCTCCAAGTGAAGTGGGCGGTGAACTTATTTCACAATCCCCATTCACTAAACAACGGGAAGGAACAACAAAGAGGGGCTCTGTGGCACTCGGGTTGGGAAGTCATTCATGTGAAACAAGAGATTAAAAAGTCAGGAAATAAACTAACAAAAAATGCGTATTAATGGACAGTATTTAAAAGTTTACGGACTTTAAAGAGAAGATACAAGAAATATTAATGAATTGATAATTTAATAGCAAGTATTTACTGATAAAGTGTATAAAACACTATATAACACGTTTCGATTTTATTTTCAATGCAAAAAATCAATGATGTTTATTGAAAATTTTCAATTTTTTTTTTCATTGTTAATGATAACTAAAATTTTTATTATATTATTTAAAAAATGAATCGTTTATATCTTGAATAAATGTCTGAATGTTATCGCTAGTTCTTTTATTTCTTGCCTGATCTGATTATACCTTATTTGGGTTTTGTTATATCAGGTGTTCATTATTTCATTGGAGTGAGAGCAAAGAATTTCACATGTAAATACCAGACTAAAGTATTTAAATATACAATAATAATAGGTATCATGCAAATAACCACAAAAATAATAAATTAATGAATATTATGGATATAAGTTCTAAGTAATAGAGACCAGATATTCCAAGTTTTCGACAGGTAAATCGGGTTACCTTTATGCCCCGAATCTCTGCGTGTAAATGATTTTTATAAAATAAGAAAAGAAAAAGTTTGATAACCCTCACAAGCAATTTTTTGACCCCTTAGCTGTCCCGAATTTCAAAAAAACTTTGAAAAATCTAAACAAACAATGAAGAAATAAACGACCATCACAAAAGCTTCCCCCAGAATAAACTTCCTCACCCAGGAGATATGGATTTGGATAATTTCCCACAATTATCCTCGAGTATATAGAAATAAAAAATATCTTAACAAAATAAATATTTAAATTTCCATGAATAACCAATATTTGAATAGATTTTACAGAATGCTTAAATTTACAATATTGCTCATTTTTATTTAAAAAAAAAAAAGAACATCAATTAAGTGTAATTACAAAGGTATAAATAAGCATTCTATTTTAAGTGGATTATTTAAAATAATAAGATTATCACATTGAGTTCAAAATTCATCAATAAGTCTAGCTTAGTCCCTCAGAATAAATTCAGACGTTTTCCCTTCCAGTCGGATCAGCACTTTATCTGCTGGTAGAATTCATCAGAACACAAAATGATAATTTACTTCCTGTATATTTTAAGGTATTAAAAGTAGCAGAAGGTTTACTATAATGCTACTTTATTGTTTATCAATTTCATAGTAAAAACATTAAAATGTAAATGAAATTAAATGCAAAACTACTAGATATCAACGAATTTGTTGCCCAATTTTAAAAGAAAAATAAATATTCTGTTATTATATTTTAAGCATTCTGTCAAATGTAATCAAACAGTAAAGCCATTTCTTTGCTACGTAATAAATTTAAATAAATTTTTATGTATATTTTACTTGTGAATAATTATCCAAATTATTCATATTCCTCTTAGGTTTTTATCCGGGTAGAGTTGTCGAAGATATGGGCCGTTTATTTTGAAAGTGGTGTATAAGTCCATTTTTCCTTGTTTCGATGATTACGCAATTTGTATACCAATGTTTATTAAAGGCACACTGACATCTCCAAAAATAAATAAATCAACTGTGAATTTAAATAAAGAAAAAAGTTCACGTATTGTATAAAATAAGTTGGAAAATTACATCTAAATTCTTTGTTTTCTCATTTTATTTTCCAAAAATTGGATCATAATATTGCAAGAAATAAAGGACTTGCTGTAAGATTAAACAATCTTTCTTAAATAATTTTTTAAAAAAATGCTGTCATTCTGAATTTTTTCTATTAAAAAATTAAAATAGTTTGGTAACAACCTAATCATTTTGTAAAATCGAAACTGGACGGTGTAATATTTAATAACAATAAAGTATTTTATGAAGCATTTGCTATTAAGCATTTCAGATTTGCTTCAGATTTGATCATGAAGCTTAACTGCGTTGCTCATGAGGCAAAAACTTCAATGAACCTTGAGGAATCGATTCGAGTCAGGCAGCTTCCGTTGAAATGTATAGAATGGTTAGCTTCAAAATTGTATAATTGTTTTAAAGGTCGTTTGAATGATGAAATATGTATAACGCATTTTTAATTAAAGAAACATCTTTATTTATTAAATTTATTCGTAATAAATCATGTTATCTTATACCGTTACTTCAAAATGTAAACTGTGCATTATAATTATCGCTTACCCGTAATGAAAATATTGTTGGCGCTAAGATGATAATATAAATTGTTGGATATGGACAAATTATTATACTCTGTTCAATGAAAGTTTGACTATACTCTATTCAACGAAAGTTTGAATGGGCGTGTCCAATTAAATTTCCAATTTCAATTATTAGACATTGTTAATTTTATTTTGCAACAATGCCTAAACAATTGAAAGCTGAAATTTAACTGGATACGCCCCGTCAAACTTTCGTCGGACAGAGTATAGGCGTGTCCAACTGATATCGGAAAATTAATTGGACACACCTAGTCAAACTTTCTTTGGACAGACTATAGGATTTTTTTAAAAATAAAAACCCCAATAACTCCAAAATAGCTCATCAAAGTCCATCAAGTTATTTACAAAAATTATTCGTCTCAACATGTCGAATTTATTGACTTTGGCTTGAATGCTACAACCATTTCTTTATTTCTAGAGAAAAAAATTAATATCTCTTAAAAGACCTACCCAATTGTCATAAAAAATAGTCAATGCATAGCTTAAGAAACCCTCTTAAGATTGTATTATAATTTAATTTGTTTTTGCTGTTTGACGTTTCGGAGAAGTTACCTACACAAAATTGGTCAGACCCTTCATTGGTGCATAGGGACTTTTTTTTTTTTGCCAAATTTCCACATAACTTCTCGAAATTAGTTTTTAAGTCGATTTCATTGAATAAAATATTTTTGAGTTGAGTGGACGAACCCATAAGCCGCCACATCTGAAAATATTTGAAATTATAACTTTCAATTAATTATGGCATGTTTTAAAGATTGTCTCTTTAAGTTATTTTTCTTGTTGTTGAGACATTAAATTCTATTTATTAATTGCTTACTACAAGCTCAACGCCTTTTCTGCATAAGGTAACTCCAATTAAGGTGCAATTTTCTTAATGAATTTGTAAGTGGCTATTCGCGGGCTTCAGTTGAATCTAATTGTATTTCTTTGAAAACATAATTAACTTAACTTGTTATTAGTGATTTTCAAAAACATATTTGACTTTCATTAAAATTGACAAAGCTTAAGGCGTTGTAAGATCGTTTTAACGCTTTAATAAGCCCACTTGAATGAACTTCCTCCATTAATTAACCCTATTGTTTCCTGTATCGCTTTCTTTTTTCTTTTCCTACAAACACTCCCTTGCTGCGAAGAAAAAGATGCGGCAATCTTTTTTTTTTTTCAACATTTTTATCGAATTGCTTGGCTTCTTTTGCGCACTAAATATAGCTATGATGGGGGCAAAGGAGGCTGGCGGCGTGACGTCAGTTGCGCATTCCGCGTCCTTTTCATCGCGTGGCCGCGAGGGCGACTCCCGAGCAGACGAGTCGGACGGAGTAGGCTGCTACTACGGCCCACCGAGCACCTCGTCCATACTTTAGGAAGAGAAACGACGAAATATTAAGGTGTGGTCCCTTTTCATTTTTCTTATTCCTTTGAATTTCGCATTCATTTAGTTCAATAAGCGTCTGTTAAGTTTATTTCTGTTCATTTTTCATTCGCTGTCGAACTTTTAATGGATTGGTTACTTTAGTTTAGTTTTTAATTATATTTTACATTTACTCTAACCTGATATCTTCTGCAAAGGTGAATTGCGTCGATGATGACGATTGTATTGAAAGAATCGTTTCATGTCATCTTTTAATTTTTAAAAAAAATTTATTTATTAATACATTTATGCGATTGTTTGGTGACGACGTTTAGAGGAAATGAAATGCGCATCCAAAGCAATTGATGCGTCGGCAACGAACATGGGCACAGAGTTGGCATACATTAACATTGAAGAACCTCGGACAGCAGAAGGAAGGAAGGAACGCTTGCGGCATCTTGACACATTACGGCATTACACGAGGGCCTTCTACGCACTGACACTAGAAATGCCGATCCTTTTATTTTAAATTGTATGTCCGTCATCGCATATCGATCGTAACAGAATTGGTATATTATGTAATCGTTGTGATGTACATAAAAAAAATAATAAAGTACAAAAACGATACAAACAAATAAATAGGGAAAATTCAAAACAACATGTACATCGATCCACCCATTAAAAGATTGCTGACCTCATAAAGCGTTTCCAGGTGGAGATCTACGTGAAAGCTCTCATTAACGTGTTCTCTTACACAAATGCATTTAAAAAAAAAAAAAAAGTATTGATCCCATCACCAACAGTTAAGCAATCAATTAGAAAGAACTTGTTTCCTGTATGGCAAAACTAATGCCTCTATATCTTTTCTCCTTAAACACATTCGAAAAATTATCACACTCTAATTGTACATTAACTTATAAATACTGTTCCTCCAACTATGGAAACGCTAAGAATAAAGTAATAAAATATTTGTGTACAATGAATGAAATGTCAAATTCTAACGAGTTCTTGAAGATTGACTTTCTAAGCTTCTGACTATAGAAGAGTGAACCCACAAGGTCATGATGTTGATGACACTGATGAAAGAGTGAACATAAAATCTTGATGTGAAAAACGCTTTTCCATATTTTTAGAACAGTTGACTGAAAATGGGATGAACAAAAAGGTCTTGAGTTTTTGTTGATAAAATAAATAAAATAAAATTTGTAATATTTTCAAACATTGGTCTATGTTATCTTCAGTGAAACTTTTATTTCACTCTTGATATAATTGAGTGCAGAAGTCAAGATTTTTGAGAACATTTTGTAATGTTCATGATTTATACAGGGTGTCTCACCTGAAGTGAACCAATAGCAAACTTCTAAAATACAAATCTAACAGTACTTTCAATGGAAGAATTATTGTACTTTTATGTGAGGGGTTTGTAAGTATATCCTGTTTCAAAAAAAGAAAAAAAAAGATCATTTTCTAATATGGAAGTAACTTTGAAATCTCCAATGAAAACCCCTATATATTTTTTTTTTTGCCTCTTCTTTGAAGGGCAAATGACACCAAAAACATCGCAATCGAGATAATAAATAAACAGAAGAATGTAGCATAAAAGAAAAAAAAAAGAAATTTTCGTTTTTTGGAAAAAGTTATACATTTTTTAAGAGGCAACAAATATGCGAAATCAGGGCCTCCTCCATTCAAAAATGTTAGCTGACATGATGTCATCCTAGCCAAACTGAGGTCGACGAGATTTTTAGGCCCTGTGAATCGCACCACGGCACGTAAATCTCGTCGGCCTCGGTTTGGCTAAGCTGACATAAGCAACGCTCTTGTGGGAGTCTTTGACAAAATTCAAAATGAATTTATATTACCGAAAGTGGTTTTTAAATTAAGACTTCTTTATTAAAAATGAAAGTAAAAAAAAAAAAAGAATAAAATTGATATTTAGTATCAGGAAAGTATTCAAAACTACAGAGGTTGAGCCAAAAGTAGTGGCCGACAGACTCAGGAGGGAGGGGGGTAGAATTTGATGAATTCTGGATGAAGACCATTTACCACAAGGGTATATCGCTGTTTATTAAGAGAAAAGAGTGGAAAGAAACGTCAGTACGAATTTGAATGCCATAGACATTGTGCCACCTGCATCAGCCAGTGTAAAAATATGGCAGAGAAATTGGTGATACGCAGGCTCCTTCGTCACTATTGGAAAAAGGGGACCAGTTCGCGAGCAGCAGCCGCCAAAATTTGCAGGGTGGAAGGTCAAGGGTGTGACCAATGAACGGACAGCATGTCGGTGGTTCTCCCGCTTTTCGTCTGGAGACATGGGCCTGGAAGATGCACCAAGGAGCAGAAGACCCAAAGAAGTGGATGACGCGACCCTACGGCAACGAGTGTAAGCCAACCCAGGCAGCACCACCCGTGGACTAGTGGCAGACATCGGGACATCACAATCGAGTGTGGTTCGACATCTGCACGTCATGGGAAAGGTCGACAGGAGCTGCCAAGTTGTGCCCCATGAGCTGATGCCCGTGCAAGCACAACAACGGGTGAAGGTGTGTCGTCAACTGCTGGAAAAATCGAGGTTCTGCCACATCTAGCTTACAGCCCCGACCTGGCACCTTCCAACTACCATTTCTTCCGTTCCATGGCGCACTTCCTGCGTGGACGGCGCTTCGCCAATGTCAGTGAAGTTGTAGACGCTGTGCGTGACTTTTTCGCCCAGAAACTGGAGGAGTGGTTTTGCAAGGGTATCCGCCAACTGGCTGATAGTTGGATGAAGACCATCGAGCATGATGGACTCTACTTTGCAGATTAGCAATGAGTGGTACCTGTCTGGTGCCCATTTAAAAGTTTGTGCGGTGATTGTCCACTACTTTTGACTCAATCTCTGTATATAAAATCAACTTCCAGTTGGTGTCATTTGCCCTTTAAATCCAAACACACCACACTTTCTCTGCCTCTATTTCCTAAACGGTTGGATTAATTGAAAAAACACAGAATAAAACATTTCTCAAATGTTGTGAACACTCTGGAAAAAAAAAAAACCCATTAAAAATAGGGGTTTCTGTTGCACATTTCAAAGTTGACTTCCATATTCAAAAATGGCACTGTTTTTTTTTGGAAATTGAATACACATAAAAACCCCTCACATAAAAGCTGCCTCTACACTATTTTCAAAATATGAAAACAGAAACTCAAGTAAATAATGGAGTTCCAAAGAATGGTATGGATACTAATCTTTATTGCTGGTGCGTTTCAGTTTATACCCTTTTCAAGGCTAGGCTAGATAGTAATAAGTGGTAAAATAAATTGACAATCCAATTTATAGTATTTAGGAAAGGGTTGTCTGCCAATCAGGATAAAAGCTACCATGATAGGCAATTCATTTGTCACTGATTGGTTGACTTACAATGACCTATCAGGGATAATGGAAGCTGCATCTATTAGGCAGACCTACCAGAGAGTCCTTTTCCGGTTTAAAGGATCTGAAATATCAATTAAAAAATCGATTATGGCATCTGTCAAATGATGTTTGGTGGACAACCCATTCCTGCTTACTATCATTCATTACCCAGGAGAAAGATTGAGTACCACCTACAAGGTGTCCCACAAAGGACTGTTCGTGGAACCATGAATACTGAAGTGTACCAAATAGTTCTGGACAATTCTGCACTACCGACACTTTGGTAATGGCCCAAACCTGTTGCAACACGACAATACTCCCTGTCATACAGAAGGCATTATTAACATTTGGTTTGAGGAAATACGTGTGGGGAAACTTGACTGGCCAGCCCAAATTCCAGACCTCAACCCATTTGGGACGAATTGGAGCTTTGGTTGAGAGCCAGGCCATGCTGCCCAAAGAACACCATCAATTTGAAGGATAAATGGAGCAAGATTCCTACTGACAAATATCGCAAATTGGTGGAAAGTCTTCCTCGAAGGATTGTGGATGTCACTGAGGCAAAAGGCGGCCCTACATGATACCAATGTCCTGCAGGGTCCGGTTTAATTTACGGTATGAGGTGTCTGGTGACAAATGGCCAGATAGTGTAAATCAGCAATATTAAAATTTAATTTTTTTAAAAACTTGTTTTCTGCACTCATGCTTCTTATTCACAGACTGGCCAATGAATTAGAAACGTCTCTTTAGTATTTTGTTGGATCCCATTTGGCTCAAATTACAGCATAGAGTCAATGAAGTTTTGAAGCAATTGTAAGTCAGTGGAAGACCAGAATTTCGCCAGACATTCCCTTACTTCTCACAGATTTGTTGGAAGAGAAACCTTGCTGTTTGATAGGTTCTGTTCCAATAATTCCCAAACACTCTCTATGGGGTTGAGATCCAAGCTCTAGGGCGGCCAAGGTAAATGATAGAAGTCATTTTTGTGCTCGCTAAACCATCTGGTGGATTCTTATTGTCATCCACCTGTGCCTTAGTGTTTTTGACCACTGAGCCAGCTCTTGAATTGTGGAAGTCATTTTTCACAAAAGTTTGTGTACATTCTATAATCAAATTCTTTGGTTTTCTTCAAGAACCCACTGGAATTGACAATTCAATAATTGTGAAATTACATTTTTAATAAAAGAAGTTACATGTATTTCTTTGTGTAAACTGCAATCTTAAGAATGATATCCATTAAACAATTTAATATTAGGCATTATTTAAAGGTAATGAATAGGAAGAAACTTTTTATCAATACACTAATATTTAAATTAATAAATAAAAATAAATGCAACTTAAGGTTATACAGGCTTAAATTAAATTAAAATTTTAAAGAAATTGGTAGACACTTTACAATACAGAATAGGGAGAACAGAGTTTCCAACTAGTTTCACCCTTTTTCCTTGGCTTTAGCAAGGATGTGTAAAAGCAGCAAAGTATTATTAAGGTTGAACATTGAAATTGACTTTAACAATGATTGATTAGAATGCATTTGACATTTCCTTTATGAGAATTTTCCATTTCCAGTTGAATTCCTTTATGATAAATATTCAACATGGTCAGTATTGCCAAAAACTAATGAAATAAGAAAAGAGTTTTGATAAAGCAACATGGTAGACCTAATTTATTTTGTCAGCTGCTGGATTTCTAATATTCTCAGGCAGACGAAAAGATTGTTCCAGCAACAAACAATCTCTGGGCAAAGAAGATCAAGGAAACTAGTTTATGGCCTTTATTTATACAGACCTGAAAACGCACCAACTGCCAATGTTTTTTGCAATGTGATACATTCAAAATAAAATAATTGTTAATATGCTTTTAACCCAGACAACCAAAGAAAACAGTTGCAGACATTTTAGCAAACATAAGAGAGCTTATGAAAAATGAGAAAGTAAATCTTTGCTTGTTGAGCATCTCTCAAAAGAAAAACACAGATTTGGATCCGTTGAAGTTATGACAATAGTAAAACCCAAAAATAACACAAGAAAGACCGACATTTATGATGCTGTTGAAATTCAAAGATAATATGATAAGAACAATAATAAATTACTCAACGATCAAGTGAATTTGGAAATTAACTCCTTCTAGATTGAATTAATGACATCACCAGCAATTATTTGGCTAGAGATGGCTTCTATATTTTTACCAAACTGGCAATACCTTAAAGACATTGGAGTTATTTCCTTGTGAGACATACAGTCAGTGACAAAAAATTAGCACCACCATCATTTTCACTGAAATTCTTTTAATGAAACAAAATTCCAAATGCTCTTTTGGAATACAGACACTTAATATCTTCAGAAACAATCTAGCTTAATAAAAATAAATTGAATGTCCACTTATAATTTAAAAAAAAAAATTGTTTTACTCAGGTGATATTTCTGAGTGACAAAAAATTAGCATCAGCTACAAAAAAATGGTTTCGCCCTAAAGCTAGGCTCATTTAACTCAAGTAGGGGTGATATATTTACTTTATCATGTAGTAAGAGCAATTACTACAAGTGAAAAACTTAATTAATAAACATACAACAAGATGGGACGTGGTTCAGTGCGGTCAGAGTATGAAAGAGGTCCAATTGATGCCTTCAAACAAGAAAACATCTCTATTCGTGAAATTGGGCGTCGTTTGAAGAGAAGCCCAAAGGCTATTTCCAACTATTTGAGAAATCCTCAGGAATATGCAGTTTACAAGGGTTCTGGAAGACCTCGTGCCCATAATGGAAGGTCAGTTCGTCAGATTGTCAGAGCTGCATCCAACTCAAGTCAAACAGCAAAACAAATTCGTGATGAACTGCAGCTCGACACAAATCTGCGAAACGTTCAGCGTGTGATCCATGACTGCCCGCATCTTCTGCGACAGCACATCAAGAGGAAGCCACCACTCACTAACCGTCATCAAGAAAACAGACTTTAGTTTGCCAGAAAATACATGGGTTGGACTTCAGAATGGCAAAATGTCATATTCACATATGAAAAGAAGTTCAACCTTGACGGACCAGATGGATTCTCATACTATTTCAACGATTTGCGAAAAGAAAAACAAGTTCTTTCACGAAGACAGCTTGGCGGTGGATCTGTAATGATCTGGGGAGCAATTGGTTTCCAGAAGAATTGTGACTTGAAGTTTTTCTCAGTGGACAAATCAATGCACAAGGGTATTTGTCAATGCTGAAAGACATTTTCCCTGATTTGGGACCAATTATGGCTGGAAATGATTGGGTATTTCAGCAAGATAATGCTCCCATCCACAAAGCACATGTTGTAACACGGTGGTTTGAGGAAAAAAACATCACTGTTCTGCAATGGCCAGCTATGTCACCTGATTTGAATCCCATTGAGAATGTTTGGGGGTTGCTATCACGAAAAGTGTATGAAAACAATCGTCAGTATAAAAATGCTTCTGACTTGAGATGTGCCATCATTGATGCTTGGGAAAATTTAGATCATTCATTGATTAAAGGATTAATTACTAAGATGCCTAATCGTATCTTTGAGGTAATTTCATAAAACGGCAAATCCACCACATATTAAGACCATTCTGAGGATTTTTTTGTAGCTGCTGCTAATTTTTTGTCACTCAGAAATATCACCTGAGTAAAACAATTTTTTTTTTTAAATTATTAGTGGACATTCAATTTATTTTTATGAAGCTAGATTGTTTCTGAAGATATTAAGTGACTGTATTCCAAAAGAGCATTTGGAATTTTGTTTCATTAAAAGAATTTCAGTGAAAATGATGGTGGTGCTAATTTTTTGTCACTGACTGTAACTTGTTCATACACACTGTAAATGTAATTTTCAAGTTTTCTACATTCTTTAATCATTCCTGAAAAGTGGGCTCATGCTGACATCGTAATGGATTTTAGTTAGTTTACCCTTTTTATTATCCAGCAGCAGCATACTTTTTTACAAACATGATAAGCAGTCATTGCAGTCAATAAAAACAATTAATTTCGTGAGTGCTTCTCTAAAACACTCATTGTATTACTTCAGCAGCAAAGTACATTGTATTTAATTAAGATCTATATATTGCACCTGAAGGTTATATTAAAAATATTTTAACTTGCAGGGTTTGTTGGTGTGAAGAAACCAATAAACTTCACTATCATATTTGGATGGTTATTTTGAATATGTTTTTTTTTACTTCATGTGCAATGTCATGCTGAACAGTCTCTGCATGTGAACCATACCTTACAAATTGCATCTCTTCAATTAAGGAGTCTCTTAGAAAAATTGAGTGCCTTTCAATCTCGTCTATTGACATGATCTTGTCCATATAGACTATGGTCAATTTAAATAAACAGAATGAAACTATGGATAATATACCAAGAAAGGAGACACAAAACCTCTTGTCCACATATACTTTTATACATCGGTTGGATGCGCATTTCGACCACACTTTCCTTTCATGGGTCAATTTGTTGCTGAGATAATAGTCTGGCCAGCAGTTATTCTGCAAACGAGTTCAATACCTACTTTAATTGAATGAGCATTTCATTGCTGTTTTGTTACTTACCAACATGTAGGTGCTTTGATGAAGGAGACATTTCCCAGTCTATCAACAGGAAAAAAATGGACCAGTAACATCCTCACTTGACTTACATTAAATGTCTTACTGTGGGACTGTAAGAAATCCAGAGTGCATTTGTAAAAGAAGCCAGAACATGAGGCCAGTTAGTGCAAGAAATTAAGAAAGCAAAATTTACATGATGAACCATAATAGATAGGGACTAATTTCCAATTACAAACTTGTTCCGCATTCAATTATGAACACAATAAAAAGAAAATCGCATCATAACCCGCTGAGTAGTCGACTCAAAAATGAAACTGAAACATTTCCATATACAAATCATGTCAGGTGCTTATCCAGTTTTTCTATATTTCATACAGTTTGATGGCTAAGTGCACAGTTAAAGAAATGACTGCCTTGGTCATGTAATATGGTGGTGTTAATGAGAATACTGCTGCTGCAACTTGGCTTTATCAGAGACATATCCAAACATTGCAATTAATAAATAACCAAATCAACTTTGAAGTAAATCCCTTCTCAACATCATTAAAGAGATTCTATAAATTTATAATATTATGTAATCCTCAATTTGATGCACATTGTTAATATATAATTCAGTTTTACCGATCTTTAAAAAAAAAAATAAATTATTGTTTAGTTTAAAATTCTGCAATTTAAAAACCCTATAGATTTTAATAGTTTTAAAACCCAACAATTAGAATGTTGTCATGACCTTATGTTGGTAACTTCTGATTGGTAGGTTTAACTTCTATTAGAACATTGATGCCATTTCTCAATATGATTGTCTGCTGTTATCTGTAACAGAATAATAGGGGGAAGGTTCAACTCTATTATTATACCATCAACATGGGTGTATCATCATGGGAATTTGACATGGGCCTGCATAAAAAAAATAGGAGACATTATTTTTGGGGAGAAATACAATTTCATCAGGGATTCTAAAATAATTATTTAAACATCTACATGCATATGATAAAATCATAACAACCACCATACAGTGATCATGGTAATAACGAACTAATTTTGATGGCTTTTAAAAGCCTCGGATATAAATAAATCTCAGATGCAACAAAGTAATTTGCGTGGTGATGTTCATTATAATGAAGTTGTACTCTATTTGAATACTGTTGTTTGAAAACTAACTTTAACTTAAAAATAATTAACTTGTATTGTTGTTTCTGCTTGGTTTTTTGAAATCACGTATTTATTTATCCTCACAGATGTCAGAAGAAGCTCCTGTTGTCACACTTAGTGAAAAAGGCGATGTAGGAGGGGTGACCCTTAGTGAAAAAAGTGACGTAGGAGGAGTGACTCTTAGTGAAAAAGGTGAATTTGGAAACACAGGGTCTATTTATCCATCTGTCGGCGGTACAACGTATCCACCCGCTGGTGGTGCACCACCTACTTATCCGCCTGCTGGGGGTGCACAACCTACCTACCCGCCTGCTGGGGGTGCACAGCCTACCTACCCACCTGCTGGGGGTGCACAGCCTACCTACCCGCCTGCTGGAGGTGCACAACCTACCTACCCGCCTGCTGGAGGTGCGCAGCCCACTTATCCGCCTGCTGGAGGTGCGCAACCCACTTATCCGCCTGCTGGAGGTGCACCACCTGCTTACCCACCTGCCGGTGGTGCACCAGCTACATCTCCTACGTATCCTCCTGCAAGCAATGTTCCACCTGCTGGAGGATATCAACCACCGGGTGGATATTATCCTCCAAGTGGGGTAAGTAATTCAGTTATTTATAATAATTAAAGTTTATTAATGTTATAATGTATTTGTTACTTTTGAACAAGAATATTTACATTTTTATTGAAGCCAAACTGTAACATATTGGCTTTAGGAGGTGGATCAAAAAGTTTCTTGAACTACCTCCATTTTAAAAAAAAAGTGCTAAGTCAGTACACCATCTCCTTCAAAACAGTCACCTTGCACAGCAGTGCACCAGTCCCAGCATTCCTGCCACTTCTGGAATCTGGCCTCAGTCATCTTTTGTAAGCAAATAGAGAACCTTCTGTGATTCACACGGGATCTTGGCAGTGGCGTTAAAACAGCAGCTTTTGAGCTTATCTTCATTTTTGGGAAAAGGAAGAAGTCCGCAGGAGCTAAATCTGGCGAGTACGCTGGGTGCGGAAGCAATAAAATATTGAACTAAGAGTGCTCAGTGGCAGGGTGCATTGTCACGGAGAATCTGATTCTTTGTGTGCTACATATCCAGTTGCTTTCTCTGAATGTTCTTCCTTAAATGCTGCAGAATGCCACAGTAAAACCATTTCTTGACGGTCTAGCTCTGGGGAGAAATTCTCGATGAACAATGCCATGGGTATTGAAAAAGATGATAAGCATGCTCTTGATTGAGCTCTGTCTCACCTTCTTCCATTACAACAACTGATGCTTTGTCTAAGGATTATATCCATAGATTCAAGGTTTACTGGGTTCAAAATTTCATGTTTGCTCTTTGTTCCAACTTGATGTCCATTATGTAATCGCAAACAAGCGCACACACGTGATCACAAAAACAATTTAAAAATTACTGATGTAAACACAGCGATGTCACTTGACACACTACCTTATCAAGGTTACAGCTCACTATTGTTCTACATGAAACCAAGGTGCTGTCAACTGTGGGCACAGTACTGAACTCGTCTAGGAACTTTTTGATACTGCCTCATATATAGCGGTATGGAAATGTCTTTCTTCTAGATTATTTTGAATATCGTCTTATCATTTATAAACCAGTTTACAACAATAAGAGACCCCATAATATCGATAAAGCTCCCTCTTATATTAAATTTTCAAACATATTAAATATTCTGATATTTTGAAAATAACACGTATTTGCATGTTCAGGTTTTTCCCTGAGTAAACTTTAGTTTATTATAATGACACAAGTCGTCTTTCTTTATTTCAAATTTTTAAAGTATTTATTTCTCTTTTTTAGGCTCCTCAATACAATCCATATCAACAGCCATATAACAATCCTTATCAACAACCACCTCAACAGCAGCAGGTATCTAAATGCTAAGGACAATAATATATAATATTTCCTCTTTTATGTTTTAGATGTTAAATAACCATCTGATCTATTTGAAATTTAATCTAGCGTGGGTCTGTCTTTAAGGCATTGCTTGGTCTTCCAGGCTTGTTAATCTTTTTTAACATGTATGGGATTGTGTAATTCATTTACTATACTCTATCCAACGAAAGTTGTAGTGGGCGTGTCCAGTTAAACTTCCTATTTTAATTGTTAGACATTGTTGCCAAAGTAAAATCAACAATGTCTAACAATTGAAATAGGAAGTTTAACTGGACACGCCCACTCCAACTTTCGTTGAACAGGGTATAAATATATTTCAAATTTTCCAATTTGCTATCATCTTTTTTTTTTTTTTTTAATAAAATGCATACATGTATATGAATTATTATTTGCGATAAAAAACTATGCTACAATTCGGGCATTTATAAAGTGTAGGCAATTATAAACTTTATGAAATTTTTTTCTTGGAAAATTTGAGAAGTGCATTGAACGGCTTTGCATGGGTGAAAGCTACACTTAGAATTTTTTTTTTTAATCAAAATCGGTCAGTCTGAGTATATGAAGTCTCCCTGTAAGATAAAACCAGTTGCATCATAGCAGTGGTTTCATAGTGAGGGGATCGTCTGAATGGTTTGTTATGCAAAGCATTCATTTAATAGGGAGGTATAGGCATGCTGCTCGGGACCAGCCACTACTCGGTTCGTTATATGGAGAGGTTTGTTATATCAAGATTCGTTATAGTGAGAGTTAACTGTATTTCATTATACTAAAACAACCCAATTTAATCTTTCATTGCTAATATCTAATTTCTGTTTGTCTTTCACGTACAGTACTTAAATAGCATCCCCTGTCAATTTTTTTGTTTTCAAGGGTAGTGGAGGAGGTCTATTCGATTTCCTTGGATCCCTTGCCGGAGGTAAATCTGGCGGAGGTGGAGGTGGAGCTTCCAGTAATCCATTAGCAAGTTTAGGCGGAGCCTTTCAAGACTTTGACAAGTATAGTAGATTTGCAAATACAGCCTTGCAGGGAGTTTCAGCAGTGCAGCAGGTGGTCAAATCAGTAGAAAGTCTTATGGCCACGCCTACCATGGTAAGTGAGCACTTTTAATAGATGGAGGAATAATCTATGAAATTTATATGTAATCTTTAGAAACAATTAAGCAAAGAGTAACCGAGTATTTATCCATGTTTTAAATCTTGTGTGAATAAATCGATAGAACATGCACCTTAGCATTCTTCGTGTTATTTGGAGATAATGGTAGTGTATTAACTCTCATTTTTAATTTGGTTAAACATATCAATTTCAGGATGCCTTACAAGGAGGATCTGTCATTCAGCTTTCTCCGAGAGCAACTTACAAACACTTACAGATATTGAGTGGAACTGGAGGGCAACTAGTTCTAGATGGAAATGGTGCTGAAGGGCCCACTGCTTATAATGGTAATTGAAATTTATTTTCAGTGACAATTTCTTTCTCCTTTTCTTGTATTTAATTTGAATACCAGTAATTACATTACGTGCTTTTAAGTATTAGACCTGTTCTATTAGCTCCTTTTATAGACATCCAGTAATACATTAGATTATTGCAAAAACCACTTTCATTTGAATGAATAACTGGGAGTGGTGATAAATAAAAGATTAGTTCGTAGATATCTTAAATCAATGGCAAGTATGCATGAGCGGCAAGCCAGACTAAAGAAGCAATATCAGGAGCATTTATACGATTTAGCATTGGGGAGCACTTTATACGAGGCAGGATTCAAAAGTTCCCGGACTGAGTCTATAACGTAAAAATTTTTTGCAGTAGTGCAAGTACGAGAATGTTTTTGTGTTACTACGTTCTCCCTCTTTTCTAAAAGTGGTTTGTCCCAAAGCTCACGGCGACAGTGTTTTTTGTAGGCAGGTGCATTTAGTAACCGGCGATTGAAAGAAATGGCGTTAGTTGAGCAGAGAATCAATATCAGATTTTGTGTTCGCTTGGGAAAGAGTGCTATGGAGACTTTAGAAATGTTGAAGCATGTGTATGGAAGTGAAACGTTATCGAGAACACAAGCTTTTGAGTGGCATCGTCGTTTCAGAGAAGGCAGGGAAAGAGCCGAAGACGACGAACGCTGTGGCCGTCCCGTGACTTCCCACAGCGATGAAAACATCAACAAGGTTTCTGCGGTGGTACGTGCGAACAGGCAGCAAACAATTTGCCAAATAGCAGAATCAGTTGGGATATCAGAGGCCACGTGTCAGCGGATACTGATTAAGGATCTTAACATGCAGAGGGTGTGTCAACACATCGTTCCTCGCATGTTAAACGAAGACCAAAAGGCATATTAAACAAAGACCATTAATGGAAATGGCGGGAGACTTAATCTCGGCTGTTGACAAAGATCCTTCCCTACTTGGCAGAATTGTTACTGGAGACGAGAAATAGTGTTTTTTGTATGACCCGCAATCCAAGAGCATTCTGGAATTTATCCCTGAAGGACGCACCGTGAACAAAGAACTCTACGTCGAAATCCTGCGTCGTTTGCATGAGTCGATCCAGAAGAAGAGACCAAAAATGTGGGCTGAGCAGTCATGGGTGCTGTTGCATGACAACGCTCCTGCTCACTGATCCCTACTCGTCAATGACTTTCTTGTGAAAACGAAAACAACTGTTTTGCCTCATCCTCCTTACTCACCTGATCTCGCACCCTGCAATTTTTTCCTATTTCCTGAACTGGCAAGACGCATGCAGGGTCGTTGATTTCAATCTTCAGATGAAGTTAAATGTGCATCGTTGGCTGAATTAAAGGACATGGCCAAAAAAAGGATTCCAGACATGCTTCAATGAACTTTGCAGGCGATGGCAAAAGTGTGTTGTTGCACAAGGGTCTTACTTCAAAGGCGGATGTGTTTCTGCAATTTAATTCATAATATTCTTTACGTTATAGACTCAGTTCGGGAACTTTTGAATCCTACCACGTATACCTATTTCAGCAATACAGGGGATCTCAAACCTTTAGGCTGGATTCACACTTTGACGGAATTTGCGATGGCAAGGACTTGTGGTCAAGGGGGCGTGAATATCGGCTGGAAAACAAGATAGAGCCCAGCTCAAGTTGGATTTTATTCCATTTTCTGGCTCATATTTGTCCTCCCTTGCCATCAACACCTTCTGTCACCGTGTGTATCCAGTCTTAGTGCCCTGTACTCATTTGGTGCTGTCCCTGGTGACTACTATTTTTCTCAATAACTTTGAATACATTACAGTGTTCTCCCCAGAAAATTTTATCAGGTGGGCGGTAAGCTAAAATAACCAGGCGGACAAAAATTAAAAACAAAACAAATAAAATATTATGCAGTGTTGTGCAGTTTTTCGTGTATTCTTCAGCCGGGCGAACGCCAAAATCAGCCGAGCAGCACGCCCATTAAAAAGGGTCTGGGGAGAACTGTGCATTAATTTTATAAGTGATGGTAAATAGTTTAGGTTGATTTTTCCCAGCTTTTTATGATTTTGGGCCCTAAATTCACCAAATGATGTAAATTGCTATCCATTTCATAAACAGCTCTTGCTAAGCAACCCCAAACATTTTCTATAGGATTAAGATCAGGTGATATGGGAGGCTGACTTCATATCAGCGTAAGAAGAAGAAATTGATACTGGTGTCCGATCCAAAAATAAAAGTTTGGAGAAAACCCCTTATCGTTTTGTTTATTTTTGAGAGCAACTGAAATTCAACTCATTCTATCGGCAATATCTTTCTCAATTTTCACGATATTTGCTTGGACTTTTTATAAGGCTAGCTCTATACATTTGGCTAATAAATTATGCAAAAGACAATTTGGTAATGCATGCGCAGTTAAACATTATTTAGTAAAAATGCTCATATTTCATCAAATATTTAATATTTTTCTGTTTTGACTGCAGGGTCTTGTATCTTACTGTAGTTTGTCAAGTTTCCTGTAAATGGCATTGCATTGGTTGAAAATCCTGCGTGTTATAAACAAAAAACTTATGAAAACATTTGGACCTTTTTAAAGAAACCTTTATATCTCCATGAATATACATGCTATTCTCATACAAATGAACACAGAAAAGTAAAACAAGCCTCTTAAGCATATGCTACAGCTACAATGCATTTCAAGCATTATTTTTTACAGGGCGATTCCAAACATTATTTTTTGGTTCATTTCTTTGCTGGTCCCCTATTTGCCTTCGGGAGAAAACCTTCGCTGAAATATATGAGGTGTAACTTCCTTTTTACATCCCTGAAATTTCAGGATAATTCGTCAAGTATTTTTCTAGATATTCGACAAAACGTCTAAAATCAAAAGTGTCCAATTACTTTCTTCCAATCTGTATATATATATTTTTTCCTAACCTCAGAATTACAAATTTAAAATTCAATACTCTAAATTTTAAAGAAATAACAAAATACTTATAAAATATCTACAAAAGTCAAGTATGTAACTGAAATGGGTATATGAAAAGCTTTCATTCTGGTCTATACATGTGTGGACTAAGTCGTAATTGCAAATCATGCCTTTGGGAATTGGCTCCCTGCGCTGACAGTCAAATGAGACTCGCATCAATGCTTGCCAATTGAGGTCTCCAGTTGCAGTAATAGTCTTAGTGGCCAGTCATAGCAGCTAGTTGCAGCTATGGGAACCAGGCTTAAGGGAATATTGTTCAGAGAATTTGGAAGATCATCCCTTCCAAACCATCAGTTGGGAAACTGAATTCAGGAAATGACATACAGATAATGCCCAATGTGGCAGCATGCCATCCTGTTGGAAAATTACCCATGGCTGATACTCTTCTAATTGAGGCATTACTTAGCTCTCCAGATGTCAATTCGATATGGTGGATGTTAGCACCACCTACAGCACTTCAGTCCTTAACTTTCCGAGGTGAAGAATTTAATACATACCATACTAAAAACTGTACGCATCTATCTAACAAGTTTTTATTTCGGGGAGAGATTTTCTGATCACATGGAAAGTATGATCGCCAACCCATCGCTATTAACCATCATTAATCGTAACAATAAAATGAAGGGATATTTTTTTCTGCACTAAATTACAGCAATTAAGGATGTAACTAATAATTTCAAATTAACAGGGTTTTTTTTAAATTTTTTTTTAGCCCATTTCACCGTAATTCGTGAACCTGGAAACATCGTCCAGTTACATAACAACAACAACTTCATAGCAATATCTCAAGGTCAAGTCCAGCTGTTTCCAGGTGTAAGTATTTAAAATGCACAAAACCTTAATAAAATAAACTGAAAAAATCACAGAAAATTAAGCAGCTCAACTCTTTTGAATCCATTAGGCCCCAGGTGGATTTGGAACACCAAACTGTCGATTTAAGATCAATGAAATCAAACAAGGTATTCTGTCGTTTGAATCGGCGGAGGAAGCAGGCACTTACCTCGCTGTCGTCCAAGGAGGGCAAATAAAGCCGCCAGCTAGCACAAATTCTTCCGATAAAGATATTCGCTTCCTCATTAAATGGATTGTACGGTTACAGTTCCAATGCACATTTTTACTCTTTAACTTGCTTTATTTATTATTAACCTTGTTTTCTTTCTTTCTTTTTTTTTTTTTACAGTATGCCCCCTATGGGGCTCCTCCACCTCCGCCGCCACCAACAGCAGACTGAAGTTAGAGAAAAAAAAGTGCACTGATGACGAGGTCATAACTCTACAGGGTAATTGATGTGTTTAAGATAAGGAGGGATGCGGTTCTTTCAAGTTAACACTATTTCTTGTCCAAATTACGTAATTTTCTAAATTATTTAGGATGAGCTCTATGCTTTAATAGAAGGACGCTGTCTTCACTATTTTATTATGATTTATGATTTAACAAAAACGTTTTGAATGTTATATTTATAAAAATGTTGTACAATCATGTTACAAATGGAAAGAAACTAAAGAGAATAAAGGAATCTATTTTTTTTTAAACGTTTACTATCTTAATTATATACAAATAGTGCAACATAATAAATAAATAGGGGAGGGGGGGGAAATAGTCTCTTAAACGTTACTTATGCCTAATTTCTCCATTTGTTCTAGCGCAGTTTGGAGGTTTGTGTTGAATAACTCGCACCTGAAAAACATTAAAAAAAAAAATCCAGATTTATTCTGCATCCTTTTATTAATTAACAATAACAAAGCTCATTGCAAAGGCATTGGCATTACTATAAAAGTTTCTGTTCTGTGAATAAGTCTGAAAAGAGACCTGTAATCCTTATCTCTCAGAGGTATGATCCTTGGGGTAATTTTCCACACAATCTTTGAGCTATAATCCATGTGCTCAAAAGCATCCAGGCACCATCTGAGGCACATTATTAAAAGGATGTCAGTCAACCCTTTGCAATAATCACAACCTGCACATACCTGGGAAGGCCTTCCACTAGGATAGGCGATCACAGGAATTGCTTTCCAAGCATCCATGAGAGTTGCAACCAATCTGGTTACAAAATATGGACAATTTGGCTGGGTACGTAATCTGTGTTCTAATTCATCTCGGAGATGTTCAATAAATTTAGATCTGGGCTCTTTTGACCAGTCCAGGTTTTGAACACCCATGTCGTCAAACCATGGCCGCACAGGCTTCGATATGTGGACTGAATACGGTCTTGTTTAAACAGAAATGGGCCGTCTCCGAATTGTTGCCAGAGAGCATGGAGTGCAGCACTGTTCAAAATGTCAAGATGCACGGCAAAGTTCATTTTTCCAGCCACATGAACTAAGGGACTCTGGCTGAAGCACGAAAAACCACCATTATGCCTCTGCCTTCAAACTTGACCATTGGCACAATGCAGACAGAAATGAATGAAAAGCAGATTTATGAAGTAAGATTTACCACTTCCAAATATATGTACAGTGATGATGAGCTTTGCGCCATTGCAACCGTCACTTAGCATTGACATCAGTGATGTTTGGCTTTTGAATGCCTCACATCCAAGGAAAACTCAAAAGTGATCAATATCACTAGGGACTATCTTTACTGCCCACTTCAGGATTCAACAGCTGCAATCAGTAAGTATCTTCAACTTACCCACTTCGTCCTGCTGCACTTACACTTCCTCGGCATTTCCATTTTTACAATTACATCACCTATAATTGATGTAAGTAGCAAGGCGAACATATCATAAACTGATTTTCCACAATAGTGGAATCCGATGATCTTGCCACGCTCAAAGTCCCTGAACTCTGCCGACTTTGTATTTTGTCATTGTTTGTCTAACATGGGTATATGAGGTCCCAATCCTCCACCAGCGCTTTTATTTTGTTTGATGAAGTTTCAGACAGCCAGATCTACTTTTTTGGAGAATGCTTTTGTCCATATAGTGTGTTTGTACATAAAACGTCAAAGTTGCGATGGAAAAGGACGCAAACCGAGAACTAATCCTGTTCCAAAATGCAAGGTCAGTTCATAAGCTTCACATTCCATTAAGAACTTGAGCAAACATTTGCAGCAAACTTGGAATTGAGAAGACCTCAAATGCAAGCCTGGAATTGGGTGGAACCAAAAGTTTGACATCAAATTGCTTCCTGCCATCCAAAGTGGTCAGAGTTGGAGAACTGATAGCACAAAGAGGAGGCCCTCAAGGTTCATCGAAGTACAATTTGGTGAACGCTGAGTGAAAAAGGTTACTTAAAGTGGATGCCAAAAGTTGTGCCAATTCTGATTGAGGCACATAAGGAAGCTAACCTGCACTGGCATGAAGAATACAAGAATGAGGACTGGAGTAGTATTTACTGACGAACGTTACTTTCATTTTTCTGCAATGACGTACAGTAGGGTAAATCTGTACCTCAAAAATCACGCCAAAACACGAGCCTATTTTGATGATATGTGGTGGCCATTAGATTGCAAGCCACTTGAGTTTTGCATACTGACAAATGGTCGGTCACTGCTGATTACTGCTACAGATATGGGCATATGTTTAGTTGAGACAATGTCCACATTAAAACCACACAGATATATTCTTCAGCAGGACAATGTGCAACCTTTTTAGAAGCCAATTTTTTTGCAACAAGCTTCACATTCATTTGCTTACCGTATTGGCATTTCAAGAGAATAAAAAGGGTTTTTCAAAGCATAATCTGCATAAATTTCATAAATACGCTTTAAGAGGACATCTACTCCTGATTGTTGAGGATCCGTGACCACAATGAACTTTATTCCTATATTTAACAAGGTAATGTTGTTATTCTCAGGTTAAGGTTTATACACAAGTATGATAAATTAAGAACAATATAAACATTATAGACAGTGATAAGAAGAATACATAAACTCCTGCTAAACATAAACAGTAATTAATAAAAATCTCAGGTAATGTGAGAAAATTGTGAAAGTGTCAATGACTGCCATAATGAATTTATTTAAAAAAAAAAAAAAAAAAAAAAAAAAAAGATAAACTCTCCAAGTACTACGGTATTTGGCAACACTGAAAAGCCCTCCATTTCCAAAATGCTCACTAGAGGCACTGTTATTCAAAATGATGGCATCAGCAAAAGAAAACCTTCTTAACTACTAGAATACACAAAAAATTCATCAGCAACCATTGTTCAGAGACATTTTGGACCAAATTTGCAAAAGAAGCACTTCATTGTCACAACATCACAAGATGGGTGAAACAGTTTGAGGAACAGGCTGCTTATGCAAGAGGAAAGCACAGGGCACCCATCTGTCAAAAAAAAATGTTGGAAAACGTTTGTGAGACTTACCCACGAAGCCCCAGGAAGTCAACACATTGTGACAGCAGAGATGTTAATGTGCCGCAAGTAACAGCAGTTCAAGCCTTATAAATTTCACATTACTGACAAATCAAAATGGAGGGAGTAGTTCTGCATGAATTTATAAGCATGGCTGGAAGAGGATCAGTGGCAGATCTAGAACTTAAACGTGGGGGTGGGGGGAGTTAATGGGTTTATATTTTAAATTTTTAAAATAGGGTTTTTTGAACCCCCCCCCCCCTCCCCAGGGAAGTGATGGTCCTGGGATCTTTCTTATACTGAAGTTTGTAAATGTAAATTTGAAAAGTTATTGCAGTATTAAAAATCTTTACAATTTATCTAACTGGTATAAGTTTAGGACCAATGGGGGGGGGGGGGGGGGGGGAGATTACCTGAAGCCCCCCCCCCTTAAATCCGCCACTGGAGGATGGACAGACTTGTTCACTGACAAAGCCATGTTTTCACTTACCGAGTGTCCCAAAAACGAGTGACAATTTGAAAAATCAATAAACGTAAGGCAATAGAAATGTACGGTCTGCTGCATTCTGGTTAGAAATCAGGGAATTTATTTGCACCAAGTTTTAAAATTAGTTACAAAGTTCATCAACTGATGGCAGTGCTGCAAATGGTGGTAATTTTGAAAACATTGTTTTATAAGTTTTTCCCCCATCAGCAGCACCATCTGTTGACAAACTTTGTAACTAATTTTGAAACTTTGTGCGAATAAATTCCCTGGTTTCCTAAATAGAACACACCAAACCGTACATTTCTACACCTTCCATTTTTCGTTAATTGATTTTTCAAATCGCTGCTCATTTTTGGGACACCCGGTATGCAGCAATGTGAACTGGCATATACAGGGTGATTTACATCGAATGTAAAATACTTAAAGGGGGTATTATAGAGGTTAAGATAAACACAAAACGTCCTATGAACATGGGTCCGAATTTGAACGATAACTGAGATATGAACAGAAGTAAAAATGCAAACACCAAGATCAACAAGTTAAAAACTCAGGTTCTGTAAAGCCTAGATTAAAGAAATTTGGAGGAATAACAGGGTACATAAGACTGTGTATACTGTTGAAATTTGATTGAATTCCAACGAGAAGTTTCCGAGTTACACAGTCAAAATTGTAACAAGTGCTAGTTAGAACTCACAAGTGAGCACGTGTTATGATGTTGAATGAGTAACTCGGAAACTACTTGTTAGAATTAGATCAAATTTTAACGGTATACACAGTTTTATGTACCCTGTTATTTCTCCAAATTTCATTAATCTAGGCCTTACGGAACCTGAGTTATTAACTTGTTGAACTTGGTGTTTGCATTTTTATTTCTGTTCATATCTCCGTTATCGTTCAAATTCGGACCCATGTTCATAGGACGTTTTGTATTTATCTTAACCTCTATAATACCCCCTTTAAGTGTTTTACATTCGATGTAAATCACCCTGTATAACTGACATTTTGGCACATGAAAATTTCACATACCACACTGGAACAGGAACATGTTGCCAAATGAAATTTAGAGAGTTAGCCTGTTGTTTTGTTTATTTATTTATTTTTTTGAAATAAATTCATTATAGCAATCGTTGGTATGTTTTCTTTTTGTACCATTCATTTTGAATTGCTGTGTATAGATAAAAAAAGAATGAATAAAAAATGTTAGCCACTTTTTCAAATACTACAATAGCACAAAATACTATAATACAAGAAAAAGAATTTTATTGAATTAATATTCTGATATACCATAATTTACGGTAATAACGCCGCAGCATTGGATAAGCCGCACCGATAAAAACGTATCCTTTTAGAAAAAAAAAACGGTAGTTACACTGCAGCTATAGTTCATTTTCTTTATCTTCATCATCTCCAGGATCATTTATGCAAGGTAATCCAGCGGCTTGAAAGCCGGACAACGCATGATGAAGAAACCTCCGACCAGGCTTCCACAATCCATGATGAAACAGTAGCACGTTGCCCTATTCATATGCCCGGATTTGGTGTACTCATATGGTCCTGAAGACATCCACTTCTCCCACTTAGTGCGAATGCCAGCCTTTAAACATTTGTTTACCGATATATCAAGAGGCTGGAGTCTTATTGTTAATCCTCATGGAATGATTGCGATCTTGCTGCTGGCTTGGTTGTAAACTTTTTTCATGTCTTCTGCCAGATGCGCCCGCATGGAATCCATTATCAAGACATTCTTTGGTTTAAAAAAATGCGCCTTTTGTACGTCTTCTTAGTACTTCTACTCACTTCACCATAATGGTCTCTGTCATCCCCCCTTCTCATTTACAGAGACCACTATGCCCGGTGGAAAAATTTCTTTTGGCATAGTCTTCCGTTTAAAGATGACCAATGGAAGCAGTTTCGTGCCATCTGCTGCACATGATAATACTACAGTAAACGAACTTCGTTCGTGTCCAGTAGTTGTAATTGATATCCTCACGTCCACGGTTTTGCCTGGAGAGCAGTCAAACCACATGGAACCTCATCCATGTTTATAATGTCCGAAAAGTCAACGCCTGATTCCTCCACTTGGGATTTCACAAAGGTTAAAAAGTCTTCCACCTTTTTTTCCCAATCATCAGGCAAACGCTGACCTACCGTGATGCGAGTACACACAGAGAGCTGGTTTCTCGCCATAAAGCGATAGGACCAAGTGGGATTGCCGGTAAAGTCTGTCAAATTCATCTTGGAAACTATTTGTTTGGCCTTTAGACGTATGTTTACAGTTGAAACGGTGCGTTCACCTTCCAGTTGGGTCAGAATCCACTTTTTCAGTTCGTCCTCTAAATGGGGCCAAAAAGGATTCCTGTATTTATTGGCACGTTTTAACTTTGGCTGGGCAGCTATCGTTTCCTCTTCTTTTCTCCACTGCCGAATATATCGTTCATCAATTCCGAGCTCCCTGGCTGCTGCTCGATTTCCATGGATCGTAGCCTTCTCTATAGCTGCAAGTTTGGATGCAGCAGTGTAACTAGCACGTCTCTTAGCCATCTTAATCGTTTTAATAGACCTGTTTTGGTACCAAAATAAACCATATTAACTGACTGAAGAATCACTAAGCAAAAAGATTTACTAAGATTTACAAACAAAAAAAGAAATTCAGGGAAAAAATAAAAAAAATAAAAAATAAACTAGTGTTGGGCAAAAATCTTTTTAAATCGATTAATCCATGTTTACAGTGTGTCTAGCAAAACGATTTCGTAAAATTCCCTGACTATTCCCCGATTTTTCCTGGTTGATCAAATTATTTTCCCTGACTATAAGCAGCAAAAAAAAATCTATCTTGATAGAATATTATTGATATTTTTCAAATTTTTCGTTCCTATTTCACATTGTTTTTGCTGATTTTGTAAAATTCCCTGACTTTTTTGTAAAATTGCCTGACTTTTCCAGGTTACAGAAAATTCCCTGACTTTTCCTGGTTTTTCCGGTCGCTAGTCACCCTGTGTTTAATAACCACCCACAATCTGCGCCTAAACCTATCATCACATGGCTCAAAAACAAACTGGAAAGTGTTTGCAATCAATGCAAAATTATTATGAAAATCACCAAGTAAAATTATTTTTACTGAATGGATGAATTATTTTACCAAATTTTTTTTCATTTCAAACTACCATAATTCAATTTTACATTCCATATCTTAATCTTAAAAAATCGATTTTATCAAAATTGGTAATAGAAAACATCCATAAATCGATTTTTACAAAGAAGTGCCCAACAATGTGTGTCTTAAGAGGTTTGTTCGGTGAATGGTATCAGAAAACAAACTTCCTTTATTGACCTTAAAAGTAATTGTCATTGGCACAATACACTTTTGACAACATTTGTAAAGCTGCTGAAAACTGTCAGCGAAGGCTTCTTTTGGAATCCTCGAAGCGTAGTGTCACACTTCATTGGATGTCCAAGTACATTTGCAAAATGTGTGTGCCCTTGAGGTAGGGAAATAGAATGAAATCTACAGACGCCAGATCTGGGAGTACTGTGGAAGTTCGATGTTGTGCACGTTATCAACAGTTTCCTTTCCATCGCAAAATCACTTGAACTGGTCGTGAAAAAAATTTCTGCCCACATCTTCTGTTCCGTACATTTGTACCAATATTCCATGAGTCTTCGCTGCAGTACCCCAAATTTGTAAAAAAAACTTGATGTTCATGTGTTGCAGGCAAACCTGAGTTCTAAGGTTTGTTAAAACTAAATATATTGTTAAAACTTCGTAAACCCCATTCTGTATCACAATTTTTTTAACTTTGTTGGATTAACACCTATTTACCAACTCTACACTAATTTGGCTATTTTTATATTCAAAGCTCTTAATAACCATCTGCTCACCTCCATCCCTCACTCTTTTTTCATTCCAGCTCCCTCTCCTCTCCACAATACACGTCACCACAATTCCATTGCTTTATCCCGGGTAACTCGCCTCTATCATTTCGGAAGTGTTACCACTTCGGGCCTTAAACTCTGGTCAAACTTAACTCCAGAAATACGTTCTTCTCAGTCTATAGCAATTTTTAAATAAAGATTATTGAACTTTTTAAGAAATGTCCCATGACTCATCTCTAACTCCTAAGCTCTCCTCTTCTTCTTCATTCTTCTTTTCTTTTCCGTATTTCAGATTAAAGCTTAAATTTTGTATTCACTTATTGTTTATACCATCCACCCAGGGACCTACCTTGTCGGCTCATACTGGCCTTGGGTGGATGCTCTGTATCATTTTCGAAATAAATAAATAAATAAATAAATAAATAAATAAATAAATAAATAAAGTGTGTCCCAAAAATATAAAGGCATTAAGCTTTAGTTTGTTATTAGTTGTTGCAGTTATTTGTTGATAATGTGCTTTTATTATAACATTCTTTTAACCAAAATACAAAGAATATTTCTTTCACAATCGGTACTTAAATAATTTAACATACAATTAGGCCAAAAATATAAAAGTGAGCAATTTTTGCTGTCCCATAAATTTAAAGGCAACCCCATTTGTGTGAAATAGGATGTTCTAAAGTGTTCAATCTAATTTACATATCTCTATTAGGCTTACATTTCAACTCTTGTTAACTTTATTACACACTACATTTTCTTATTAAACATGGGTAGGAAAAAATCCTTAACCAATATTGCAAAGGGTCTAAGTGTTGCTCTGAAAGAAGACTATTCAAATCGTGCTATAGTCAAAAGAATTTCCAGATCTGCTACAGTGGGGGATAACTTTGTACGTCTTGGTGACAATTATCAGACAAAAACACAAACAGGGCGTCTGTGTAAGTTGTCAGTAACAGCAAAGCGCCAAATGATCAGAACTGTATCAAAGGGTACAAGCTCCTTGCGTCAGGTTGCTGCAGATCCAAGCACTAATGTTTCAAAATCAACTGTTGGAAGAGTCGTGGCATCTTGTCAACACCTGCAGTACCAAAAAATAACAACCACACCACAATGCAAAGCGTGTTCAGTGGGCAAAATAGAGAATGGCCTAGACTGAACTTTGGAAAAAAGTCATCTTTTCAGATGAGAAAAAGTTTAATTTAAGCAGACCGGATGGCTGGTAGTATTTCTGGTGGGATTTGAGAAAGGATCAGCAACTATTATCAAAACGCCAACAAAGAGGCAGATCTGTGATTGTGTGGAGTACCTTCACCTTCAATATCTTCTCTAGTTTATTGATAAATTGGAAGGTGATGTGGCTTTTTTCCAGCAGGATAACACACCTATCCATACAGCACGTTCTACTTATGAATGGTTTCTATCCATTGGAGTGCTTGTTATGGATTGGCCTGCACTTTCCCCAGACTTGAATCTGACGGAAAACCTGTGGGGGGTTGTTAGCCAGGAAGGTTTACGCCAACAGTCAACAATATTCATGTGTTAATGAATTAAAAGATGCTATTGTTGCTAAATGGGCAGAAATTGACAAGAAGACTTGTGAAAACTTAAGCACACCAATGCCAGAGTGTGTATTCAAAGTCATTAGCAAAAATGGGAACTTTATTGGTTATTAAAATATGTACGTGTTCGGATTATTTAAGGTTTATATTTCATGCCTTTAAATTTATGGGACAGCGAAAATTGCTCACGTTTTTGTTTTTGGCCTAATTGTATGTTAAAATTATTTAAGTACCGATTGTGGAACAAATATTCTTTGTATTTTGGTTAAAAGAATGTTATAATAAAAGCACATTATCAACAAATAACTGCAACAACTAATAACAAACCAAAGCTTAATGCCTTTATATTTTTGGGACACACCTTAATGGCTATAGTAGGCAAATCTGCTTCAGTTTCCTGTATTCGATGCTAGGTGGGTGCTTCTCGACATGTCTCTCAGTGCACATACTCACGTGCATTTTCCTAGCGCATGTTGCTGTTTAGAGACGAGTCCATTCACAAAACTTTTTATGTACAACTTGTACATTCCACTGTAGAAAAATATCTTCATCTCCTTCCTATTTCTGATCGTATTTGCATTTCCAAGGAATCGTAACAATCTTATTTCTGAATACTCCAATGTGAAATTATTTACAACGATAAGATTATTATGCAATTCTTCCAAATCAGCTTCTTCCATAGCATAGCCTGTATTACTTAAAATGGGTCGCCCAGTATATTAGGCCTCTGGCCTCCACATTTCTTAAAAAAAAGAAAGCTTTCTACAAAATGCTATTTGACAAATTGTCCATCAGCAAACCTTCCAAGAAACTCGGACTCAGGCAGTCTCATAACTGGTTTATGAAGGGGTAAAAAAAAAAAAAAAAAAGAGAGAGAGAAATACAACACATATGTGCTTTTAATGTTGAATTTTGCATTGAAAAAGTGTCTGGATTGCACTGAAGTAAATCTGTGTTAAAAAGGGGCTGTGTACTTCTTTTTAGGATAATTGGAAACTTAATAATCAGAACATACCTGTTAAGGTCTGAAAGCAATGAAGACGAAATGTGTCAGCTTCTAATACTTCAATTCCAGATGATTTTAATTCTGGCGATAACTGAGAAGCTATTGCAAATAACCTGTTGGATAAAAAAAAAAAACAACACAATGTCAGAAAAAGAGTTTATTCATTCAATAACCCTAGCTTCACCATCAAAATCATTTTGGTTGCTTACGAGTGAAACATGCTTGCAAGAAATATCTTCTCATTTGTGTTAATTCTAGGGCGACCAAATTTTATACTGATGGGGTAATTTCCTCTCTCCTGAATAATATCCATGACGTTACGTCCATCTTCCAACTGACCACTAGTTACAGGAATGCCATTAATTGCTAAAACTGTATGACCAACTACAAAGATAAACATTAAAAAAAAAAAGTTAAATAGCTAAATTGTTAATAATGTATTCAATATATTTTTAATTATCAAAATCTACAAACATTAATTATTATAAGAGAAACATCATAGAGGGTGATTCATAAGTCCCTATAGCATTTCAGAAGTTGATAGAACAGTATCCAGCAGATAGATAATCTCTCAAAGTTTGCATTTGTAGATTTAACTGCTGGAGACAGCCATAATGAAACTATAAAGAAAATGCCTCCTATTCTTCTGTGAAGTCATTACTGTTCTTGAATCTGCGTATCATAAGAGGGAAATCTACATTAAATTAAGAGATTTACCAAAAGAAAAATTACATTCCAGCTTTTTTCCACGTGGAATCTAACCACTGGTTTACCTACCAAGTAACTGCCTGTACCCAGTTTAGTATCCTTGTTTACTGAGATCTAAAAATCCCTCTCCAAAAAGAAGAAAAGGAGAAGGCATTCCACTTCATCAAATGGCTTCTTTGAAAAGTGCATTGATAAACTTATCGATAAGCACAGATGGAATCTAAAACTTAAAAAAAAAATGTCAACCCTCCAGAAGAATGTAATCAAAAAGAAATGAATCCTAAGCCTGCCATATAAGAGACAACTACTTAAAGACCTCAGAAAAATATGCAAAGAATTTGATCCGACGATTGCTAAGAGAAGCAACTATACCATCAAAATGTTGCTAGGATCTACTAAAGATAAGATCTCACCCATGCACAACTCAGGGATTTATTAACTTAAATCAGGGACGTGCCACCTCAAATATTTAGGACAATCTCAGAGAAGAACTAGACCAAGAATTCAAAAACCTTCAAACTATGTTAAAAATCATAAATGATTTCACTGAATGAAGACTGTGCTGACTACAGAAAGGAGGCAGTTTCCTCAATAGTTTGTGCATTTTCAGTTGTTGCCCTTTCTTGTGGATAGATATAATGATGGCTTTCTTCGCTATCAATGATACTTCTTTCATGCACCAGATGGTTTGGTTGGTTGGTTGGAATTTTAAGGCAGTTCAACTTAAATGCTTTGGTCAACAAAAACAAAGATATACCAACAGAGACATACAGAAAGATAATATTTCATATCAATCAACAAAACACGACAACTCGCGTAAGATTCAATAAACATGTAAAACATTAAATGAACAACTAAAAAAGTATCAACAACAAACAAATAGTCCAAATATATGGAATCTTCAGAATCATTAAAAACTGGTTAAAATATCTCTGGTTTTTTACACGTCGTCCAACTCATTTTCCGGAATATCAACCTCCAGCTCCGAAGATCAGGAGTTCATTTCTGAGCATTCCTGATGCATTTTATCTTTGCGAGTATCAATTCTTTGTTTTGGTTGATTTTGTCCATTCTTCTGCTTATTCGGGCATTTAGTGGGAACCTTCTTTCTTGGATGAGGGACATTTCTGGGATCTTTTTGAATCCACTTCACCTGAAAGTAACACTATTGCTTCCAAGGTATGCTTGCACGCAAAAAAAAAAAAAAAAAAAAGTGCACCGCACAACTATGTGTACGTCCCTTGTCAGCGGCGCTGTTTTCATTAACATCCAAATACCACTAAACTCTTCACTTCCTGTACTCTCTATTCCCTGGTCTAACCCTAAAGCCAGACCTCCGAGGACACTGGACGAGTCGATTAGTCTGAACAGGCTAGTTTCAGGTTCCCTTCTTTCAGAGAAGCAGAGGCCAAAATGGTTTATGTTCTGGAATAGCCTTCTCGCAACCACCAAGATCCCATTTCCCCAAAATTTGGGCAAACAGGTGGATGGATGTTCTGGTCAAACTAGTTGCTTATGAAGCTTCCCAAGCACCAGTTTTCTGGGTGGGCCAACATTTTTAATCTGACCCCTGAGCTAAGGCCTGTTGACAATGGTCTCTTTATTCAGCATGGCCCTTAGCATCACTGAGGCACTCAAGCCACTCCACTCAAGATGGTTTGGATGTCTGTGTAACATTGATTTATATAAATAGTTGAAACCATAGAAAAATTTTATATTCACCCCGTACATACTACTCTCAGGAGAATCCCTGAAAATATTTTTTTCTAGATAATGGGAGCTTCTTCACAAAACGAGTCATTTCCAATCATCTAGCTTGACCTTATGCGCGTGCGGGTTGACAAATAAGTCGTTAGAGGACAAATGATGACAGCTAGAGGATGATACCGAGACACATTTCCACAGATAACACAACACTGTGCCTGGCTGTCATTTCCAGTATGTAATGTCAGTTTGTTCAGCATACGCCAATTTGATACACGTCTTCTTCGCTCGTAATCTACAAGAAACCACTTGCAAATAAAGCAGCATTAATTCCCAGTCAACACACCCCCTTTTCTATTATAACTGTGGTGGTGGTGTTCAATTTTGGTTTACTTTACCTTTGATGCCATCCCGTTCTCCAAACACAACGACTATCTTCTTATTCTGGAATTCCAATACTATATCGAGCGGGTAACTAAAAGTCTTTTCAACTTCGACTTTAGGGATATTGTGATCATGCTGATAAATCAAACCGCCAGCCTTGCTCACGATGTAAACACTGAATATCGCCATCTTCACCTGTCTGCCTCTTCTGCTTGAAATTGACAGAAGAGGGCGCTTCGTGAGAAGTGGCCTAGCAACGAAACTCATTTTTTTGGAGGAGGGGGTGTAAGTTAAATAAAAAATTTAATTCTATTCCAGATCAACAGATTACTCTCTCTATTTGTTAAGTTCAGAAATAAAAATTTATTTTAAGAAGAAAATGGAGGAATAAATGTTTTGCTTCCAAACCGGAAGTACGATGCAAGAGTTACAGGAGACATCTCGTCTGCTAAAGCAGAGTCCATCAAAACATTGACGATTAAGGAAAGCCATTAGCTTTTGTTTAACTTCGGGAAGAAGCAAAAAAAAAAAATCCACCCACAATGGACGTGGAAAACGAAAACATTCTGAAAACTATTTTCAAAGAATCCTTTCCAGGTAACGATTCACGTGTGCTTTGAAAACTATTTATTCTTAAAGAAAAAGCTGTACTTTGCAATGAATGGTGATGATGTTTACGAAACCTGCTTTTATTTATTTTTTTAAAATAGAATTAAAACGACTGTAAACATGACGAAATTTTAAAGGATCGCTTTCTTTGTTATTACCGTGCGTGAAAATAACATTCGTACACTGCCAATGATTTGATTGTGATTTGTTGTGTATTGAGTTATTAATAATTAGTATCATGAAATGTAACGCTCTCTTAATGTTGCTTACACTCGCTTGTATACATTTAAATGTAATGCATTTGTAGCTTGACATTTTTTAATTTGCAGATCCATACATAGCATGTATTTAGCCATTACACATTAAAGATTTTAAATTGCTCTCTTCACATCCAAATTTGTATGGAAGTCACATACGTGGCTGGAAAATAACATAAATTTACCTTATTATGCCATGAACCTAAAGTCCATATCACTACTTTTACCTCCACCACTACCTAATTTTGGTATATGTGTATTTTAGTATACCCGGGCTCGTACTGATTCAGGATTCGTTAATACTTAAGAAAAATAAAAATAAAACTGAATAAAATGTTAACACACTAGCAGCATATACTTTGAATGTAATTTCTTATGCAAAGTCCAAGTTGCTTATCTGGACCGCTACACAGAAAGCTGACATCTTAAGCACGCTACACTATAAGACTTGGGCTTAAAATGTCAGCTTTCTGTGTAACGATCTGAGCCTCGGTACACTAAAATACACATATACTCAAATTTTGCAGTATAGTGAAAAACATATATAAATAACGTAATAGCCACATTATACAGGGTGTCCAAAAAGTCTGGTAACATGGCAGATATCTCAAAGCTGCCAGGTAGGTGAGATCTGATGGGTGTGGTTTATAGGTAATGGGGGGGGGGGAGTCATTGCCGCACTCAAATTTGTCTTTGACCCCTAAATTTAAGGTCATCCATTTGCTAACTCGAAAACTATTAAAGATAGAGAAAAATTTCCAATTGCTACCATGTAGACCAACACCACATTACCTAAAAACAATTTTTAATCACACCCTTGCCCTTGGAAGATTTTGAGAAAATGGGCGAGAAAGAGTCACTCAAGGTCAGGGTTCCACTGCGTACTTCCCAGCGATGTGCTTCACTGCAGTTCAAATGTGTTAGAAACCTCAGCCAACCTGGCCAGCCCACCTGACCTTGAGTGACTCTTTCTCGCCCATTTTCTCAAAATCTTTCAAGGGCAAGGGTGTGATTAAAAATTGTTTTTAAACTAATGTCGTGTTGCTCTACAGGGTAGCAATTGGAAATTTTTCTCTATCTTTAATATTTTCGAGTTAGCAAATGGTTGACCTAAAATTTGGGCGTCAAAGTCAAATTTGAGTGCAGCAATGAATCCCCCCCCCTCCCCATTACCTATAAATCACACTTATCAGATCTTGCCTACATGGTGATGTGTCATGTTACCGGACTTTTTGGACACCCTGTATAAACCAGCTAAGCTGGTGCGAATGACATTTGTGTGAAAAAAGAATATCATATTTTGATATACAGGGTGATTATAATTATAGTGCCCGGCACGAAAGAAAAAGGAAACTGGCATGTGTAAATGAATAAAACTCGTTCAACTAATCAGAAAATGACAGGAATCAAGGCATTACTTATTACCAATGCCAGGAATAAGTAATACCTCGTTTCCTGTCCGTTTCCGATTGGTTTAACGAGTTTTATTCATTTACACACGCGCCAGTTTCCTTTTTCTTTCATGCCGGGCACCATAAAGTTTCCCTACTTAAGTCAAAAATGGAGATAAGAGGGTAAAATTTTAATGTTTTTTGGGCTCTTAAAGTAGGATCACATTATACAAGAGACCGCATTATTCAAGTTGAATACTTACAGTATTACCGTCAGATTTGAGTAGATGTAACCTTCTGTAAAATAACAACATCGCACCAAGATTCCAATGAAGGCTTGGTATGGATAGCCATATCACAGAAAGGACGTTTCAGAACTTACATCTGTCCATCTGAAAAATCTATCAATGCGTACATTTACTGTGAATAATACATATAGAAATATCTACTTCCTTTCATCGAAAAGCACCACTCAGATAGTAATTACATCTTCTATCCCAACGTGGTGACATCACATTATGCGGACCAACCAGGCATGTTTATGAGAAAAATCAGATCGAGTATCTTTCCAGGAATGATAAAGTTTCAAATGGCCCTCAACTTAGAGTTATAGAATGTTACTGTTTATCTGAAGGAAAAAGTTTACAAGGGAGGATGGGAGACAAACGGCTTCGAAGACTTGAAGGGGTCATTCCATGTCAGTTCAACCAATAAAAATGTGAAATGTAAGCCATGTTTTTTGATTTCAATGAAAATTGGCTCATTTGTGTATTGGCTAAAGCTAACTGAAAATCTAAAATTTCATATTTTTTTTCTTCAGTAGTTCCTGAGATATTGAAGGTCAAACTTTGACCAGTTACTCGCAAAATAAAATGTCTCAACACGATAAATTGAGCGGGTCTTCTTTTCAAGCTCTTAAGTTTTACTATCAAAAAGTGTTAAGACATTACAAAAACATTTTCATATGCAGAATTTCCTACAGAATTCATATTTGACATCGGAATTGTTGTATCTATAACGGTTAAAAAAATTACAGGAAAATTGTCATGCTGGGCATTTTCATAACGGTGTACAACCTTCACTACAAAACACTCTGTATCTCAAAAGGTAGACCTTACAGAAAGATGGTATTGGTTTCAAATGAAAGAGTATAAACTTTCCTACAAGATTCACTTAAAAAAACAATGGCTTTTTAATGGTAACATTTAATTAAGTGCAGTAAAACATTGATGCAATTTTCAACATGTCTCTAATGGCGTAAATAATAACAAGAATGATTTTATCGCCTTTTACACATAATATTAAACCAATTTCAACTATCATTAATTACACGTTATCTTCATGCATGGCATGTCGTTAAGAGTTGTTTGATATATTACATGCCATATCTTACAATATAGTACCTTCAGAATACGTACTGCTAAAGCAATTTCGAGTATCACTAATTTCTCGTTATATTCATTCGGACGTGTTGTTACAAGTAGTTTGATATATTACATGCCATATCTTAGCAATGAAAGTTTCTAATGGTACCATATGATTCCATAGAAAACGTACTGCTAAAGCAATTCCGAGTATGGCTATTTTCTCGTTATATTCATTCAGGACATGTCGTTACAAGTACATGTATTTTCCAAACTTTATTCTCCATTTCTGATCTTTTATAATTGCACTAGGCCTCTCGTCTCTCATTTGTATATTCCAGTAATCTTGAGAGAATGTAGGGGTGGAGCATAAATTGCCATATGCCTGCAGTAGGCAGCCATAACATCTCTTGTAAACAAGCTTCCAAAGTAGTAACTTGCAACTGGATGAAAATAAAATGAGATAACTCTACTTTTCGAGTTAAACCACCTTCCACATTCTACGATTTCTAGTGATTTCACTTAATAAATGCACTAGCCATGTAGCCAAAAACATTATGTTTCCCAAACGTAATCAGACGGTACGTTGATTTTTAGTCGGTACATTGTCCTATTCCCTACCATTGAGAGACCTTTTGAGTGGGATTTAGGGATTTATTACAAGGGTGAATCCATTGGTCACTGGGTTTTTGTCTGAGGTCATCTAATATGATAGATTCACTCAAGTCTGTAGATGACAGGCAAAGGAGGACTATTATTGTTCACTTCTTGCTCCACTATAGACCATGCAGAGAGCGTGGGGTCCAGTTGCTTATGCTGGATTTTTATATCAAGCCATTGTCGAGTCATCTTAAGTTTACTTGTCTGCCAACAAGTCCCATTAGAAGAAACTTCTAAAGGTTAAACTGGATCCGACTTTGTTGGAACTTGAACCTGTGGCATCGTGTTGAGAGGACTCTGATGCGCAATTAAATTGGATGTTAAGTTAAGGAGCATTTATTGGTAATGGAAAATAAATCCTTTAATTGGTTTAGTAATGATTCAAATAAGTCTGTAATAATAGATTTAGTAGAATCAATCCCATCTTTAACGATGGCTTTGGTGACCCTATCATAGGCCAGTGAGTAGTCTGAGTAAGTAGTTGGCGCATCTTGATTCATAGGAAAAAGAGTTATTCCAACTATCACATAGTTGGTTAATTTTGGACAATATATGTTGTAATAGTTGTTCAGTGGAAATCATTAAAATTGTCTTTTGATATCAAATCTTGGGTCGAAATGGTGTTGGCATCTGGCAGGGAAGTTGTGGATTTTCTTTCATCCAGCATTTCAATGGCTTGTTTAAGTTGAATATATTTAATTAGAACTAGATGGATCATGTCAAAATTTTACTGTAAACAACCAATCTCAATCTCTTTAATTAAAAACCCATTTGCCTGTATTGTTATTTATTGTTATCACTGTTAATTGTTTATGTAAATGTTGTTAATTTGATCATGAATGCCTGCAGAGTTGTTGATTGTGATGTCATTGTGGAGAGGATTGTTTGATTTGCTAGCGTAAGCAATTTTGAATTGTAAATTATCGCTAATTAATAGTAATTATGGACACAATAACATTTGACAAATCTACAGACCAAGACCTTTCATTTAAGACCAAAATGAAGTTTAGAGATGTAGTACCGGTTATTTCACCAGTGTACTGTTGAAAGAATCACCCTTGGAACTTAAATATATAGATTGCATCCTTATTACCTCCTTTCTGGCTGCACCTGGTTCCAGAACGTTCGTTTGTGAGTTTTTGTATGCCAGTTTGAATATCTAGCCATGGAGGGTCTGAAAAGTGATCATTTTTGATGTCCATGTTTACATCAACATTATCGGGTGCTATCATGTTTGCTATAACCAAGCATGATTTTCTTTAATTATAGAACAATAGATTTAACTTTAAATACAATTTAATCTCACACGAGCTGTAATAAAACTATTGTTGCCACATTTAGACATAGTCAATGATTAGTGAAATATTGTTTATGCAGTTCATTGTTGAGTCTAGTCATTGTTGTCACACATATAGAGAGCCACAAAATTTTCTTTAATTTTAAAATTTACCCATTGATTGTATACATGTAATACTAGAAACTACCGGCCCTGAACTTGACATCAATAATGTATTGTTGACGCACAAAGATTGTGACATTGAACTAACTTCTGTAATAAGTTACATGATTGGTGTCGCGAAAATTTTTTAGAAGTAAATGTGGAAAAAACAAAGGTTATGTTTTTTTTATCATTGTAACAAGCGTAATGTGCCTCATTCCCTTCAAATTTACTATGCCAATCAACTAGTCACTATAAGACATCATTTAGGTACCTGGGACTTATGCTATCACATGACCTATCCTGGGATTCACATGTTGATTTTCTCTTGGTAAATCTCAATAAGAAACGGGGTTAATCTCCAGACTGTGCTATTTACTGTATAATATTCTAATGCTTTTGTATTATGCATGAGTACACTCGAATCTTTGTTACTGTGTAATTTTCATCTCCTCATTTGAGGTTCAACCTCTTATCTTTCCAGGCTCATTAGACTGCAGAAATGGTTTCTTCGAACCCTTTTAAATATCCCGAAACGGTCTTCAGTCTCCTATAATTTTGCTATATAACGTATTTTGACGAAAAACCAAATATACTATTTACAACTTTGCACTTTTATTTATAACTTTTAAACTCACTATTAATTGGTAACCTCTTTCAAGTAGTATAAATTTAATTCTGATATTCGTCATTACATAACAAGACAATCAAATGACATTTATTTGCAGGTCTCGATATAGTTATCGCAATAGAAGTGTTTCCCTTAACTGATTAAAGTGTTGGGCTGAATTACCCCCAAGCTCTCTGTGCCTTGTCCCCTTACACAGCATTTAAGAAATCATTAAAGAATTATGTTCTTTCTCAGAAGAATTCCTAAACCACTTCTGTTTATTATTACACTTAAGTATTTATATACAGGGTCAGGACACATTAAAATGACCACCTCTTCTCGAACATGTTGGAACGTCCCATGGTATGCAGATGAAAAATCATTGCATATCATTAAAAGCTGACAACAGCAGACATGTAGTAGCATCCGTTAACACAGCAATTGTCGCCATCATGGGCAGAGCAAGTGACCTGTCAGACCTCCAAAAGGGGATGATCATTGGCTATCGGGCCAAGGGGGGCAGCATTTCAGAAACTGACACCTTTGTGAACTGCTCTAGGGCTGCCATTGTGAAGGTGTACCGTGACTGGACGAACCAGACAGTTTTGAGCAACCGAAGAGGTAACTGTGGGGCCCCATGGGCCATCGTTCCTAGAGGCGAGCGTCGGTTACGACGCCCGGCCAAGACCAATCGGCGTGCCACTGTTGAGCAACTGACATAGCAAATGAACAGTGGGGCCACTGGGCATGTCAGCACCAAGACAGTTCAATGGTCCCTCTTGAGGTTGAGGCTCCGGAGCAGGCATATGGTAACAGCACCCATGTTGATGCCTGTGCATCGCCAAAAACGCCTCCAATTCGCAATGGAGTATCGCCATTGGACCTCGGCCGAGTGGCAAAGGGTTGCTTTCTCTGGCGAGTTGCGGTTTCTGGTGAACAGAGTGGACGGATGATGGAGAATTCGCCGAGAAGCATCTGAGAACAGGCATCCCAACACCATCGTTGGCAGACGACAGGCTGGTAGAGGACGTGTGACTGTTTGGGGGATGATTTCGTGGTATGGTCTGAGTTCACTGATACTGCTGGAGGGTACACTGAATGCTGTTCGTCGCAGACCAGGTACACCCCTTCATGTCGACAGTGTTTCCTCAGGGTGATGGCACCTTTCAACAGGACAATGCTCCCTGCCATACTGCCAAAATTGTCCACGACTGGTTCGAGGAGCATGAGGATGAATTCAAGCTACTCCCATGGCCACCAAACACCCTGGACCTCATCCCCATTGAACATTTGTGGGGCCATCTCGATCGTCATGTCCGCAAGCTGGACCCTCCACCACGCACGGTGATGGAATTACAGGATGCACTGATCTCCGAATGGTCCCAGATACCTGCAACCACCTTCCGAGGACTTATTGACTCTCTGCCACGTCAACTAGCTGCTGTGCTTGCCGCCAAAGGTGGATGTTCCGGATACTAGCAGGTGGTCATATAAATGTGTCCCGACCCTGTAATTTTAAAGCTGTCTAAACTTATTATTTTGCTTTACATAGTGCTAATTATGGTTTACAATGTAATTGTAATTCTATTATACCAGTTATGTGTTTTAACTAGAAAGTCATTACTAGAAAGCATTTATACGAGGGTTGGGGCATAAGTTATGGCAACTATTTTTTTTTCTCAGAGCTAAGGGATGGTATCATAAAATGTCATATGTCTCAAGGAAGCTGTGACTGCTAGTATGTTTCCACAACATTAGATAGCTCCGTGAGTTCCTGATGTTGCGCAGAGAGCTATTTTAAATCAGTTCTCAGTCAACTGCCGTGCAAGGTGGATGTAACCCGAGTTGAACAACGCTCATATATCAAAACAGCCGTTCTCTATTTTGATTTCTGTTACTTATTCTGGAAAATGAAATCTGTAATCATGTTCCAGAATAAATTTTCCAGAAGCATGAAATGTATGAAACATTACAGGCTTCATGATTCCAGAACATGAAACCTGTAATGTTGTCAACTACCTTAATAAACATGAGAAGCAAAGTGTTGGCATGTTGTTAAATGTCCGTACATTTCATCCATTCCTTGTTCTTTCATCTGTATATTTCACATTTTTCACCCATGCTTGAATTCTCATAAAAAAAAATATTTGCCATGACTTATGCCCCAACCCTTGTAGTTAGTGGACCAGGTGATTATTTAAACTACATCTAGGAAGATGTGGAAGAGATTAGGCTCCTTGTCCTATTTTATTTATTTATTTATTTTTTCTTCTTGTTTGGCTGTCTCAGTTTTTGTTTTTTATAAGTTTCTGTTTCTTAATTAGTTATGGAATTTTTTGTTTTATTTATAAGTTTGTATCCAATATGATGAATATCCATATTTATAACTGTAATGACTAACCTGAGTTTCCTTATCTTATCTTATCTGGTACAGAGGGTAGATTATCGCAAGCGATAATCTGCGGCACCTACTCCTACGAGGGAGTTTTGCGCCATCCCATTAATAACGACTGCTACGAGATGACAGTAGCAGTCGGGACCGACGGCTTAACGTGCCCTCCGAAGCACGGGGAGTTTCATGATGGAAAAGTTGCTGGGGATAAACGAACCAGAGGCTATCACCAACTGCTGGAACACCAGCTATGGTCAATCGGCAAATGGGTCAGACCACAGTCCCCCAACAGCCGCGCCCCAAATAGCTGTCCCGCCAGCAGTGGCCCTCAAGCCTAGGCCGTCAACCAACCAGCAGCTGGCCACGCCTGAAGTTGCTGAACTCCATCGATTGGCAAGCCAACCGACGAGACAACCAGGCCACGGCCACCCCCTGAGTTTCCTTATTTTTACCTTGATTTGAGTGGCCTCACGGGGTCCTACTTGTCGGTCTTTGACCATACTAGTTCTCATGAGGCATTGTTATAATTTTTTTTTCTAACCAAATTCAAATAAATACCGGTAAATAAATAAATAAAAAAATAAGTACGTAAATACCACCACCAATTCAACATAACAATGTTTTATCTTTTTCATGTTCAGGCCTGGTAGTTTCTAGAAGGCTGTCTTGTATCAATGCCTCCTAGAAAGAAAGCCTGTGCACTGAAAATTCATACATTGTTACATCATCATAAAAAGGTTAATCGTATTTCTACCAATAAGAAGTCATAATTTAGGGCTTATTATTGGTAGAAATAGAATTAACGATACCTTTTTATGATGGTGTAACAATGTATGAATTTTCAGTGCACAGGCCATCTTTTTAAGTGGTGTTGGTTGTATACCACTCTATATAATTGTTGTATACTCCCCTATTGTTTCCTAATAACCCATTGTTGTATATCAAAACTCATTGGAAACAACATCTTTATTTCAAATTTAAAAAAGCAGCTTATTTATTACTACCATCATCACAACCTGAAGAAGCTGGGTGCAAAAGGTGACTGGTTGTTATCTTATTCAATCAATATGTATTGAATACTTGTCTTTTTCATCTGTAGTATTTCATTTTTGAAGTTTAAATTGAACAAAATAATAAAATTGTAATAAGTATTGAATATTTAAGGAAAATTAAAGCTCTTGTCATAGAATTTGAATTATGCAAATATTCTTAGTCTAATGAATATTTACATAATTCAAATAACCGTGATTGAGAAGGATAAACTTATGAAGAAATTTGTTAACATGAGAGAAGAAAGGGGTTAAAAATTTTCGTCATTGCTGACATTACAGTATTTGCAAATGATTTTTTTTTACTTGTTAATTATTTATTGTTTGACATCTTAATTAATTTTTGCCTCTTTTGCAGATGAATGGAGGGAAAATCCAGATTTTGCCTTATATTTATCAGAGCTCAGTTCACAAGGCATAGAAAAGCTAGGTAAGAGAAAACTCCTTTCTTTCTTAAATTCCTCTACTATTGTTTTTATTCAACGTTGTTTTATCATTGAATTAGAACTAGAAATTTATTTATTCTAGTTCTACTAATTTATTCGATATTAAACGATTTTATGTTTTTAAATATTTTATTTTTATGTATTCATTAATATTTATGTATTACTGCCTAGAGGCTGAATAAAATTTACTTGGATAATCAAAGATTAAAAGAAAAGCAAATAAACAAACAAACAAACAAAAAAAACCAGCGCTTCAATAACCTAAACAAATGTCTGTTACATTGGATTTATTTAATTCACAAATGATCAGTTGCTATTTTTTTTCTCATCTAATCAGAAATTTAAATGTAGGGCTGCTTGCTGCCCTTTAGGCAATTAACATCCAAAATCACCTATCAAAAAAGTCAAATTTAATTATTTTATAACATAAAAGACATGCAACTAACTCTAATTCCACTTATAATTTTTTTATAACTTAAGTAGTTTTTTTGTTTTTTTTAATATAATTTTTCTAACATCAGTTTTCAAAGCTCAAGTAGATTTGAGTTTTGCTTCAATTAACCGCTAGGGTTTGCACACTCATGACATCACAATAGGAAAACAGCTTGGCTCTCTCACACAGAATAACTCAACATCATTGTTCTTTTTTATTCATTATCCGTTCGTATTTTTGGAAAATCCAAATAAAAAATGTGATCCACTTATATTGAATTATTCTTTGTTGTACTATCAATTTAAGAATAGTGATAACCAGGTTCAAATTTGCAACAAATTTGATTTTTATTTTTAATATGCATTTCAGTAAAGGTTACAATTGTTACAAATTACTCAAGTTATAAATGTGAGCAATTTATACAAGAAGGGGGGGGGGGCTTGGCCTTTGCATCACTTCCTGGTTGGTGGAGGTGCTAATTGTTAAAAACTTTATTCAATAACACCATGTAACAAAATTTTCTTTGTTCTATGTTCCTGGGTTAAAACTGTTATATCTGTATTTATTTAGCCTAAATAGTAATTATAGTAGCAGTTACTTCTCTGAAACTTTGCTTTTGCAGAAATTGATATACGTACCTGTATTAAGCTTTTAGTGGTTCATAAGGAAAGAGTTCATATAAAATAAAACTACTTGTTACTCTGAAAACTTTAATAATTTAAAAAAAGTACTTGAAAACATAATTTCCTCATGTAAGTATATAAAAAAACCCACAGAATAGATGAAATTTCTGATTACAGTAAAATTTCAAATACAGTATCTAGAAATGAAGTTTTGTTTGTGATTTACATTTATATTTCAGGCCACTCATGTTATCAACCCCCAAATGTAGTCACCCATTAAGTTTTCGTTATACTGTCCCTGATAACAGTGCTCAAAGTCAAGGCTATCCTGGTGGAAGCGTTTGCCTTACTCTTCTGATTAAGCACTCTCCTGCCCACAAAAGCAAAATTTATCAGTTATCATTTTCCGTCATTTTCAGTTACATCCTAATGTAATAAAATGATTACAACGCAGGAACAAAATTTGTATTACATAGTGTAATAATTAAACTAAATTCCTTTTTAATCAGAAAAACAAGAAATGAAATTAGAAAATGAAATATTAAATAAATAAAGTCACAAATTTTTGATCTAATGGAAGGTACACTGCTTGACAATTGCTAAGGAACAGCAACATTTTTGTCAATAAATACTGTCCCAAGAAATAAACGTTACCAAAACTTCAGTAGACATATTACAGTGACTTTATGAACACAAAATGGCATGAAATTTGAACCAAGGAAATGAACATAATGGCAAAAGCAGAAGAGGTATCATGAAGCATCGAGTGACTAAAAAAAATGTTGGTTGTTTGACACCAGTAGTGGTATTGCCTCCTCGAACCGCAATGTATGTTTTCCATCTGTTTGGCATGCTTCCCACTAGACAGTTGAGAAGAGCAGTCGGGATCTTATCCCATTCTTCCTGTAACGCAGTTGTCAGCTCCTGCAGCGTTCTGGGAGGGGGATTCCTTTATGCCACATGTCTACCAAGAGCGTCCCAGGCATATTCTATGGGATCGAGGTCCAGGGAGTGTGCGGGCCACTGCAAACAGTTGATATCCTCACTCTCAAGAACCTCTGATACCATGTTCATGCTGCGTGGACAGGCATTGTTGTCCATGAACACATGTCTGGACCAACTGCTGCACGGAAAGACGAAGGTGATCCAGAAGAATCTCCCTGCAATACCGTCCTGCTGTAACAGGCCCTCCTGCAAATATGCAGATGCCCTCCCACACCATGACTCCTTGACCACAACGTTGCACTTCCTGAACATGTTGTTAGTGATAATGAGTTCTCTTTTCACGCCAGATCAGTTGATGCCCAGAATCACTCTGTATAGTGAACTGAGACTCGTCGGAGAACATCACCATGAACCACTCCTGATCGCTCCAAGCACGATGCTCGTTACGCCACTCTAATCTCTTCTGTCGTTAGAGTGGAGATAATGGAATGGATTTGACAGGCTTTCGTGCATACAGCCCAACATCATTTAACCGACGGGAAATGGTTCTGGCAGAAACACAAGTGGCTGTAGCAGTGGCAAGAGCTGCGGGTGTCTGATTTCTTCCTCTTTTTGCTGAAAGGGCTATGCTGCGGTCCTCCCGAACAATTGTGCTCCTTCGACGACCATCCCCCCTGCACATGTAAAGTGGATCCTCGGGTGGCAGCAGCAGTTTTCAAACGAGAAACGACACTTTTCGCAATGCCCATTGCTTGCGCAACTTCAGTCACACTTTGCCCTCCCTCAAGCCATCCAACAGCTCGTCCACAATCGTAATCACTCAAATGACGTCTCTGAGGCATTCTGCAGACAATATGTGATAGAGTAGAGGGACTGAAAATTTACAGTAATGTTCGCAAAACACCTGCACGTGTATTTGTCCTAACACTCCACGGCCTCCGATTTTCACTGAACCACAGCTCATTGGACATGTGAATTTTGCAGTTGTCCTTTAATAGATTGTCAATTTTCTTATTATTTACCGTATATACTCGATGTATAGCCACTCTCGTTGTATTGCCGCACCCCCCTTTTTTAGACCCAAAAATCAGAAATAGATTAACCCGATGTATTGGCGCAAACCAAAATTCACACACTTGTCACACAAAAAATTCCAAAATAATCATCTAAAAACATGTGATGAGAACAAGTTTATTCAATAATAATAATAATAATAATGTTTTACAAAAAAAATAATTGAATCCTTCAAACTAATCATCTGATTGGTCATCATCTGAGTCCCCATAAATTTGATGGAATTCATCGTCAGCATCAGCATAAACTTTGTCAAATTCTTCTATTATGTCAAAAGCATCGTCAACAGAAGAATTGTCGTTGTAGTCCTCGTACAAGGCCTCATCTTCAGTCCCGTCAAGAACGTTGCTTATCCCGCATTTCAAAAATGATCTCTTCACCATTTCCGATGGAATGTCACTCCAGGCCTCCTTTATCCATTGAACAACATGTTTCCACCTTTTGTGAACTGGAAGTTACCGGAAGTCATCCAGTCCCGCCATTTTTTGCAGACATGATCCTTAAATGGCTTATTTAAGCAAACATCTAGAGGTTGCAACATGGACGTTAGCCCGCCTGGAATAACGGCTAATGTTGTTTTTAACCTTAATATAACGAAAATACGGTAAAACTAAATTAAAATTACAGGACAACGGCATTTTAAATATGGTTAAGAATAAAGAAAAAAAATAACACTGACTTCTTTGCTTCCTCTGTAGTCCCATCAGTGAGATGGCTTCGAAACATATCCCACACGAGTAATGATGACCGTTTTTTTCAATGCCGAACCTGGCCTAGAATCCCAGATTTTGTTCAGCCATGTTTTAGTTCCTTCTTCGTCCATCCATCCTTTTGGGTGGGCCTGGACGATAATCCCGGGAGGGAACTTTATTTTTTTTGGCAAAGTTTTCCTTTTGAAAATGATCATGGGTTTAAATTTCGTTCTATCCGCTAAACATGATAATACCACAGTGAAATGCGTTTTCTCATGCCCTGTAGTTCTCACCGATACAGTCTTTTCTCCAATGCTGGCAACAGTACGATTAGAGATCATATCGAAAGTCATCGGAGTCTCGTCCATGTTGCCGATGTTTGATAAATCGAAATGATGATGTTTCCGCTGGCGGATGATATATCGATGAAAATTTATGACTTTTTCATCGAGATCCGGTGGAAGTTTCTGACAGATTTTTGTTCTCTGCCATAAACAAAGCCCAAAACGCTTCATAAATCGGCTGCACTAGCCTGCAGATGCCTTGAACGAAGCAATCCCATCTTTCTCATACCGTTTCTCTTTCGCCATTTCTTTTGCCCTATACCTAATCGCCGTGCGGGTGACAATATGGCCATTCTGCTGCAACTCTAAAATCCATTCATTTAAATCATGCTCTAATTCCGGAAATGTTGCCACTCTATTTCCAAATGCCTTTTTCGATTTCGGAATACTCTGCAATATTTCTTTTCTCTCATGCCAATATCGGATTTGTTTTTCGTCTACTGAAAAATGTCTCCCTGCTGCTCTGTTGGTTGATGATTGAGCAAATTCCACAGCTTTCAATTTAAATGGTATTATGGCAGTATCTGTATCACAGATTATCAGAAATACTAAAATACAGTACTAAAATAAACAAAAAATAAAGTGAATCGATAGTTGATACGGCGCTGGCGTAAAAATCGTTGATGGAGCTGCTAAGATCCAGAGACGGTTACTAAGATTGAATCAGAGACCATTAAAGAAATTAATGGCTCTGGATCGAATGCAGTGTTTAAATCAGACACCGTTAAAGAAATTTACGGTTATTCTTTAACGGCCTCTGTATTGACCCATTGTATTGCCGCATTCACTTTTCAGAGACATTTTTTTGTCATAAATTTTGCGGCTATACATCGAGTATATATGGTACATAATGTCTTCTTTGAAATGATGAACTCCTCTACAAGAGGAATTGGTAGAACAAATGTCTTTTCAATGGACAATCGAATATCACAGTTAAAAAACAAAATGAGTGGTCCGGAAGCAATGCTTTCACTACCACATTTGCCCAAGAAGTAAGAAAAGAAAGTACACTGAAGTAGGGAAGAAACCAGATGAAACCTAATAAGTCACCCAGAGGATAAAAAGGAGTCCTTTCTTACAAGGATGGTAAAACAGATTGTAGATTGACGTGGGACAAGGAGCTAGGAGATCCAGTAATCTAGAAAAATGTTTTTTTGAATGTCATTGAAATTGACATCCAGAATGTGACAAGGCCTGTGATGCACAAATAACCCAAATGTAATTAGCCAAAATCTCCAATTGGCTACAATGGCATAAATAGATGCCTTATTACAGGAATGTAATTGACGTTTTTGATTGGTTCCAAGGACTTGATTTTTTGTACATGGAATTTTTATATAACTGCTTAACCTTGGCTAAAATTTGATAACAATATACAAAATTTTTATTACAATAAACGATGGACTTTTAATGCATTTGTATCCATTCCATTCCACACAAAAATGTTATCAATAACTGGTTGATAGCATTAACTGCAAGTACATTAAGCAGTGATTACACCTTTTGATTATATCGTTACTTGAAATTTAATATCATCATCATTATCTGTGGTCTCTCAACTTTGTTTAAAATGAAAGATGAAGGTATCATTAATCACTTAGCCTGTATAAAAATTTTAAATTTGAACTCAAAATTGATAAAATATATATTAAAACAAGAATGATTTTACCGCCAAAGCGGATAAAGGGAGCACATTTTCATGTTACAGCATCGTACATGGATATATTGACTTCATCAACATATCAAAACACTTAAGAGAAAATAAATAAATATGAAAACTAAAATGTAAATTACTATTTAAGTAAGCTAATGTATAGAGAGAATTTAAACGAATTTAAACTTGAAGAACTGAAAGATAAATGAAGAGGGAATTATTCCTCATACATTTAAAAAAATAAAAGTTCTTTAATTTGTAAGAATTCCCACATAATGTTAAACGAAGTGAGCCTCAATTGCTGAACCGTTGTGTGTAAGCATCTATTATTTTTTCATATTAAATTACTAAAATGTTTCTACGTTATCGTCTGCTATAGAAGCAAGTGATTAACTACTATTAATTAGCAATATGTATAACAGTAGTGAGTTTTAGATAACATTAAGCCTAACAGCATTATGCTCTTGATACAAATAAGCTATGGATAACAATAGATCTAACAACTCGTAATGAGTTGGTTGATATATTATACGCCATATCTTAGCATTGAAAGTTCTAACAATACTATATTGTACCATTAGGGCACATGCAACTAAACCAATTAGGGCACTATCATTATTTTCTCATTATATTCACTCGTGACGCATTGTTACAAGGTGTTTGATATATTACATGCCATATCTTAACATTGAAAGTTCCAATGGTACCACATGGTATCATATGGCAAAATTAGGGTACGTGCTACTTAACCAATAACCACGATCATTATTTACTCGTTATATACACTCATGGCACGTTGTTACGAGTTGTTTGATATATTACATGCCATATCTTAGCATTGAAAGTTTCATACATATAGCACCATATAGCACCATTAGGGCATGTGCTACTAAACCAAAAATTGAATGATTTCACATACCTGGAGTTCGTCGAGCATCTTCATGATATTTATAATAAATGAATAAGGGTCCAAAGAGATGTGGTAGAAACCTTTTATTGCCTGACGCATTTCAACTAGACGTTATCATCGGAGGCGGTTTATGCTACAGAGATGTGAGGCTGGCCAGGCCTGGTATTTATACATATTAGACAGTGTTAGGAAGACATTACTGATATTATAATCGACATAGACCGTGCCATCATCAATATCCCAGCATGCGAACGCAACAGAGTACGGACTCTAGCTCTTAATGAACTAAGACTTATCACCACAAATAGTTCCCACCAGACAACACCCAAAATAGTTAAAAGTATTCAAGCCAAACTTCAAGCCAACCAAGCCATGCTCACTGTCGCCGACAAAGGAAAAGCTACAATAATCGTTTATAATAGTGAATACAGCCAAAAAGTACATGAATTTTTCGTCAGTAATCAGTTCAAACAACTCTCCAAAGATCCCACTAACAAATACGCCAATCAACTCAGATCTACATTCAAGAACTTCCAGTCCAAATTCTTTCAAGAAAAGACCAAATCGCTCACGACAAAGAATCCCCAACCACCTAAACTGCGAGCCCAGATTAAGATTCATAAGGACAACAACCCCGTACGCCCGATAGTGAATTGCAGAGAGGCAGGTTTTTTCAAAATTGCGAAATACGTCAGCAAATGGCTCAACGTAAACTACCCTCTTAACAACAAATATGTGATCAAAAATAGTACAGAACTAATGGACCAATTACTCCAAATTAAAATAGATATCCATTCCAGAATGATGTCACTTGACATCAAAAATCTCTACACCAACGTGCCCCTAGAAGAAACCATATCCATCGCCCAACAAAGACTAAAACAAACTGAGATCAACCAAGAAGAATGCAGTGACGCCATCACGATTTTACGAATACTCAAAAAACAAAACTACTTTACTTTTGAAGGTTCATTTTATGAAATACCAGAAGGCATAGCCATGGGATCGCCCATCAGTTCAGTCGTATCCGAAATGTTTCTACAGCAACTCGAAGAACCCATAGTCGACCAACTTATCAACAACTCATCCATATTATACTACAGAAGATACGTCGATGACACTTTCATAATATATGATAGCCAAGTCACCAACGCCGAGGATATCCTCGCAACATTTAACAACGCCCACCCAGCCATTCAATATACCGCGGAAACCGAAAAACTAGCACACCTAAATTTCTTAGATATCAAGATACAACGCAGCAACGACAAAATACAATTCGCCATCTACCGCAAACCATTTACCACTGCGAACATCATCCCGTACTCTTCCAATCACCCGAGCCAACACAAATCCGCGGCCATCAGCTATAACTTTAGAAGGGCTCTGACGTACCTAATTTCCAGCACTAATGTTAAAGAAGAGATTGCCACTACATTCAACTTGGCTCGTAAGAATGGATTTCCAGATTATGTGACCGCATCGATCCTCAACAGGGTACAGAAGAAAATACGGAACCCAAAACCACCTCAACCCGACCGAAAAAGATACGCCGCACTCACTTACCTTAATCCTGATATTCATAGGATTGTGAAAATATTCAGAAAAGAAGGTATGAGCATATCATACAGAACTAAATATTCCAACCAGAAGATGCTGAACCCCAAACCGGACACAAGGATGAACAACACCTACAGCCAGGCAGGAGTATACAAATTATTGTGCCCAGATTGCGAGGCGTTTTACATTGGATCCACGACCCGATCGTTCCTAACTCGATTTAAGGAACACAGACAGTCGTGGATCAACAAGGACAATGTATCCGCCTACGCCAAGCACCTAATAACCAATAAACACCGCATGGTCGACGTGGACCAGTGCGTGCACAATACTATGGACCGGAAAAGACAAAGCCAAGATACTACTACGAGAAGAATATGAAATAACTAAACATAAAGAACAGAAGCCAACAACTATGCTCAACAACCAAACCATGTTCGAAAGAACGGATATGATCCAGCTGCTCCTAAATTTCACCAAGATGAAATCCACCTCCAACCGAACAGGAAGTTAAGACCTCCATAAGGTCCGCGCTTCTCCTCATATCTATTCCCTTACAACCAGTCATCGTTTGTCATAATGTCCCCCTTTACTCTGTAATTATTCCATTGGCCCTAACACTCTGTCTAATATGTATAAATACCAGGCCTGGCCAGCCTCACATCTCTGTAGCTTAAACCGCCTCCGATGATAACGTCTAGTTGAAACGCGTCATGCAATGAAAGGTTTCTACCGCATCTCTTTGGACCCTTATTCATTTATTATAAACCAATAACCATTATCATTATTTACACGTTATATTTACTCTTTACATGTTGTTACGAGTTGTTTGATATATTACCTGCCATATATTAGAATTGAAAGTTCCAATGATACCATATGGTATCATATGGCACCATTAGGGCATGTGCTACTAAACAAATAACCATTATCATCATTTACTCGTTATATTCACTCATTTCATGTTGTTACGAGTTGTTTGATATATTACATGCCATATCTTAGCGTTGAAAGTTCTAACGGTACCATATTGTACCACATGGTACCATTAGGGCACGTGCTACAAAAGTAATAACCATTATCATTATTTACTCATTATATTCAGTCATGGCACGTTGTTACGAGTTGTTTGATATATTACAAACCATATCTTCGCATTGAAAGTTCCATTTTGTACCATTAAAAAAAGTACTACTAAACATTTTACACCAACAATATTTACGCGTTATATTCATTCATGAGACATCCTTGCACGTACACGTGCCCTTAGACCAATACCTGCTATCACTAGTTACTCTTATATATTCGTTCATGATATGTTGTGACGATTTGTTTGATATATTACATGCCATATCTGGTTATAGGAAGTTTTTAAGGGGGTATCGTAATGGTTTCATTAAAGCGCGTGCCATTATAGTATGTACTTATTCCGTCTATCTCACGTTCATACTTGTTCGTGCTCTGTCCCATATTAATGGATTGGTGAAAACAGACTTTGAAAAAGTTAATTCGTTTTCAAGTTATCGTAATTGTTAAATGCTTTTTTGTTGTTAAAATTTCATTTGTACTTTTTGTTCATTTTGTTTATATTAAACTATCTACCAAAAAGTAATTCGACATTTTCAGTTTTAGAAGTTGTCGAATAGCTAGAGAAATACATGACGAATTATCCTGAATCTTCAGCAGTATAAAGAGCATGTTACATTGCATTTCAAACATTATTTTTTATAGGGTGATCCCAAACATTATTTTTTTGGTTCGATTTTTTGGTGGTTCACTATTTTTTTGGTGGTTCACATGCTTTTTACACCCCTGAAATTCTAGGATTATTCATCAAATATTTTCTAGATATTAGCATATATAGATATTGACCCCCTCCCCCACAAGCAGGATTGGGCCAGCTCCCCTTACCCCCCCCCCCCCCTCCCCAACTAAAAATTCTGGGTAGGCCCTGCATGGAACAATTCATTGCAGAAAAGCCAAGTACAATGAGGTTGCTAAAGAACACATTACGAATACTGGGTGCTCACAGCCAATAGTGCCTTTACGAGTACCACTCCTCTTAGCCAAAAAAACCATATTATTTGTTTCCTGTGAGCCATTGAATGCTTGTCAGCTTTGATAAACTGGAAGAATATTATATGGTCAGATGAATTTTGGTTTCAGTTGAAAGGTATCAATCTTGGTTTCAGCTGAGTCAGGGTATTGCATCATGAAATGATGGACTCCCTTATGCAGCAACAATCTTACTTGCAAGGTGGAGATTAGTGGCCTGTGAGGAAAGTTTTCATGGCAAATCTTATGAAAGTTGTTCAATAAATCCATGCAAGAAAAAAGAAAACGTAATTTATTGGGTCTGCTGGAGGCCCACTTATTTCAATGCTGGAGTGTTTTGATCCCATCCACATAGTATGATTTGTCCGATTCTTCAAAATAGACTATTGTCTGCAATCTCTTCATTGTTTGAAAAAACCTCTTTCCTACCAGTTATATTTTTCATATTTGGAAATAGTTCTCCAAGGGAGTCAAATCTAGAGAGTAGAGGAATGAAAAAGAACTTTCTAGCATATATCAAACAATTTTACAGTCACAATTACAGAAAAGTGAGCAGATACTTTGTCTTGATGAAAAAGAATCTTCTATTCTTTGCTAGGTGATTCAGTCACTTTGGCCTTTTTACCTTTACAGTGGGGTCTCGGCTAACGAACGTAATTCGTTCCAGAACCTTGTTCGCTAACTGAATTGTTCGTTAGCCGAATCGCGTTTTCCCATAAGAAAGTGTGAAAACGATTTTAATTGGTTCCAGAACTTAAAAAATAACCAATAGAAAATAAATTTACTTAATTTAATTTTTAATTTAATTTAATTTTATTTTATTTAACACCTCATTTGAGGTAAAATACAAACATTAAAATTAAAAAAAAAACAAAAATAATTTAAGATAATTTAACATCAATCAGAAAACTGAATAACAACTCACCAAAGTGATAAATTAGAGGCTTAACTGATGAATCAGGTGATTGAACTCGTGCATCAGGCGAGTTAGCAGGAAGAGCAAAAAAAGCAGCGTTTATCACCTTTCTTTCTTTTTTTTTATTTACACTTTCAGTCTACCGTACACATTTACGTGATTCAGATTTTAGTTGGAAGACTCTTCAGAAGGGGAATGGGCTTCATCTTCTTCAAAAAATTCAACATCTTCAAATTCTTCAGAAAGTTTTGGCTTTTTTGCAGCTGATGGTTGAAAAAATCTGTCGAGTGTTTGTTGCTTTTGTTTTTTCTTTAGAAGCTTTCTAAAATGTTGGATGGCTTCACGTGACGTCTTCATCTAAACATCCGTTGTATCAAATGTTACAACATCCGTTGTATCAATTGTATCCGAAACGGAAGTAATAAATGTGCACCTGTTATTCGATCTTAGCACGCGCGTACTTGTTTTTTTATTTTTTATTTTGCTCCCTACTTCCGTTCGTTAGCCGAATTGCGTTCGTTAGCCGATACCGGAAACGTACGAATACCCTGTTCGTTAACTGGATTGTTCGTTAGCAGGGGCGTTCGTTAGCCGAGACCCCACTGTATTTCATTATTTAAACAATCTGGTAATACAGGGTGATTCAGTCAATTTCTGACCATTTCACTCGAATGACGTGATTAGGGATAAACAATTGAAAGAATATGAGCGCCATATCGAATTTCTAAATAGTTGGAGTTTGTATTGTTGCAATGGCGCTGCATGAAAATCGTATTGTTGGAAAATGGCACCCGCTTTATCAACAGAGCAGAAATGCAAGGTTGTCGAACGGTATTTCGAGACAAAATCACCTGTAACCGTGCAAAGAAAGTTTCGGAAGGAGTATAAGTGTCGAGACGCACCAGGCAGGCAAGCAATCATGGATTTTGTCAAGCAATTTCGTGCCACTAGATGTGTTAAAGGCAAGAAAAAAGGCGGGAGCGAAGCTCGTGTTCGAACGGCCGAAGTTGCAGAAAATGTTAGCACAAGGTTGGTCGATTCCCCTACCAAAAAATTTGTTCGCCGCATATCCATTGAAGAAGGGCTGTCGTATACCACGACGTGGCGAATTTTGAGAAAGGATTTACACCTGTTCCCGAAAAAGATCCATGTTTATCAGGAGTTAACAGACACTGGAAGACAGAGGCGACAACAATTTGCGATGGAGTTTGGAGCAGAAATGGAAGCCAATCAGGACATTGTGGACAACCTGTGGGTGTCAGATGAGATCTTCTTCCATCTGTTAGGTGACGTTAATAAACACAACGTTTGTTTTTGGGGTTCTAGCACCCTCATGAGATTCATAAGTCACCTCTTCATCCACGAAAGGTTATGGCTTGGTGTGCGATTTCCAAAAGAGGCATCATTGGTCCGTTCTTTTTTGAGGGCACCGTAACGTCACAGGCTTACCTTAACATGTTGGAAACCTTCTTCATCCCCGAGCTGCGAAGGAGGCGTATACCGCTTCGACATCAATGGTTTCAATAGGATGGAGCTAGTCCTCACACCACTAATGAAGTGCCTCAATCAGAAATTCAGAAATCGTGTCATTTCAAACAGGTTTCCAGATCGATTCGGGGGTGGCTTTCTTTGGCCCCCCTACGAGTCCTGATCTAAACCCATGTGATTTTTATCTCTGGGGGTTCCTTAAAGACGGTGTGTTCACTACAGCACCAAGAACCCTAGACCAGCTGTGACAAAGCATCGTCGACTGTTGCACCCTTGTGGATGCAGAAATACTGGATAGAGTTATGCACAACTTCACCATTCGGCTGCAAAGCAGTTCATAATGTTCTTGGTGGCCACATTGAGCATATCATCAAGACTTTTCCATGGGAATAAAAACGCCTAAAATATCATACTGGAATGCTAAGTTTGTAAACATTAATGGGTCAATAAATCACAGTACTGAAATGGTCAGAAATTGACTGGAATCAGGCTGTACATTCTGGTTATTGTTTTGCCCTTTACCAAGAAGTCTATGAAAATATGCCACAAGCATCCCAGATGAATGTGTCCATGGCCTTTCCTGTTGAGGGAACAGAGTTTGTTTTTCCTTAGTGCAGATTCCCCACTTGCAATTTATTGTTTTGATTGTGCCTTGGTTTCAGGGTGATAATTATGAATCCAAGTTTCATCCATTGCTATGAAAGTGCAAAAAAAGTCCTTGAGGCTTGCATTGAATCAGCTTCAAACTGTCCTGACAACAGTTCATACCACACTGATTGAATCTGTGTGAGTGAATTTGGCACCCATCTTGCGGATAGCTTTCTAATGTGTAAATATTCAGGCAAAATATCTTTAATTTGGTCATACGAGATGGCCACTTTTACACATATGCACTCGCCTATCATCCACATGGATTTGTTCAACGATTTTCAGAGTAGTTTTCACCATCGGTTGGTACAACTGGTCTAATGCCGATTCGTCTAAAGCCAATCGATATAAATTCCGATTGGTCTAAAACCCAGTTAGTCTAAATGTACACTAAAGCAACTGAAAAATTTCCACTAAAAGGAGAAAATTATCTGAAAAATCTGCTCTAAATTAAAAAAAAATCTACACCTGATCTTTTGGTTCTGGCTTATTAAATAATTTGTAGGTTAAATGTTCTCAGTTTTATTCATTTTTCCATTGATAAAGTCGGAATGTCTATGTCGAGTTTAAGAATCAATATTTCTCAAGATGATATTGTTAATCATATTAAAAAGAAAAAATTTCAATATCAGCTGCCTTAACTTGTCATAAATAACAACTAAACATGATAGCTATTCCTCTTTTTATATTGAAATTGACGAAGCTTATACTGGACAATTAATGTTGTCCTATTTTTCATCAATAATTTAAACATCTGAGGTATGGCGTGTATAAAAATCCTCATAGATCCAATTATTATTCTTTAACGATTATTACGCCAGTAGGAAAGATAGTCCCAGCCTGCGAACTGGGTACTGCTCCAGCCAGCCCAAAGGGCATGTAGATAGCGTAATGCTTCCATGTCCGCAGTGGCGCAATTGGCTGGCGCATCTGCAAGGTGAGCAGAAGGTTCCTGGTTCGATCCCAGGCTGTGGAATTTTCTTTCCTATTTTTCATCAATAATTTAAACATCTGAGGTATGGCGTCTATAAAAATCCTCATAGATCCAATTATTATTCTTTAACAATTAATGTTGACTTCATCGCCCTCTGATGTAAAGATTAATCAATTTTATGGTAATCTTTTTCATTCTCATGTTGTTTGAAACACAGAGGATGTTTCACTTAGTAAATAATGGCCAATATACATTAATTAATTGATGAAAATAGGAAAGAAAATTTCACAACCTGGGTTCGAACCAGGAGCCTTCTGCTCACCGTGCAGACCTTAAGGTCATGGGGGCAGCAACCCTGCAGAGTATCTCCAGTGCTTGCGATCTTCTGCCATTTGGTGCATGCCCTTTAAGGTAATGTCTAACCGACTCAAACCCAAATTCTCCATGTAGTTTAGCCACCTGATTCTAGGCTGACCTCCTTGATCTCTTACCCACAGGCTTGGAAACAAGTTTGCAGCATCCATATCACTTGGTATACCAACACCACTGAGACCTCTCCATGCAGAGAAGCAGTGACTCTATACCTAAAGATTCCCTTATTGTGCTGCTGTGCACTCTGTTTAGTAGGGTAATACCTGCTACACATGTCAGGAATCTCATTTTGAACACTTGCATCCACGATCATACACATTTGGTCATTATCCAAGACTTAAGAATACAGCCTGTTTGATAATTTATTGGACACCACGATTTCAGTGTATGAATGAAATCAAGACGTGAAACTGAGTGCTAATGCACAATTTATAACCAGTAGATAAAGAAATCATAAACTAAAAATTTGTATTTCAAGATTACAAATAACAATGACCAGAAAACGGAACAAAAGCCTCAATTATTTTAGTGGACACCTCATTTACAAATTAAATTACACAAATTAGAAATTTTTAAAACTCAAATTAGAAATCCATAGTTTCATTTGTCCTTTATGACTTGAACAGTATATTACATAGAAATAATTATGTTTTGGAACATCAATACCTTCTTCTCTCAGAGTTTTAACTCTTATTGACGACCTTTTTTATAAACACTGCATGTAATGATGACCCAGAGATCTTTGACTGGATTAAAATAAGGGCTTCTCAGTGACCACTTCATGGTCACAACCCTTTTTGTTTGTAATCACTCTGTTGTTGCTTCAAAACTGTGACAAGGGAGCATTGTCTGATGAAACACTCAGATGTCTCCATAAATTCAGAAGCATATGGCAAAAGATGGTCTTGAAGTAATTCCTGATAGTTGGTTGAGTTTAATGCGGATGATAGTTACTAGTGAAAGTGTCCAATTGAAACCAAGCTCCTGGGATCATGACACATCTACGACCTTGCATCAGTGATAAAAAACATCAGTAATGTTGTAGGCCAACCAGTCCATCTAGATTAAATATTAATGTAACCAACCTTTGGATTAAATATTATTTTTATCAGGAAACAGGTTTCATCCACCTTTGTATCCCAGGACATGTGTGCTTGGGCCCATTGAAACCATTTCACTTTGTGTCTCTTTGAGAATGATTTTTGTTTTGATCTGTTTCATGTTCTTTGTTACTTGAAAGAACATTCCTTGTGTGCAGTAGGTCTATTTGGCCCTTTTGGTAATCACTCAGTTTCTGTTTGGAACTCATTCTTACAAAATGTCAGTGGCAGTTATTTTTAGTGTTTGATTATCTTATCCATAAAGATAATGAAAAGAGGATCGGTAATATGCACCCTTGCCAAAGTCCACCACCCATAGTGAATAGTCTTAATGCCATTTTATCAGGACATATATCTCAGAACTTTCGTACAGAGACATGATAGCAATCATCCACTTCATACTCTTGCAACATTCTCCAGAGTTTCTTATAAGGAATCTGTCATATCCTTTTTCGAGGTCCACAAAGCAAGCGTAGGCATCATTTGCATATCCCAGGATTTCTTGAAGATTTGTCTTAGAACGAAGATGTGATCCATTGTGCTTCGGCTAGATGGGGAACCACACAGCTCTCTCAGCAGTTTGGAGTTGACCTTTCCTGACTTCTCTTTTCCAAAGACTTAGCATAGACTTTCTCAGAAATGCTGAGCAAAGACATGCCTTGATAGTTGTTGCAATCCCTTCAATCTCCCTTTTTAAAGACAGGGACCACAATAACTGTCTGCCATTGCCGGCCAGACAACCTTATTAACATCTTATTAATTTACAAATCTTTCTCTCTCTCTTCTGGTTGCTACCCGAGTTCTTGGAAAGATGTTTCTATTTATCCAATTCCAAAAGTTAATATTGACTCTCATACAATGGCTTGGGGACTGATTAAGTAGATTCCTTATCCTGCAAAACTGATGGAAGCTTGAATTGCAAAACAGCTCAGCCATTTTTATGAATCTTTTGCTCCCGATTGCCATTATGGCTTTTGTCCCATGAGATCCACTTTTACCAAGCTTTAGACTATTACAGTAATTTTGAAATTGCTGAAGCTCTTGATGCTCGTTTACTATTCAACATGGTATATGCTCACATAGAAGAAAGAATAGATGGAATGTCAACTCTAACTGTTCCAATGCTAAAAAACCAGGGTCGTACGCCATCTGGTCAATGGCACTGTAAACATTGCATATCCAATGAGCGCATTGGCAAGCTCATAAACTTAGATAAATCTGCTAAGCTTCATTAATTTTAACTCAATAATTGAAAAATATTAAATTCATTAACTTACAAGATTTTCCAAGTTCATTTATTCCTGTCACTTATCTTAAACTCTATTAGTAACCCTTTGTTATTCAGCTCCTAATGATAGTATCTATTCATCATTTTTTTACATGGCTTTGAACAAAAATTAAAATAAATTTAGCACAAGAAATAATCCAGTGAACGTTCTTGCTCGTCCTTCATCTTAGCAATCTAAGACTGTGGCAATGAATTACGCATCCTGTAGGAATCTCAATGATTCCATCTCCCCTTTCGTCAGAGTGAAATAAACAATCACTTTTAAACTGAAAATAACTTTTCTAAAAGTGTTTATAAAAGAGTCCGTTATGTTTTGTTAACCATCTGACAAGTTCAAATGTTTAACACAACAATTCTAGCACAGAAAGCCGTAACGTTAGTACAGTAGAGTCCAGTTATAAAAATTCTGGATATAAGAGTAGTCTGGATTTAAGAGCCATTTCTCATGTTTTTGAATATTTCCCGTATACTTTTTATATTAAGAGAATCTGGATATTAGAGCTCTTGATAAAAGAACACTCCGCCTATAATGGTATTATTTTTTTACCCAATTTCCCTTTTAGTCCTCTTATAAGAGCTTTGATTATGAGCAGTTCTGTGATTGGTCGGTCCAGTCCAAAAGAACAAATGACAGTCCTCTTTTTATGCAATGTTATAGGAAAATTCCAAAAGCCATGCTGTTTCAATGCTTGGATGATCAGCTGGATTTAGTTGAATATCTTTAGAAAGTTGAATTCAGAATTAAGGGATAGGAAGATCATCCTTTTTGCGATAATTCCTGTTGCCACAAGATTGAATCACCTCTAGAGAACATAAAGATTGTTTTTATGCCATTGAACACAACATCATTGGACCAAGGCATCATCCGAGCAACTAAGATGCACTATCGCACACAGTTTATGCACAAAATGCTTCATGCATTACGTAATGGCACATCAACGACTGCTTTTTGCGAAATCGATTGATTTATTGAAAGCGTCTCGTATGCTAAAACTGATATGGTTCCTAGTTTCTCTAACAACCATTAAAACTGTTTTTGAAAAGCAGGTTTCCACTTTAAACAATGTTGAAGATGTGGAAGAGGTTCCATTCTTATAAGAAGTAATAAACGAATTTCAAGGAATCTCCCAACTTGAAATCGAAGCATTTCTGGATTGTGATAAAGACATTACCTCCTTTGGAACCCTTTCTGACAGTGACATTTGCAAATCAGTGAAAAGAAGAAACGGTGAAACAGTTGAGGATGAAACTATAGAAAGTGAAAATCTGGATGAAGAGCCACCAAAAATATTGGATAATGCAGCATTGTATACTATGTCAATTATATACCAGTTTTTGGAGCAAAACTGTATAAATTGTATTGCTTTTTATGAACTTGAAGCAGTTATTGAAAAATCTACTTTAAATTTTTCACAAACTAAAATAATAGACTTTTTTCCATTCTTGATATGTATAGGGTACGTAAGATATTTGAGGACAGATTCACGTCAAGAAAGAAAACGAGATATAAGTCGAGATAATAACTTTATTATTGAAACATATCATGAGCATACCCAAGAAACCTTCTTGTTATATGGCTATTCAATGAATCCGCCTTCAGCTTCTGTAACTGCTTCAATGTGAGATCGAAACCGTCGACATGCGCGAATCAAATGGTCATGGTTCATATTGGTCATTACTTGTACAATGGCAGCTTTCAATTCATCTTTGATGTTATGGGGGTGTTCATTGACCTCTCTCTCCACAACGCTCCATATGTAGTAGTCCAATGGAGTTTTTTCATCGGAGAAAATCCACAGCAAATCAGCTTCACACGGATTTTTCAGCTTGTTTAAGAGTCTTTTCAATGAGTAGGTGGTTTCCCCTTGTTTTGTCTGACATAAACTGACCTCTTCGCATAACATATAAGCGATATCTGATGTTTTCATGGACAACATTTCTGATTGTTCCTTCCGACATATGGAGATCTTTGGCAAGTGACCTTATGGATATTCTGGGATTGTCATTGATGGCCTGCTGCACTTGCTGAATAAATTCAGGTGTTCTGTTGATGTCAGAGCGTGAGGCATGCTTTTTAGCTTTGCTACGGTGCAACATTGCCATCTTCGGTCTCCAACTCCTTCCACACTTTGTGGACGAATGATCTTGCGACTTTTAGAAATCGTGATATCTCTAAATTGCTGTGCTCTGCCTTTATTGCCACAATTACTGCATGTCTCTTCATGATTTGTGTTACTTGATGGTCCGCCATTTTGCTTTCCGGAAACAGAAAGGACGTACAATTTACTATAGTGCAGCAGTAGCCAAACGAAGGTGTCCTCAAATATCTTACGTATGCTGTACAGTATGTATTGGACTATACAAAATTGTCAAAAGTAACATCTTTAATAAACAATCCAAAAAAATTAACTCTCTATTCTATTGTTAATGTATGGTCTGGTTGTAAGAGCAGTCGGGATATAAAAGCCATTTCACCTGTTCCTGATGACGATCTTATAAGTGGAGTCTACTGTGCTTGTTTGTTGGCATGGGGTTCCAGGTTGGAAAAAACATTGCGGAATTTTTTCTCCATACTTCTCATAAAACATCAAACTTTCCTACTTAGTTGTTCATCCTTTAACTTTGGATCGTCTGTCAAGCTCTTCCCTTAGGTGGTCAATAGGGGTTCAAGATCAGAGATTGCAAAGACTAATTTCAAGTTAACGAATTTTTTTGGACTTAAACCGCTGTTTGACAAGTCCAAATGTGTGCTTCAGGTCTTTGTCTTGTTGAAAGACCCATCCTTGTGGTAATTACTTTTTGGCAAATGGCAGCATTTGTTCTACAAAATATCTCTGTAGCCATTATTTTACAAGATGCAGTCTATCAGTGCAGTGGACCGATATGTTCACGACTGAAACAACCCCAAATCACGACACTGCCTCCTCCATGCTTGACAGTTAGAAGCTGATAACGAGGATTGTTTCTTTGGGTCCTGGGTGTCAAACATATATTTAATGTTGTCTTTACCAAACAACATAATTTTGATTCATCACTCCAAACAATTTTCGCCTAGTCAGTAGTTGTCCACTTGAAGCGTTCTCGTGCAAACTTCAAATGACCCATATGGTTTATGTAAGAAATAAGGAAGGTCATTGTCCATGAAGACCTACATCACATAGGCGGCTTTTCGTAGTGCTAACGGTGATGTAGCAAAAGACAAAGCTTATTGTAAACTCTATTTTGCAAAAACATTTTCAATAACTGTTGCTCGAAGACATTTCCAAACAAAATTTGTGCAAGAAGCACATGACAAGGTGGGTCAAACAATTTGAGGAGATGGGCTTATGCAAGGGGAAAAGCACAGGATGCCCATGTGTCAGCAGCAAAATGATGGAAAACATTCATGCGACCTATTCATGAAGCTCCAGCAAGTCCGTGTATCGTGCCAGTAGAGAAGTTAATATGCTGAAAGCGAAGCGAGGATAATGTTACACAAGCATCTGCAGTTCTTACAAATTTCATTTGATACAGATGCTAAAAATGTCGACAAATCAAAACTGAGAGAATTCTGGGTGGATTAACAAGGACTGCTAGAGGTGGATGATTTTGCAGAGACACTTGTGTTCACTGATGAAGCCATAATCTGAGATTTTAAGGCATGGGAAATTTTTTTACAGTGTATTGCATTTTATGATTGTACAAATATGGTTATATTAATTTTTAACTTTTCTTTTAACTTTAATTATAATTTTATTCATTATTTGTATTGAATTCTAATGTACCCTTTTTTTTTTTTTTGTTTCAATTTTTAAGCTAAAGAACCAGATAATTTAATGGAAGAAAAACTTGTTGTTTTGGAGCAGACACAAGAACTGGCATTTAATAACTATAAAACTTTCATTCAGACTGCTGAATGTTCGAAACAGATATATAAAGATGTAAGTACTGCTGTTTCAAAAAAATTAAATACTAAATTTACTTAGTAATCGTCATGTACACTATAGCCAAGAGTATATGGACATCCAGCTGAAGAGTAGATTCTGGCTGTTCACGCAGTCTGATATAAGGAAATAACAACGTTATATGTTTGGAGGATATAAAAAGGCTGTTGGGGAATTGGGAGTTCATATATGCGTGTTAGACAGACGATGAGTAAATTGGCAGAGCTCAGTGACTTCGAACGTGGCATGATCATTGGATGCCCCCTTTGTGGAAAATCTATCCATGAAATATCCACCTCATTATAGGTGCTGAAATCAATTGTAAGTGATGTTCCGGTAATTGTGAAATGGAAATGTCGAGGAAGTGAAATTGCAGCAGGGCAAAATGGGAGGCTAGGCTGAAGAAACTTACTGATCGCAACCCTCGAACCCTGAAGAGGGTAGTGAAGGAACATCACATGTCCCCTGTGGTAGCGATCACTCTTGAGTTTCAAAATCGCTAGCAGCAGGACTGATTGTTGAGAGCTAAGAAACATGGATTTCCAAGGAAAAGTGGTCATTCACAAGCCAATCATCATTGTTTGGCAGGGGTTCTTTAGTTTCTGTGGTTGGAAAAATGAACTCTTCAATATTTTGTCATTCTGGACAATGCTGCACTCCCAACTTTCTGACAATTTGGGGAAGCCCTGTTTCTGTTCCAACAGGCCAATTGTTCTGTCCTCACTTTGAAGCTTGTGCTGCCATGGTTTGACGAAATGGATGTTCAAAAATTGGTTTGATCTTCACAGAGCCCCAGTATAATATTATTGAAAATCTTTAATCGGACATATTAGAATGAAGATTATGTGTCCACCCAAATCGTCTATCTTCTATAGTCCATCTTCCAGACTCACTACAGCTCTCAAGGATGACTGGAAGCAATTCATGTGACCATCTATTGAAACCTGATGGAAAGTCCTTCAAAGAAGTTAGCAGGCTATGCTTGATGTGAAAGGTGGACTAACATCCTAATTAATATGTGCCTCAAAAGTCCCAATTCTATAGCAGGGGGTGTCTGGATACTTTTGGCCATACAGTGTCTGTTTGAGCAAAATCTCTTACAAGTTAGAGCAAACTTTTCTTTGAGAATACCTGATCTAAGAGGATTGTAAAATTTAACAATCCTTGTCTCATATTTGTGAATTTGAACATGATGAAATAAAAACTAATAAAAACCAGAAGTATGTATTTTGTAAATTTCTCTTTTATAAAATTCAAATCAAATGGCCCTTACAAACCTAAATACATATTGATATAAGGAATAGAGAAAGTTTATATGTAAAATTGGCAGAGATGCGAACCCTTTTCTGATTTGGGAAGAATTGGAACTAAAAATGGTGAACCCTGATTATCCAAGTGTCTGTTTTGTTTGAGTGATTTTAATAACACAAGGAACGTTTAAAAAGTAATGCACCACAATTTATTTCTCTGAGAGTATGGAACATGCAATTCGGCCCTCGCATTGCTACAATCATAGTTTTACTGAAAACTAGAAATAAAATTTGAGTTTCATGCCCTTTCTCCTGAATTTGGGCTCAAATGTAGGAAATTTTCCTTTCTTTTTTTTCTTCAAGGTCAAATATCTCAAAAGGATGATCAGGTTAAAATTATAATTTTTTACCAAGACGTTTGCTTGGCTTTATGCTGGCGTTCCAGATGAACATATATTCTCCCCTCAGTTATTCCCGACACTTTTTCCCTCAGAAATGAGAAATTCGATCACAGCATATACATCAAGCTGTTGACATCCACGCTATTTTAACACTCGCCATCGCGCTGCCACCTGACAGTAGAGCTTGTAACTTCACACAACAGAGGCAGAAGGTTCAAAGTTGGGTTCCCCAAAATTTCAGCCATTTGACATTGTTCGTATTTTAAAAATGAATTGCTTTTTGAATGTTTCTTATGCAGAGTCTGTCAAATAATGTATACACACTTTACTAGATGTCATCTATAATTTTTTCTGTAATAGCAAAATCGAAAGCTTACATCTTAATATGCATTGAATGAAGACAACCCCAAAAAAGCAGACCACAACTGCCATCTAGACATAGGAGATTACATGATAAGAGTTTGCTAGGAAGATGTCTAGGAGCAACTGTTCGTCATATTCAAAAGCATCTCAATGTTATGATAATCACTTTAAACACCTGTCGTAATTGTAGAAGTCAAAGGGGACTTGTATTCTTCGCTTGATGCCTGTATGAATTTTGTGTTACAACTTTTATTTAGGTTTTTTCCTTTGCTGAAGTGGGTATTTGGCGGACTCTGTATAATGAATAGTGTAAACAAAATTTATTATCTATTGCAGTGATGGCCAATAAGCGGCCCACGGGCCACGTGGTCCGCATGGTCTTCTCTTGTGGCCCTCCGAAAGATAGGTATTAACATTTGTGGAATGGGGTGTCATGAGTGTATAGTATAAAAGTAAAGTATCATGTGAAACTGTAGCCCTCACCATAAAGAAAGTTTTAAAATTTGGCTTTCACTGATCTTTTGCGTTGTTTTTTGTACATTTTTTGTTTTTGCTTTTCATACCAGGCTGATTCAAATGAAAACCGGAAAACTGCTGTAGAAAATCGAAAACCGCTCCCATTGCAATCAGATCCTGTATGCGTGTGTGTGGACTCTCCCACCATCAATTGGTATTGATCCCGCATCCCCTCGTGACCCAGCGGTGCATTACAGGCTTTTCAATATGGCAGCCCCTCGGCTGGAATGCACCAAAGAAGAGCAGCGTGGAGTGAAGGCACGAAACCAATAGAAATCCATCGATGCATGTTGGCACAGTATGGTGCTGCATGTGTATCGCAGACTCAGGTGCACGAATGGTGTAATAAATTCAGCAGTGGCACAACAAGTTTGGTGGATGTGCTGAAGCCAGGCCAGGCACATCGTCTTGTGACAGCCAAGGCAATTGCAGCGGCGGAGGAGATGATTCTGCAGGATAGACGGGTCAACATTGATGACATTGCAATGGCATTACAGGTCAGTCATGGCTCTGCTCGGCATATTGTCCATGATGAGCTGAAATACCGGGAAGTGGCCGCAAGATGGATCCCTCATTGACTGACGCCCAAAATGAAGGAGAGGCGAGTCGATGCCTGCCAGGAGCTGCTGCGCCGCTACGTACTTGAAGGTGACACCTTTTTGGAGCGGATTGTGACTGGAGACGAGTTCTTGGTCCATCGCTACCAACCACAGACCAAGCGCTTTAGTAAGGAATGGCGGCACTGGATATCACCAAAGCCGAAAAAGTTCCGCAACCAGTTATCCGCAGGAAAGGTGATGCTGACCTTGTTCTGGGACCACAAGGGTCCCCATAATGGAAAATTACATGGATAAGGGCAAGATGGTGACCAGTGCCACCTATAGTGAATTGGTGCATGACATTCTGAAACCTGCTAAACGTACCAAGCGCCACGGACTCCTCTCAACAGGCGTTCTCATACAGCATGACAACGCGTGATCTCATATGGTTCGTGCGACCATGGTGACTATCCAGGACTTGCGTCTGGAGTGTCTCTCCCATCCTCCTTACTCTCCCGACCTCGCGCCCTCCGACTTCCACATCTTTGGCTCACTAAAGGACTCCTTAGGTGGCCACAAGTTCGTGACCGACATGGAGGTGAAATAGGCGGTGCATGAGTGGCTGCACGTGCAGCCAAAAGATTTTTTTTTCCTGAGGTATCCATGCCTTCCCAACTTGGTGGCAGAAATGCATCGAAAAACAGGGGGATTACATTGAAAAATAGTGTACTTGTTCCAACTCTGTCTGTAATATTTCCGGTTTTCATTTGATTGACTCTCGTATTTTATTGCCTTTAAAAAATGAAATCAATATACAAGGGAAGGTCAATAATGTCATTACAATCAACATGAAAGAACGATCACTTTTGAAAATGTGTGGTGCTGCTGGAAAGCAACATCCCTCGAGTGCTGGAGGATACAAAGCAGGGTTGGTGCAGTACTGTTAAATGCTGCCAGAGCGCCTAAAGCAACACGGTGCAGCCTGTCGGATAATTGGAGATGCAAGCCATGATAAGGTTCCTGCATTTAAAGGGTCATAGTGACAAGCCGCTTGCAAAAATTGTCCGGGGCAACTTGACACTGGTTCAAAAGCTTGGAAGCTGCAGGAAACTTATCGTGACTCATACCTCTAATTGTCTGACGGGCTGGGGCATGTTGCTTTCAATGCTCTGGTGGTGTTTGTACTGCAGTAAATGCAGCTTTGTTTCCTCTAGCACTTCTGGGATGTTGCTTCCCAGTGGCACCACACATTTTCAAAAGCAATCGTTCTTTCATGCTGATTGTAATGATTCTATGACCGCCTCTTGTAAAAGTTTAACATGAAATAATTTTAATTCCAATTAATAAATTCTTATTATTCAAGTTTTTGATTATCAAAGGTAGCTTCAGTCCATATTTCATCAGATAATCAGGGTTTTACTGTATCTGAACATTATGTTCCCAAACGAAAGCTCTTAGCTTAGAAAATGTCTCTTCCACAAACATGTAATGTCTTTTTTCCCTGTATAATTAACTGCCTATGAAATTTCCTTTTGCAACTTTCTGGTGATCCTTGTATACAAATATATCTTTAATTAGTCTACAAGAAATTTCTTTTAAAATTGACAGTAGAAACTAAATTTTCATAATATACATATTTGATAAATTTTTATTTTTTTTTTGATAAATTTGTGTGTATGTTTGTATTTGTTGTTTCTCTAATAGTTTAATGTGATTGAGCATCGGCTAGAGACTTTAGTTGAGAAAATGCCATTATTTGTAACGAAATGTCAGCAATTCAGCCAGCAGATGCAGAATATATTTACAAGGTAATTTGTTAATTTTTTTTTTTTTTTTTTTTAATGTGAGGTGCTTAAAAGGTTCTGGAATTGATCCATAGCTGGCTGCTGACCGATTTTGCAAGTATGTAATAAAATGAGTTCAGAACAGCAATAATTCTTCTGCTTTTGAATGCATCACATGGACTATATCTGAATTTGATCAATTTGTTTAAATTTTACTGAAGAGCCGCTTTAGTAGTAAGACCTTTATATAGTCTGTCCAATGAAAGATGAATTTGATATGTCCAATTAAATTTATATTTCCACTAGCTGATATACCTGGCATTGCTCAGGCTCTTTTTTGATGAAAGTTTGCAATATCTGAATGGGAATATACAGTAAAAATTAACACATTAAAAAGCTTAGAATTAAAACAGTAAAAATTCATATAGAAAAACCGAAAAAAAAATCTTTTAAAATGTTCCTAATGGATGGCCCTCTAACAGTTCTCCCCCAACCGCTTTCTGATGGCCTCACCCTCTGTGCCCAGTGACTAATCATACTTCTGTCGACTGCTGATACTCCATAAACTGCACATAAACGTTTGTGAATGTTTCCAATCGTTTCTTGCTCCGCAGTGAGAAATTCAATGATGACACGCTGCTTGTAACATGCATCACTTATAGATGCCATATTGTTCCATTGCTGCACGTACGCTGTCTGTCAGAAGAAACGGGAACTTTGTGCGCACACTCCGAAAACTTCAAAGAATGCATATCTCGAGTTTTGCATTCATACCATGGTTGGGGACTGAGAAAAAAATTGTGGTGCATTACTTTCTGGGCTACCCTCGTATAATAAAGTGACCACTCGGTTTAAAAGGATCATTATTTTTTTGCTTTTTGCTGTTTTTTTTGGGGGTTTTTTTTTAAGTAATATAACTTTACTTTTTTTTTTTTTCTTCTTCTTTTTTAAAGGCGGAGAATGAATACTTTTACTCTCTCAAAGTATTCTCAGATTTTGGAAATTCTAGAACTTCCTCAGTTAATGGATACTTGTGTTCGTAATGGATACTATGATGAAGCATTAGAACTTTCAAATTACGTAAAACGATTGGATAGAAAGCATGGTTCCATAAGTATCATTGCGGTAAGAAAATCTGTTGCATCTTTTTTATGGCTTCATGATGAATAAATTTTTGTTTTTATGATTACAGTTTATAATACGCAAATAATAACTTGTAATAATGCCCTTAATATCGAGTGATTTTAATCTTATTCGTTCTTATTTGTAGAATTTTTTAAGTATAGGAGAAGTTGTCAAATTGTCAATTAAAAACGAAAATTGTAATTTGTTTAATGGAATTCTAAAACACCACACGATGTCTCATTTTCATATACCAAAATAAAAAGGCTGTACATTTTTTCTCTATATTCAATACACAAATTAGAACACCATTGTAAATGTCATCATTTGTGCTGTCAAATGTAGGGGTCTAAGAAAGGGGTCTTTACTGAAGTTTAGTATACTAAATTCCCATGGTAAAGCTCCATCCACAGAAAAAATGGGTCAACTGCTGGATCCGAAGGTGCATCCCAAGAAAGTGAGGACTGTGGACATCATTCGAAGAGTAAGAAAATTGGTCTCTGTCAAAAATCCCTCAACACAAAAATGTATTGCTTCGAAACTAGGAATATCGACCTCAACAGTAAACAAAATTATCAACAGAGATTTGAATCTTTGTAAAGTCCACAAGACGTAAGTTCATAAGCTCTTGCTTCATCACATCACAGAAAGGAAGGTGGTGGATATTTCTTGGCTCAGCTGCAATAGGAGACTGGTATAACACTGGTTCCCTTTAATCACATTCCTACCAAATCACCTGATGCCGCCCCAATAGATTTCTGCGCTTTCAGGATGTTCAAGCGAGCCCTCGGAAGGCGGTGGTGCAGAACTTTGACTGGCCTGTGGAAAGCTGCGCAAGAGGAATGGGACAAATTGGACTTCATAGCCCTCCGAAACAGCCTTGTATCCTAGAAATACTGGTGTCAGGCTATTGTCAAGAACCAGGGGAATCAGATAGAACATGACAGGAAAAATAAATATGTATTGTTAGACTAAAATTCAAAAAATAAAATGGTTTCCATAAAGTGTGAATGACCTTCTGTACTAGTGGTACATCAATATAAGCATGGTAAGTATATCAAAAGACATATGAATGATAAGAAGGGTGTACAAAACAATATAAAATAATTCATACATGAGTATGATAATATATAGTACTTAAAATAACAGAAATAATATATTGCTTAAATTCATAATCTCTACTCATTTTTGGACACGTGCTTTCAATATGTTATTGATACATCACGTAATGGAATGTGAGGCCAACTACCAGAGGTTCTGTGAAAAATATCTTTCAGGGAATGATTATGATATATGATAATGTTAAATGAGGCCTGGATGTGCTGGCAATGTATTATTGCCATAATAGAGAAAAATCCCACTTCAATAGATATGCCAATGCTGCGAGAGTTTTTCAGAAGGAATTTTGTTGGTTGCAGGATACTGAAACGGGCAAATGAAAGATAAGTAGAATCGAAAAAATATCAAAATCAATTCAGCCAACTATCAGAAAAACATCCTACATTATTTGTAACACACGTAAATTTGAGCTCTCAAGATGCATTCCTTAACAAGATCTCAGTGAAGGTACCTGATATTTCCCCTATGTTTTAAGAATCTTTGCACCTTCGAGCTCATGTTCTGCATTTGATTCTTATGCTTATTCTTGTGTAGCCTTCTGCAGTAAGAATTGCTAAATTGTCCAATTGTTAGGAACAAGGGCTGTCGCATCGAACATTGCAGATCCTGGAGAACAGGGTTTTCACAATTTTGCAGCACTGTAAAAACGACGTGAACATAAATCAACCTCTGTATTTTGTTGTTCTATCGTGTGTTTATTTTAATTGCATGAAAGGTAATATTTGTAAGTAATGTTTTTGAAATAAAAATTATCATAATAATTATATGTGTGACTTTTCATGTCAGTGAGCGTCACATGGGTCTGGCAGGAACGTAGGGGTGTAATGAATGTAAATAGGTAATTATGGGGAAAGTATTAATTTTTTTATTTTAGTCGTTGTTTGTATTTATGCTCTCTTTATTTCTGGTTTTTATTAGTTAAATTTATTATTTTATTTCTCGTTTAGTAATTTATTGAACTTAGCTGATTTTGTTAAGTTTTTTTTTTTATAAAAAAGATTCAATTTACTGTAATTTTGGTATATAATACGCACCCGTGTATAATACTCATCTAAGTTTTTTGCGAAAATTTGGAAAAATTTCCGTATAAAACACGCTTCCTTGTATTATGCGCAATTTATATACCTAAGATATGCAATTCAGCAACATGGAATGCTCCGCCAAATTTGTTCAAACGCGCAGTGCATTATGGTTGTGTGGTTTTTAAAAGCTTTAGACTTTTTATATTTCCATAAAATGAAGAAATGTGATTTTTTCAAAATTAATTATCAAAACAACATTTATTCATTACAAACAAAATTACATTATATCAGAAATAAATTTATTTAAAATCCTACAAAATCAGAAACGTCTGTGTCTGAGCAAAATAATTTAATCATTTCAGTAAGCAGTTCATTGTTAGGCCTAATTGCCGTTTCTTCCTTGACTTTGATTCTCCTGATTGAATCATCTATAAATGGGGTAATTCCTGCTTTCACAAAAACATTTCACGTTGTATTTTCTTGAATTGTCTGCCATGCAAAATATATCCATTTGGTTGAGTGATTTCTCTTAATTTTTGAACTTTATTGTTTCTCTCATAGGCATCTCAGCTTGGTGGCCATCTTAAGATGCTGGGAAAACCTGGAATCTTAGTGGAAAGGGAAACAAATAGCGCAGTTTTTGTAACAGCAATTGAATATATCACTTGCTTTTTAAAATTTTAATAATAATTTGATGAAACCAAGACAAATTTTAAATTTTAATAAGCAAACGATATTTTCAATCGCTGTTACAAAAACCTGTGCTATTTGTTTCCGTTTCCACTAAGATTCCTGGTTTTTTCCAGCATCTTAAGATGGCCGCCAAGCTGAGCTGCCTATCAGCACATGGTTTTGGTTAGCAACTATTTTGTGTGAAATCTGTAATAAAGTTCAAAAAGTAAGGCAAATTTGTCTTGGTTTTATGAGATTATTATATGCAATTTTAGGAAATTGAGAAAAAAAGCGAAAAACTTTTCTGTAATGTATATTTAATATTGGATAAAACTTCGTTTGAAATGCCTCCCCCCACCCCCCCATCGTATTTTCCATTTTTTATTAAAAAGAAAACGGAATATTATACGCAATTTTTTATAATACACAGTAATGATTTTTTTAACTTTTATTTTGCATAATACGCATATTATATCCCGAAAATTATTTGGGACAATCGCTGTTTGCAACGTTGGTAAAGCAGCAGAGTTCGTCATTGTAAAGTAGTACGAGCATTGTTTCTGGGAGAATTTCCAAGAAGCTGTGTCATCTTCCAGTGTGGGTGTTGTTGATTTTATTTTTTTTGGTATTTTTTAAAATATTTTTTTTTGGCTTGGAGCAACCACCGAAAGAGGTTGGGATCGCTTGATCGTTCGATATGTGTTTAATTTTCATTGCTGCTGCTGTATATCTGGGGCTGATTGTAAGTTACCACTGCGAATGTATTAAAGTATCGCCCTCAATGTTTTACTGAAAGAAATGAGAATTTTGCTGTCATCATAAAATACGTGACGATTTTGGTTTGATTGGATATTGGAATGCATCAATCATCTGAAGCCATCAAGCCATTAAGATGACGTATTCGGTGAGTTCATTCCATGTTGTGTGCGTATAGAATCTGTTTAAACAAGCTAAATAAACAGTACTCTATTTGCAACCTTTAAACAAGTTAAAGAGGAGACTGGACAAGTATTAACTGAATTATTACCCGGTTATAATGGAAGCTGAGTATACTGAGTTCAGGGTGGAACTATTTTACTGTGGTCGAAATAAGTTGTTATAATGAGAGCGCTCCGCACATATGTTACGTTATTGCATAATTGCATTGTTCTGTAAAATAGCAATTTAAGTCTGCATAAGTAAACATGAGGAGGTTTGGCAACGCAAAAACAAGCAGTCAGAGTATCTTTGTTCGATATAATCATTCGGAACCAGTATACTAAACTGACGAACTGCTTCATGTTCGCATAATAGTAGCCTTATTATGAGTCCGACCATCAGAGCATGGGAAGGACGCCACAGCTGAGCCATGTGCACACTGGAGTGCCAAAAGGGGTTACTACGGTCCTCCTCTTGTGTTTTAAGCTAATTAAAAGGGCCGTACGACGTGAGAGTGCATTGTTTTATGGGAATAAGAGCACTACCTGTGTGTCCATTGTGACTTAGTAGCTGTGCATTCCGTCACGAAAACCTGCCTACACGGTCGACATGCGATTCGTGTTGTTACATATGTTAATGCCGATTGCGAAGCCTCACTCACAATTAGGAGTAAGCACACGCCTTGACATATTTATGCATAAGATGAATAATGGGACTATTGAGTAAACAAGCCTGATAAATAATCGTTTAGGTACCTCGATGCTGGGAGGGCCCTGTTCAGCAGTTGCCTTATGGATTCGATAGCGCTTGTTAGTGTTTAATTGCAGGTTGATCCATGTACTTCAAGTTAAACTGATTTGTTTTTTTTTATAGTTATCAAATTAACTTACAGTGGTGATATTGATTTGATACTGTCAGAAATAAAGAGAGTTGCTATGTTAATTAGCCGTGTTAGTCATTATAATTTTAGAATTCAATCCCTCAGATATCAGTCCCGAACCCTTGGCGCCCATATTAAAGTAGGGGGAGGGACGTCACATATGATTAATTTTTTGGGTGAGATTACTTTTTCCTTTTAAATCTAAATGTAAATTTGAACAATAAGAAAGAAAACTTGCCTTACATATGATATGAGGCGGGAGTCAAGATAAAGTTAGAAAACGTGACCTATAATAGGAATCAGAATATTGTTTTCACTCAAGTTATAATGAGAACCCACAGTTTCGAAAATGGCAGGTCAGCGGGAAACTTATTCCAAGGAAGAAGTATAGTCAGTCATCTGTCTCTTGCATGCTGAAGGCAAGAATCAACAGAAATATATCCACAGCTATCGGAGGAGTACGGTGAAGGCTGTAGGTGTAAGCCTCAGGTTATAACTGGCTTGCAAAATTCAGGAAAGGCTTTGATTTCCTACACCATGCAGATTGGCCTGAATCAGGAAAGACAATGTGATACTGGAAAACTTTGAAGCCATGAACAGTTTGATTTTGCAGAATAGCCTAAATAGCATCAGAGATGTCCCTCAACCATGATTTCAGTCGGATGACGTCATGAAAAAAGCAGTGCACGAAGGGGTTGCAAGCACAACCTAAAATCTTTTATTCTGCTAGAATCCAGACACTTCCGGTCATGCTATACTACTGTTTTGAGAAGAGTGAAGACTATATTGAAAAATGACTCTAGCGGTTTTCTTAGGTTCCTTCCGTTTTCTAGCTTCTGCTTGTCGCTCCCTCGTATAAACTGAATTGTAGTATTTTATTTTCATAATTTTTATTTTAAGCTAGTTATTTTTAATTCTCTTTTAGAACATAGTTCATGAAGTTCAAGAATGTAGAAATTTAATGTTAAACCAGTTGCTGTCTCAGTTACGTTCTAATATCCAGTTGCCAGCTTGTTTGAAAATTGTCAGCTATTTACGCCGAATGGAAGTATATACCGAAGCACAACTGAGGATCAAGTTTCTCCAAGTAAATATTTCTTATTTAAAGGATTGAATGAAAATAAAAACTTTATATACATAAAATTACTAAAAGCAATCAAATTAGTATTACTGGTATTTTAAAGCACAAAAATTTAATGTGCCCTAATGTTACATAAGAAATTTAGATAATCCATACAAAAATATAAAAACCTCTTTTCCCACAATATACAGTAAGCATAATGCAAATTAAAATAAAGTAAAAGAAATAATCGCCTAGATACGTATTTCGGTAACCATGTTATCATCTTTCAGTAGAATGAATAACTATAAGGGTCGTACAAATGAAAACGAAAATTATTTATTTTATCCAAAGTGTATACAAGGAATTTAAAAATACTCTCCAAATGCATTAAGGCGTGTAATTCCTTTATGGAAGAAGTCTTTCGGTTGCGTGTGGAACCATTCCAAAACCTCTTCCTTCACTTCATCGTCCAACTGAAACTTGCAGCCTTTCAGTTGTTTCTTTAGATCCCCAAACATGTGAAAGCAGTAGAGTGCTGGAGCTGGCTGTTGAAATTCTTAAGATTTTGCGAGCCGGTTGTTGAATTTCAACAAAGACATGAAAAATTAGAAATATTATTTTTTATACATTAATTCATGTATATGTGGACCATTACAATTTGATCGAATTCCAATGAATAGTTTCCGATTTATCCAGTCAAAGTCGTAACAAGTGTTGGTCAGTACTCGCTTGTGAGCACGGGTTACGATGTTGAACGCGTAACTCTGAAACTACTGGTTGGAATTTTATCAATTTTTAACGGTATACACAGTTTTATGTACACTGTTGTTTTACCAAAACTCATCATTCTAGATGCTACAGAACTTGAGTTATTAACTTTTTGATCTTGGTGGCGGCATTTTACTTCTTGTGCTCTGACTCACTGAATTTGATAAAAAAAAAAATCTATGAATAGCTCTCACTAATATAATACCCAACCAAAGCCCTTCGAAGGGTATTCGTGTGAAAATTTTCTGAGTAAAAAAAAATTCATAAAGTTTATCATCTGTGTGTGCAGTTTATAAATACCTGAATTGTAGAGTAGAATTCTAAGAAATAGTAGTGGCCCAGTGGTAAGGTGTTGGGCTTTCATTTTATGGTATGGGTTCATATCTTGATTTCATGATATTATTTGTTTTTTTCTTTCTTTCTAAATTCATTTTAGCCTGCTTGGAAGCATTTAATATATTTTGTAAACATAATGTAAATTTTCCAATTTACTATGGTTATTTTTTTCGTAAATTAAAAAATTGTTACAAGTTATTTCAATTTTTTAAAGACCACTAAACAGAAATTATTATAAACCCTGTATACATTAGGTAAAAACAGAAGCAATAGTTAATTTCATTCATAACAAACTTCTGCTCCTAGAAAATTGGAAATTGTAATTTATTGCAAATGTGCTAGTTAAAAATTTTAATGAAGGATACTTTTCTCTATCATTTATGAAGAACAGAAGCCAGTTTTGTGCAATACATTTATGGTAATAATTGTGCATAATGCTAGCATTATTGTGTTTTTGTGTGATAAGTTTCATCCTATATTCTGCAAATTTATAAAAATAATTAAGTGTGGATAAATAAACTGTTTTTAAATGCTCATTTATCATTGTGATTCATTAATTAAATTATAATAATACATATATGAATTTTATGAAAAAAAATAATGGTACAAATTGGAAAATTGTAATTATATTTAGTAAATTTATTTTACTCATTCCTATATATGTTAAAATGAATTATGGAAGAATAAAGATTTGATGAAGGAAACATAAAAAAAATTTGATGAAGACTCGATTTGAACCTGTACCTGCAAAATGAAAGGCAACACCTACTCTACTATTTGGGTCTTTATAAACTGCACACTTTGCAATAAACTTTATGAAGTCTTTTTCTTGGAAAATTTTGAGAAATGTGTTGAATGGCTTTGCATGGGTAGTTACTTGAGTGAAAGTTGCTCATAGAATTATTTGGTTTTTTTTTTTATCAAATTCGGTGAGTCTCCTAGTGAGCAGGATGTTTTGAAAGTACCAGAACTTCAGTCTTAGTCAGCAAATATAAATATAAAAAAATACTTTGACTTAACAGATGAAATTTGTATTATAAATTCACGGAAGGGAGGGGATTTCAAATTTATTTCGACTTAAGTGACTTCAACTTACGTGGATTATACTATGTTTTGAAATTTTATTATTATTATAAAATGAAAATGCATTAAAACCCTAATGATCCAGTTGTATTGTTGTCTAATAAAATTTTAAGTTACCTATTTTATTGTTGTCTCATAATATTTGGGTAAAAAATTTTATTGTTTTCATAATTGTTTGTAGTTTAGGATAGGTTTTTTAGACATGGGAACTTTTAGATTATTTGTGCCTTTCCACGTGACTATTAGACCTGGGACAAACAGCGCAAGATTCATATCTATAGCCTAGCAGACTCAAGACATGGAGCAAAAGGAGAAAAAGTATTTCTGCACAATTTATGAAATAACACAGTATTTTATCACAGAATCTTGCTTGTTTATGCAAGATCGAGTGCATCCCTCCCCTGCCCTGTGCAAAGTCTGTTGAGATTTTAGATTGACTGGCACCAAAACCTTGATTAAATCTCCGACAAACGTCTGTAAGGTGATTTGAGACACAAATTTGATGTCATAAGATCTCCAAAAAGTTTAGAAACATATGAGATCCTTTTTTAATTTTATTTTATTTAAAAAGCTCGTGAAAAAGGTATGAAAAACAATTTTTTTTCTGCAAGACTGCACCAATGCACCTAATTGTCACGTAGAATTTTTGTATGATCTGTTAACCAGTTATTTACTGCTGTTGGTTTTGTTAGTCAACCAAAAAGTAAGCTCTGCAATTTTTGAAAAAAATATTGAAAAAAAAAAGTCTCTCTCTCTCTCTCTCTAACAAAAGATATTTACGTCCAAAACCCAAAACAAAAACAACACTCTTCCTTTCACCCTTAATGCCTTTCTTTTGATTTCACTCTGATCTGACCAATCCATACCCTCCCATCATGTTGCTAAGTGACTCCACTTTCCCGCACACTTGCACTTTGCGCTCATCTTCTCTGATGAGAAATAGAAAGCTAAGATGCATGCAACAATGGGTCATGTTTCTCTCTCCTTTTGCAGCCAACGTGCTTGGCAAGGAGAGAATGATGAAGGGGAAGGGGAACGAAAGAACAAAACAAAAAAAATAAATAAATAAAAACTCTTTTCATTCGTGCCAAAAGGGAAATCTTTTTTTCTCTCTCCTTTTTTATGGAGACGTTAATAATGACATTAAAAGCAGTGCTCTGTGTGATAAATTTCGAATTTTGTGTAGCAAATTTGCACTACAAGATGGTGTATACAGTTTTTAGCTAAATTTATTTAGGCATGAATCATGCAGTAAAACATTAAGTTATTGTTATTGTATGTATTTGTGAAATTAGGCCTCTTGGCTACCAAAAATGTAATGGGATTTTTTAGTGAGTAACAGGGTTTGACCTTAGATGGTAGCACATTTGATTTAAAAAAAAACAAAAAACGTTCATACTTGTGCATCATGGTCTGCAGTTACATCGTTGACATGGCTTTGAAATAAAGCATGTTTCAATCTTGACAACATTAATTTGATGTAAAGAATTTGTGTTTAAATTGTGAAATTCATCGCAATGTAGTTACAGTGATATACTACTCATTATGCAGACAATTCGAAAAAAATGCTAAAACATGGCAGAACTTCTATCGCACAGTGTTATGTTGTGCTATTGTTATATTTAATGCACTGCTAAACATTTTGACAAAACTGCTGTGTAATTTAAAGTTTGTATGGCAATGAAGCTACCAAAATTTTTGAAACAAATCCAGCATTGCAACAGCTAATACAGCATTGATTTCATCAAGCTCAGAAGTGGCAAGGTGTCTGGCTTTTCAGAGAGGAGATATCTTTAGATGCTGCATTACTGGAAAGTTAATTCTCAACATCAGCGTTTTGTCCAGGCAACCTAGAATCAAAGAGAGACCATTGTAAAAGCACTCTTTTTGCAGTGGACAGCAATATAATAGCTAATGGTCTATCAGTTTGCACAGTAATATGTTCTTCATGAGATAGGCTTCTTCAGAAGGGCTAGAAAGAGGAAATATTTTGTCTCAAAGTGAATACTCTTTGTCATCTGCATTGGTGACAGGAGCTTCATGATTACATGGAGCCAATAATCTGACAATTGCATGTGAGTCTGGGGGTGATCAAAAGAGAAATATGATCAAGAGTTCCTCACACCCACAGTGAAGGACTCTGATGGTGGAGTCTTGGTGTGGAGCACATTCTGTTTAGTAAGTATTGACATTTGATTTATTGCCCCAAGGTACCAAGCGTTGTTGGAAAATCACCTTCTGAGAGCAATGGAAGAATTTTTTGGCAATGCACGAGACTATTGCTTACCTGAAGATCATGAGCTGTGCCATGCTGCTTGTTCAACAAAGGGTGGTTCATTTATTCTGAAATCAGGTGCTGCCATGGTCTGCCCAGAGTTGAGACAGGCAGTGCTACATGCAACGACCAAGAAACATTGTGGTCATCCTCAGGCGACGTTATATGGAGCCGTTTCTCTTAGAATAGCCTGGATCCTGTGTTCATGCAAGAAAATTATGGATTCTGTGGTTTACCTGGCCATTGTAGACAATTCTGCATTACCTCCAATGTGAGAACAGTTTGCATGGATCCATTACTTTATCATCATGACAGTGAACAATAGCACTACCTATTAGACTTATCAACCAGTGACTCTTCTGGCCTGGTTGGTAGTGGCGAGAAATTACCCTAATATTGTGCACATGGAAGAGTGATAGCACTAGCATGTGTCATCACTTTTTATTGTACATATTGTAGTTTTCTTTCTCATGGTAGTATTTTTATATTTTGTTCTCAAAAGTTTAAAAATTCGAACTTTATGACATACATGTATTTTAAAATAAATAAATATATTGCTATACAAGTACATGTATATATTTAAGTGTAAGTGTGACGGAGCGACGGCATCATGGCGGGAGGTCTCTTCAGCCATCTGCGGGAGCAAGCGGTGGCGGGAGTTCTCGGCGTTCCAACTCGCAAAGAAACTGAACCACAAGTCTTCGTTCCAACTCACAAAGAAGCATAAAAGCTCTCTACACTCTGCAAAATTTTGTCATGTCCTCTGAAGATGGGAATGCTGTGATAGCAAATATAATGGCTTTGGACAGTTTCATCACTGATAAACAGTGTCATCTTTCACGACAGACCACATTGATTGATTTTTTTCAATAACAGCCTCTGTTACATGTACTACATATACTATTTATCTACAATAGTATTCTGTTGCATAATCAAAGTTAATTAATAAACCCTAAATTAATTCTGCATCTCTATTTGTAAAAAAAAATTGACTCTCAATGTAACGAACTCTCGATATAATGAACGAATTTTCTGGTCCCTTGGCATTCGTTATATCGAGAATCGACTGTATTATGTTTTAATTAAAAAAAAAGAAAATCTATTCTGGAACTTTTTGAATGCATTGTGTATAATCTAAAAATATTATAAGCATTGGATGTTTTATTATTTATTGTTGTTATATTGTAGCTTTATTATTGTAAATTTAACAATCTTTTTATTTTTGTTTTAATTAGGTTAGAGATTCCTGGTTTCAGAGTGTTCTCAAAGCAATTCCTACTAATGACCGTAAGTAAAGCATATGCTGTTTAAAAAAATAAGATTAATATATTAGTGCGTATACATTTGTGCAGTTTTGAGACAAATTTTGACGGGAGATAGAGAACATTGGGCGGAACCATATTCACATTGGAAAGCATCCCCGGAAACCAATAGCTTGGCACCTGGGGCTTCCTCATTAAGTGATGTCATATGGAGAACATGCTTCGTTAAATGAGTGCTGAATTAGCAGATATGCATCTCAAATATAGGTTAGCTGATGGTAATGGAATAGCTACTGTATATTTATACCCAATCAGACTGTGTATCACATCACCAAATGTTTGGGCATTTGCATCAGAATCTGTCTAGTCAAGTAACTATTGTTGCTAGAAGATGTCCACGAGAGGGCTGTAAGCCACAAATGTTCTGATGAAAGGTTGAAGTTGTGTGCTGAGGTTAGTGCATCATCTTTCCTCATCCATTTCCTCCTGGTAATGTTGAGGTCTAAGAAACAAAGCCCTTGTTGTCCTCTTATTCCTGGCGTACTTTATGGATCAGTGGAGATTGCTGAATTTGTTAAGTAAAGGGTGATTCAAAAAGGACGCCGGTTTTGAATCAGCTGGTAAATTTATGTTTGTCGGTTGGTAATATTGTTTGGTATCATTTCTATTTCCACAAACATTCTGATTGTTGACTCAAACCCAAATTCAGAATGAGTGCTCATGTTCTTACTCAAACCATTATTGAATTCGTACTCAACAATGGTTTGAGTAAGAGCAAGAGCGCTCATTCTGAATACGAGCGTCAGTCTGCATTTCTCGCCTGTGTTCATTCTGTGTCTAATCATGGAGCAGTTTACTACTGCGCAACGTGTGCTAATCGTGAAAACGTTTTATCAAAATGGACAAAGTTATGCAGCAACTGTCAGGCGACTTCGTGCGATGCTAGGGCGTAATAATGCACCAAATGAATCAACAGTTCGCAGACTTATGCAAAAGTTCGTTGAGACAGGTTCAACGGTAACCTTAAAAGTCCTGGGCGTCATCGTTCTGGCCAAACTGAGCAGAACATTGCGATGCTTCGTGACAGTGTGGCTATTAGCCCAATCAAATCGGTTCCCAACAATTGGGCTTAAGATGTTCGTCAGTACAGAGAATCCTCCGGTATGATCTCCGTTACCACCCGTATAAAATTCAGTTTACGCAGCAACCGAAAGTAACTGATCACCTGAAGAGACGACAGTTTGTTGACTGGGTTCTGAGAAGACGACAGGAGGACGACGGCTTCGCAAACAAAATCGTCTTCAGTGATGAGGCACACTTCAGCTTAAATGGATTTGTGAATAAGCAGAACTGCCGTATCTGGGGGTCAGAAAATCCTTCCATGATCCACGAAAGGGAAATGCATCCAGAACGAACGACAGTTTGTTGCGGCGTCATCAGCCCTTATTTTTTCGAAGATGAGGCAGGACAAGTTGTGACAGTCAATAGAGACTGATACCATGCGATGATACAAGAGTTTTTGTGGCCTCATTTGATTGGAATGGACATTGAAGAGTTGTGGTTTCAGCAGGATGGTGCCACCAGTCACTGTGCCTGCGAAACAATTCAGTTGCTCCATGAGTGGTTCCCGGATCGCCTCATTTCACGTAATGCTGATCATCAATGGCCACCAAAGTCATGTGACCTCACTCCTTGTGACTTTTTCCTTTGGGGTCATCTTAAGTCGTTGATGTATGCCAACAAAGCCCAAAACATCCGTGACTTGAAGGAGGAAATTAGATGAGTTGTTGCCGACATGCAAGTAGAAACTTGTCAGGCAATCATAGTGAATTTCATGGACAGAGTTCTTGCCTGCCAGCGCAGTAAAGGAGGTCATATGCCTGACATCCTTTTTCATAATGAAATGGGAAGGTGAGATGAACATGTTTATGTATTTTGTTTTGTAAAAATAAACCTCATAATATGATATATCAAAACCGGCGTGCTTTTTGAATCACCCTTTATATTGTTGTCAGAGCTTTTATTAATGAAAGTGTCTATGTATCTACAGTAAAAAAAGATTACCAAAAAAGCTAAGATGTGACAATTGTTGTTTGAGCCTTAAATAGGTGGAAAAAGGCACTTATCTACCATTCATCTTCATTAAACCAAAATATCTGCTCCTCAAACAGATTTTTTTCCAGTTCTGCATCCATCGGCACCCTTTCACTGTACCTGCATCCCGGTAACTATGAACTAAAGTTGAAATGTGCATGTGTTGGTTTTATTGTTTCACTGTGTTGCTCCAGTTCACCCATTCTCTTTCTCTTCGGATATTTGTTTTGTAAAATCTTTAAAAGTAACTTGTTATATTTGTAACAAGTTCTGATTCATTTTGAAAATATGATTCGTTGATACTTTTGTTTTGATTATTTTGTAACTGAATATTAAATTGTACGGGTTACTAATTCAATGATCACAGCGCCATCTCTTGATGAGATGCAAGTTGTTGTTGTTGGGTTTTTTGTTTTTTTTTTAATAAAAATTGTTGCGCATTGTTCCATTAATTGGAGGTTTCAAATACAAGCACCCAAGCATAGGCCTTAGAATAGTTTCAGTGCTTTTTTTCTTGCAGATTGTTACCCGTTTGAGCATGTGTGCTTTGTTTTTAGTTTATAGATAGTGGGACTAGACTGTGGAAACGAGCAAGCAAATAACGTTCACCAAATTTTTCTATTAACCATGGACTGTAAATCAGCAGTCGTATTAATGCTTTTTTGATATAGACCTTGCCTGGCGAAAAAATTGTCACAAGAAGGAGACGGGTCGGTCAGCAAAAAGACTTCCAGTTTTACCAGATACTCAGCATCAGTATAGCGTCCGAGTGAATTCGAGAGTGATTTAAATTTTAAAAATGCCAAATAGTTGTGCAAAAGTGCATTAGAAAAATTAATGGGAAAAATACGGCATGGGAAAATTAATCAGCCGATTCTTTTCTGTATTTTCTACTTCCTTGTGAAACGGAAGACGATAGGATCAATTTGTTTTACTTCCTTGGTTAACAAATATTGTACAAACTATTCTAATACAAATTTTCTGTCTGAGATTCAGTTCTTTCGATTTTCACGAGATTTACAACGCCAACATGCATGGATCAATGCCGTAGATCAAAATAACTGGGTGCAAATTATTTATTTACTAGAATTCCATCTGTCACATGATGGGTATCAACCGTACAGGTTGAAGGGTAAAGAAACGAAAGTGGAGCATCAATGGTTTTCAAAACTTAATATTCTGCAAAAATATACTATTTATCTGCATAAAACATTTTTCAGTATATTTATTTAATTCACAACAATGGCTGAGTATTATCTTACCACAACAATCCCTGGCTTTGGACTGATCAAGAGAATTATTGGGCGAGGTCAAAAGTACAAATACCGAGTTGGGTTGGTGAAGCAATGATTATTGCTCGATTGTTAGCATTTTTGACCTCGCCCATTATTTTTTTTCAGTTTATTTATTTAATTAATAACAATGACTGAGTATTGTCTTAAACCACAACAGTCCCTGGATTCGGATGGATTGTTGTAACTTTCTTTGTTGTCCCATTATATATTTTTGCCTCACAATCAGAGCACCCCCCTCCCTTGAAAGAAAGAGCTCTTGAGAAAAAAGATAATAGAAGATTTTATTCTAAAGTAATGATATGATATTCAGGGATCGGCACATGGTAGGGCATCAAAAAAGGAGACTTTGTAGACTAAAATATTT